>OY744522.1:84468820-84533843 GCA_963556195.1 Sepiola atlantica
AGCAATATAATAGGAGGGTAAGAAAAACACTCGATATTCAAGGCAGTAATAGATTTATTTCAACCTACATTCAAATATTTTTGTTATTGTATTATGCAAAATTATTGAAATTTTGTCCGATGATTGTAAAACAGTAAATTAAATGGAATTTTAACTCTTACCAGAGTGCTCAAAAACATCAATGGAATATTGTGAAATACTAGCTTATAATTATATACACAAAAAAGGAGATCTATCATAAATATTATTTTTTGAAGTAGTAGGACATGTGTAGAATTCCTGTTCGTAGTAGTAGTAGTAACAATAGAGAAACGATCTCTGTAAAATATTCATTGTTCATTGGTTAAAATACTTAATATTGATCGATCAATTCTATCAAAATATTCAATCGCGATTGGTTACCATAATTAGACTTCAACCAATCAGAAAGTATTTAAATACTAGCAACCACAATATGGAATCTCAATGAATTAAAGGGGAGCGAGTATTTGTTGGTCTTTGCTACATAAGCAGGAACCCAAGTTCAACCGTCAGTGAGACTCAACTTACCACACAAACTTATGTCAGTGACAAGTGTTATCAACTGTGACACAGACTCCTTGCAAGTAACTAAATCTAGCTATTGCTGCTTGGCTATGGGCATCTTGGTAAACAACACAAGTCACAGTCATGGATTACTAAATATAGTGAGAGCTTATAGTCTCACATTCATTCATACACAAATCTAAACATATACATACAAACCACTTTCTTCGTCTAGACCCTTTGAAATCTGAATTAATTTCATAACTTTCGGTTCTTCCATCAATATGTAAATAAAGTTCATAATGGATAGACTTTGTCATTATTTTTGATAATGCCTCTTCTACTATAAATGTGAATAAATGGCCCAAAACAAATCAAAATGAACCATTAAAAAATGATATATTTAGAATTATTGAAACCTAAGATTTCTTCAAAATTCAACTCTTGTAATAAATTACAGAAATTATACTTATCAGGCTAACTTTCTGATTGTTAACTCGTTTTACCATAGAAGTCACTGTTTTCGTTCAATTTTTACCATGCTTAAACGATTTCCTAACATTAAAGATTCGACCAAGTAAGGTAACTCTTGGTAAAGGGATGTAACTTCATCTACTGGACCTAGAATCTTGTATATTATTTTACAGAAATTTTTATCTAAAGTAAATATAGCTAATAAAAGTGGGTTCATGTGAGTAAATTGTCTCTCAATATCTTCTCTCAGCTAATTTTCATTAGAGAAGCAGTTTTAAAACTTGTTATCCCCTATTGTTTATAATAGACTATTCCACTCTATCTATTCTGTCCTTTAAGAGTTGAAGATTATGGACAAAGAATGACAGACGCAAGAGTAGTAGATATATAGATTAAGAGCAAGGAGTCAATCAACATACAATGATAGATAGAAAGTTAGTAAGATATCAATTACCTCTAATTAGGACAATTAAATGAAATTTTCTTTTTCAAACATAACTTAATCTCAAAACTGAGGAATATTTCAGGACGTATTTTGTGATTAAAATAAAGGGAAATAGCCTTAGGGGAAAAAAATGTTGACTAACTCAATTTTGTATAATAACAGATATGTTTTTTGTTTTCTAATAGGTGCTAAAACAAAGAGTTTCCTCATGTCCGCTCAGAGTTGATGAAAAATTATTTTGCAACATCAGAAGGAAAATTCAGGTCAGTGATGATTTTTTTGTTTTTTTTTTGTTTTTCTTATGTCTGTCTATCTGAAAGTAGATAATACAGCATTGATTTCTATTTAGTGAAGTGATCAAAAAACCTAGAAAAGAAGGATTTTATGGTCACTTCAAACTAGGGTTCGCAAACTTTTATTGACTTGCTAGATAACAACAGCAGAATCTTAAGATACGCCCATCCATTCGATCTACCCCTTTTGCAATGACAATGATTTCAAACTTAAGCATGACAGACTGACCGATGGACAAAACCTCTTAGAGAGATACCTAGACACCTAAAATAAGATGCATCCATTCAATGTGAGCGTTTAATAATGAAAATGTTATTTTAAACGTGACAGACCGACTGTCTGACAGTGTGATACGTACATGCATCCAAAAAAAGAAAACGTACAAAAATAAACAAGTGAGAGTGACAATCCCATTTGCATTCCTTACTTATTGCAATTTAGGAGACCTTTTAAGATGCTTTCTGCTAAATTGAGAATGCTTACAAATAATGCTTCGGTCACCTATTTTTTCTTGTTATCCAATACACAGAATATAAAAAGCTTCGTTGGTTCCACACGTGCTAACATATCATTGCATGTTGTTCTCTCAGAATTGGAAGAAGTTTGAGCAACTAAAACACACCAAACATTATGTGGTATTGTCATGTTTTATTTGTTTTTTCTGTCATACTAACGAGTTTTGATTTATGTAATACTTGAAACACTGTGCTAATAAATAATAAGTTCTAAGTGACAGTCTTCTGGATGTTGAAGGTTCAATCCTTAGTACAGGCGAGGTGACACTAAGAATATAATTAAGAATTACTTAATACTTCTACTCGATCATGGCTGACTGAATGAGAAAAATCTACCTCCAAATTGAATAAAAGATTCAGTCGAAATTTCATACAGATTACTGAGTTGGACATAACCTCCGACCTTCCTTGGGAATCTTTGTCTGCCGAAACGTTGTGAGAATAACATCCAAGACTTCAGGTGTATCTTGTCGAACTCTGGAACCTGTATGGAATTTAAAACCGAAAACTTTAAATGTTGTAAATATAACAACTAAGATGTGGATAATAGTTCGAATAATTATAAATTCTCATCTTAAAAGTTGAGAAAAATAATTTAACACAAGTTGCTATTTTCATCATAGTTGGGAAGAAATCCTTTTTTTTTTTTCAACTGTATTAGTGCATAAATGACTGCAATAGATTCAATAAGATTTGATCATAGCCTGAGACAGTATCCATTAGGCTGATCATTATGTGTGTGATATTATGGTTATGCAGAGTCAGCATCCGGAGGTTATATCGAATAAAGGTTGTGGTGTAATCAGCAAGAGCAAAGTATAGTATCTGTTCTGATACTACACTTCATCTTTTCTATCTTCGGTTCGTGAAAGAGAAATCCTTCTAGACTGAGGCAATTTTTATTTTTGAAGGTGGGCTCTCTATACCGTGCCAGTAAACTCCTCACACCTGACATTATCCTATATCTCTACAAAGCCACCATCCGCCTATGCATGGAGTATTGTTGCCACATCTGGGCTGGTGCATCATCCGCTAGTATCTCCCTCTTAGACAAGGTCCAAAAAAGAGTTGCTAACTTGATAGGTCCTTCACTATCCACCAAGCTCCAGCCTCTGTCCCATCGCCGCAATGTTGCTTCCTTGTGCCTGTTTTACAAGTACTTCAATGGATTGTGCTCTGATGAGCTTGCTGCTCTGGTACCCTCACAGCGTAAATTCACTAGACCAACCCGACAATCTGCCAAATCCCATCCATACACTGTGGAGGTCCCCAGATGCCGTAGAGCTTTCTACTCCAAAAGCTTCTTTCCTCGTGCTGCTGGACTCTGGAACTCCCTTCCTGCTTTCCTGACGCTACTGACATGCAGAAATTTAAAACTAACGTAAACAGACATCTCGCTGTGCAGCTCCTAATTTAGGTTGAATCCCCCCCCTTTTTTTCGCAGTAGACCCTTACACCTACAGTGGCGGCCTGCCTTGTTTGGAGTGAACTATGATAAAAAAAATAAAAAAATATACTAAGAAGACTGATAACAATGCAGAAAACCGGAATGGTGAAAGATAGGATGAACAAGATTAAACAATCCATGACAATATTTAAAGTATTAATCTTCACAATTATCTATTATATTTATTTATTTTTCGATAGATATTTCACATACAATATCAGTAAATATAAGACTTACTGTTAATATTAATAAAATCCAGGATGGTGGAAAATCTTTGATATTTCGGGAGAAAAACTCCTCTGTTCAAAAAACAAAAGTCCAATCCATCTAAAGGAAAGAAACGTCCAAGACGGCTGCTTTTATAGGTATTAATTCCTTCTTTTTTGTGAGGTTGCGGTAGTGTCTGTTCGTCATACCATCCGCTCGGCCATTACCTCCTCTTTTGAAGGTCAGTGTAGTATATATTGCTATTGTCTACTCCAATATATTTTTGACTGCTTATAATTTGTTTTATAGTATTATAAATTTTTAAATAAATGAACTAAAAGCTAAAATTTCAATTTAGATGAAGACATGCTTTAAAATTTTGCATGGAACTTAAATTTTCAACCTTTTCTAAATATTCCAACATGACGATGTTTTTGTTAAAACATCAATCACAAATAAATGGAATTGTCTTTTTATGATTATGGTTCGTCACCTAAAATCATGAACTAGACCAAAATCGGGAAAGTTATGAATGCATTGTATTTTTCTCCCAGCTATGGGGGAAATAGTAGGATAGAAACAACTCTCAAGGCTTGGTAGAGCAACTAGTGTAGGAGGAGGGAAAACTCCTCTAACATAGTACTATTACCAGTTACTAGTACTATGTCGATATGCTTAAAATATCTTCCAAATAATTTGGATGTTCAAATGGTTGTCAAGCAGAATGAGCCACAATACATCAACGGGAAACTACCCTTTCATTGGCAAAATTGATGAAGAAGGTGATAACAAGTCTTACTGTCATAATTCCTTGCAAAAGAACTGAGCTCAATACGTCATCTCCTGTATCTTATGTGTTTTAAAAGTCATCTCCCGTGTCTGGTTTCTTTGAAGCCATTGTTAAGTCTGCTTTCAAAGAAATACTAAAACTCCCATCCACAGCCAATTTACCAACTTTCTCTCTGGCAGTTTCTTTGTCACCCAAGGGCGAATACATACAAAGAGCACTTGACTGCCTTTACAGACAGAAGAAAATAAATGTGAAAGAAAATATAAGAAAACGAAAATTCTAATTTTTAAATGCGTAAATAAATCACATTTGATGATGATGATGATGATGATAACAATTTTAAAAAATTATTTTAAAAAGAATGTATAATAAAATACTGGAAGGGGGTGGAGAAAATGGTTCAGTTAAAATGTTATCAAAAGTAAAGGTGGTGAGATGCTCTTGACTAAAGAAGAAAGTGTATGTATCGACAGTAAGTGAAATTGTATGTGTATGTCTGTTAACATTTAAAATAGGTAATTTCTTTTGTCTTTCCATACTTCATTTCTGTATGGATCAGAGGAAAGGCATCAATAAATTTAAACTATGTGACACCTGATTTAAAAAACAAAACAATTCTAGTCATTCAGATTATCACATTAGGTGCAAATTAGGTTTTTAATTTCTGTGAGAACACTCGCCACGTTTAGTTTAGTCACACTGAAGAGACGTGATCCGGCGTAACAACCGTCTGTGGATAACAACATTGACTCTGCACTTTAGAGTCGCGCTCTCTAGTAAGGGACTAAACAATTTCCACTTAGCGTAAGACATAGCTCTTCTTAAAAAGACTTGAGGACTCTCAGTCGATAATGAAAATGTAAAACATATATAAATTATTTCTCTTACTTTGTAATTAGGTTAATAGCATAGAGGGTAAGAAAAACCAACTGCTGATCAAGCACTGTCAGGTTTCGAATTTATGCATGAAACGCTCACCGTGTCTAATCACATTGAAGAACCGTGATACAGCGATAAGTTATTTGTGGATGATATATATATATATATAATATTAAATAGAATATGAGATATTATATAATTGTTTTTCTGCAAACATACATAAATGTGAAAGAAAATATCAGAAAATTTTAATTTTAATTTTTAAATGCGTAAATTAATCGCATTTGATGGTGATAAAAAAATTTGACCAACTGCAGCCAACAAACCGTGAAAGCCACAGACCGGAAACTTTGGGCTATTCAGAAACCCAAGTCCCTTGCATACAAGGCAAATACTCTGCTACTTGAACCCCCATACCACGTGCAAGAAAGTCTTACGATTATTATAGAACATACAAACTATGGTGAAGGTCTATTATGGGATGAATAGTCCTCAACTACAAAGAACTCAGTTCGATGTCTCACAAGAAAGATTTTACACTCACGAGGCAGTCAATTCAGTACGAGAAACCAGTGAGCAAATTGAATATTAAATAGTATGTGTGATATTATATAATCATTTTCCCCAGTTAGACACATCTATATTAGCGGTACTCACCCAGCGTTGCCCGGGAGTATTTAAACTGTTATTTTTCTTTTTGTAACTAAGCCTATTTTTTCATTTCATTTATATAATTTTCTTTTAAGTATTTTTAAAGTTCAGTATAATAATTACGGAGTATACTTCGGTACTGAAATTATTAATTGAACCAAAATTAATCTCTATTTATAAATTTATTGGATGTAAATAGATTCTGAAATAGTAAATCCCTATCAGAAAGCCCAAAAGAAAATTATAAGTTTTAACAAAAAAAGTATCCTTTTGTAAATCGTTGCACAAAATACTTGTTTAAGCTCTTAACACAAATCGCAAAAGAATTATTTTTAAAGATGAAAACTCCCAAACAGTTCTGTAAATTCTTAAAGTAATTATGGTATGATAATGAAGTCATTAATTGAACAAAAATGTAAGAAAACAATGTTATCTCTATAAAATTATTGAATATAAATGTTAAAAAATTAAATCGTCATCAGAAATACGGAAATCTATTTTAAAAGTAATTACTGTAAATTTGAATTTTAGAAACACGGTTAGATTAATGTTTTTCTCTTCATATTGAAACCAGACAAGAAAATTATGCGAAACAACTCCGGAATAAGGATTTTAAGATGTTGTTTTGGCATGAACATTCACACAAGACATATGATCCGATATTCATAAGAATATAGACAAATAACTCTCCCTCCTCCCCTCTCTCTAAATCTGTATAGCTAAAAAAAAAGAATTAATGAAATATGCCCTTGCAGCATTTCATGAAGGCAACATACGACATAGTTTTTTTGCAAACAAATTATTGTGCGAGTAACATTATGAAATTAATATGCGAATATATAGTTTTTTTTTTATATAACTGTCTATCTGAAGTTTGACGAATGTAGGGAAATGTTGACATTTCTTTATCAATTTCTTAAGCAGCAAGTCCTGATTAGATTATTAACGCAAAATACCCCTAGTCTAACAATATTTCTAGCCGACCTAAATATTATCAGAAAAAACAAAAAGCTAACCAAATTATAACCAGGCCAATAACACTGTAGAAGAAAAAAGCCTCTTCCTAATCAAGTATCGATTTGTCAGATGCATTGCTATTTGTGTTTGACTTTGAAAATCTGACAAGATAACTTTGTATGTTAGATATATATATATGTATCGCTTATATTTACATTTTAAATGAATATATAATCATTTAATATTGAGATATCTGAAAGAAATGAACTATTTATGATGTAAAAATGTTTAGATTAATAAGAGAATATAGTTGTCATGCATATTAGGATTTTTTATCATTGGAAAAGATAACGTTATGTATCTTATTCATAGTTTACGAATAACATTATTTGAAAAATAACAATTTACATGTTTTAGTAATCTGACTTTTGTCCATTTGAACTTGTCATTCAAATGTAACATCATTTAGGAATATGAAAATTCTTCTGAAGACATGTATAACCATTAAACTGCAGATAACTCAAATTATTTCTTATTATATATAAATCTATATAATAAACGTTTCTTTTAAATAAGACCGACAAGGAAATATTTCATTTCTTTTTCTGTGCTTTGTTTATACTCACAAATAATGTTTTTCTTTTCGTTAGAATGAAGAAAAATCCCTAGTTGATGTTTTAATATTTTGATTTTCGAAAGCGCTCAGACAAATTAAAATAAAACCATTAAAACAGCGACTGGGGAATGTTATTTATTCCAGTGGAAAGGAAAAAAAATCGGTACTTGTAAGAGCACAAGGAAACATGGAAAAAGAAATTAAACATTACCTTGTCAGTCTTATTTAACGAAACATGTGAAAAAGGTTTGCTGCCTCAATATACTTTAGTTATATATATATATATAACACTGCTACAGGAACGTGGAATATTAAAAGTAGAAGAGTGAACATTTAAGAGGAAAGAAATGAGTAGGAGTAAATCAAAGGAAAAAGCGGGATCATATTATGAATAAAAATAAGGAAAGAAAATGGCAGACAAATATATGAAGGGGGAGGGTAAGAAAAATCTTATGTTAAACTGCTTGATTTTTGTAACATTCGGTATTGAACTTTGATCTATGTATGTATATACAATATATATATATATATATATATATATATATATATATAAATACATTTATAAAATGAACAGATGTTTTGGGGAGCAGTTATTTGGTAAATTGGTTTGCTTCAAAAGAAAGTATATTGAACCTAAAGAAAAATGTTTACAAACATTCGAATGAAGAGGTTGAAAGAAAAAGGGAAAGATATTTTTAAAAAACAGTTGCATGAAAACAGATCTACAAACATTGATATAATTGTAAAGAGGGATTTTCCCCAACCCTATAAGAAAGAAAAAAAAAGAAACAGAAAATTGATTTTTTTTTCTCTTCAAAATATTTATAACTTACCTTTATAGTTTCAGAATTTCGATTGACTGGATGGATAAGTAAAGGTTCATGGAATATAACGCATAAATCAAAGTGAATGTGCGTGTTTACTTGTGTGATCCCTATTTACTTGTCTTCCAACGAGGGCAGTTAGACACAAGGTCGGTTTTTAATGTGCGAAAAACCATGTCCACCAAAAAGGGGCACTCTGGATTGGAACAAATTTTTAAAAATCACTAATTTAGATGTATTTCTCTTTCACTGACTGAGGACAGAAAAGATGTAGTGTAGTATCAGAATAGATACTACACTTTACTTCTAGTCAAAAGGCCAAAAAAACACAGCTACTTGTTAGATCAAGCATTCTCAGTTTCATTAATATGCTTGGGAAAGGTATGAGTTCAGCCCTTCTTCACCTAGCTATGGGATAAATAGTAAGAAAGACTGTAGAGCGTCAGAAAGGACAACTAGTCTAAGAGAAGGAAAATTCTGAACAAAACCTTAAGGCTTGTTGTTGTTGAGATTTCTTTGCACCATTCCTTCGTTATAAGCGTCACTGTCAAGACATGAGATGTTAAATTTGTTCAGTGGCACAGTCGAGCGGGTTTTGTAAGAAAAAAATCCGTCTACTGCCCAATAGGTCGGCCATACTCACATGTCCGTGCTTGAAATCACAAGAATTGGCATCCATCATTTATGTTTTCTCAATATTTCAATTATTTGATAAATTGACTGACTCCCTAGTCTAGAGACGGTGGATAACTACTGAAAAGTTGCTTGCATGAGTTTCCAGTGAAACAAAGGGTTACAAATCACGACTGCATTTATCCTGATTTGGCATTGCTTAAATCCAATATGACCGGAAAGAATGATGGAATACCCAAAGAGGGACTAGTGTTATTTCAGAGTTTTACTTCTCCTAGACTAGTTGAACCTGCCAAGGCTCGAGTCTTGCCTACTCTACTATTTCACCAATAACTAAGGGGAGGAGAGTTGTAGATTCATGCATTTCCTAGGGCTATCACAGCCACTTTCACACCTAAACTTACAGCACCTTGCATTTCCAAATAGTTGCCCATCGATATGCTGACCAGGCTCAACGTTGCTTAAATTTGGTGATTCAACAAAAACCTGTGCTTCAACGTGATGTAGTTGTAAATTAATAACATTAAAATTGATGTAATATTTTGTGTGTCGTCAGATGGCACGATCTTGTTTTTATATAAAGTTATTTTTGCATTATTGAATCTTTTCATTTCATATTTATTTTACCTTATTAACTTAAAAGCCACCTTCTTGGATGCATTTGAGTTGGTTAATTATGTGTATTCCTTTCGGTCATTTCTTTTGCTTTTTCTGTGAGTTACTGGCTCTTGTACTGGTTGAGACTTTCTTTCATCTAACTGTTATGAACTGCCCCCCCTCTCACATAAACTTAAAAGCCAGTGCCTAAAAGTCTGAGACGAAGGCTCGAGTACGAATGACTTTGGAGTATTTCTAGTTAGATAGTGAAATTAACTGGTGTTGCCGATCTGGTGAAACCCAAGTAATGCAAATTCTTCCTTTTCCTATCTTATCGCTTTTCAAGACTTCCCCTAACTCTCTCCTGGAGTAAGAATGTTGGTAGTATTTTTAGTCAAGTGATAGTTACGCTCCTCTCAAAGAGAGGAAGATAGTTATTTGAAATTACTTTGCTCTACAGCATTTAAGAAGTAACATATATCTGTCCCTATTTACTTGCCTCCTCACAGAGTTAGACATAAAGTCGGTTTTAATGTGAGAAAATCCAGCTCCCCAAAAAGGGGGCACTCTGGATTAAAATTGCCTCGGTCTAGAAGGATTTCTCCTTTACTGATCTAGAACTGATGAAGTGTAGCATCAAAACGGATACTACACTTTGATACCAGCCAAAAAGTCTAGGAGTGTAAAAAGATTGACTTGTCTATTTACACTGAAGGTATATCTTACTCCATTTTTTTTTATCTTTCCATTTGAAGGACACATTCCTCAGAAATTTTTTTCATGTTTGATCAAAATGTATTACTGTTTTTACGACATGTAAAAATTAATGTATTCATGTATCACTAGCGGGACCTGTGTAAATTACACGAAATGTTTTCAATACTAATTATCTTGTTCCTAACCTATACATGTTTGAATAAAATATAAGATTTGACTTGTATATTTATTTTTAAAAATGAACAATACATGAAACAATTTACAAAACTTTATATACAATATTTCTAGTGAAGGTAGTTCCTCTTCTCTGGCCATGAGTAGAATTATTCTGAGAACAAATTTTCAGACTTAAATTGTTCATAGACCCTGCTCTTGAGAAGGCTATATAAAGGTGTCCATGAGTAAAGCAAGGTTGTGGTAGGTAGATCCCAACCTTATTGAAAGTCTGTTCTTGAGCTTTATTAATGGTCATTCATGAGTAGCATACAAATATTCGGAAGGTCGTTGCCTTTGATGTAAGCGTGACACACAAAATAACACACACGCTATCATATTAATATGTGATTTCCCGGTCGTCCCTGCCCTACCTGCCTCCACCCCTTTGATGTAGAAAAAAAATCTTAGAAGTTGGTTGAGATTGAACTATAAACCAGTCGGGCCGACGTCAAAATGCTATGTTGCTAACCGTTGCGCCAAAGGGAAATACTTGAAAATATTACGAAAAATAGGTGACTTGAATGCTTTTCCAAATCTAGGTGCGACACGCATGCGCAGAGCTTTTGATGTAAGCGTGACACACGAACACACACGCTATGGTATTAATATATAGCAGATTTCACACAAGACATTTAACACATTCAAAAATTTTATGTATTAGTGTTTTTATACATTTTGACACAGAAAAATAATACATACACCGAAAGTATAATATTTCTTCGTCTGGGGTGTATAAAAATTCACTAATTTAATTGGATTAAGTAAATCTGACGCTTTTCCTCTGACGTTTTATTTATTAATGCTTCCAAAAATTTCAGTTGATGTAATTGTTTTTTCTGTAGCTCCAACATTTGAATCATGACAGTTTTTAGTTCTTCCATGTTTCTGTAGTCCAGTAAATATTTTGTAGTTTGTTAATGCCAATCCTTCATTACTTTTGCGAAGTATTTTTTTTCACGTTATTTCATGTGAATCCTTGTTGACACTTTTGTGAATTCATAGACAATAATGTAATCAAAAGAACACAATTCTAGAAAAATATCGATATTTTATTACAGAATTAATAAACAAAATACAAAAAAAAATCAATAATGGTTAGTTATCCATAAATACAAGCTCAACATAGCATAACCAGGTAATACTGAATCATCCTGACCAAGTCATCTTTTTCTTGGATTAGCGTGTCTTTATTCTTATTCGTTGAACGTGTCTTTACCACATCAGATGTTGGTTGCACATTGGCCATGGCGGTACAAAGTGATTTTCTCCTTGAAATTCTATCATTTATATTGGTTCTAATGTTCTATTACTAAAGTCATTTTTGACTTGGTTACTCCAAGTTTTCTTCAGTCTGTCTTTTTCTTAATTATCCTCACCTGAGATGTGCGGTCACTGGAATTTAAAATCAGGATTACACAATAGTACTCAACAAAAGAACTCAATTGTAAAATGAATTACCATTATTTAATAAAAGAATATAATTGATATGCAATATACAACAGTCAAAATCAAGAAAACAATACTGGTTATCTTGAACGTAGGCACACAGCTTAATATACCAGGTATTTAAAAAAACTGTCAGTCACATGCACCTCTGTTTGTATCAAATGGTTGCCATCCATTCCATTATCCATAGTTATGGGTTCAGACTATGATGATTGCAGTGTTGCTATTTATTTATATGACAAGATCTAATGATCAGCCCACACTGATTCGCCATCAGATGTGTCCTTCCAGCAAAGCAGAACTGACAACTAGCCAGAAGTATTCTACCCTTCATCTTTTACAACCATCTTATTAGTTCAATCTTCACATGGACCCCTGCAAGAGTGAGATGATATACAACAGAAGTATTGCATATTTCTTGATAGTAATCAATATTTTTAAGTGAAGTGCTGATCGATGAGGGATGACTCTCAGGTCAGCTGAAACTCTTTTATGAAAAGAGAATTGGTCGTTTGGCTTAATAATGTGATATAAAAGAAATTTAAAGATTGGAATTCAACCGAATTATTGCCAGAATTTAAGCATAATCCACACGACACGTATGATCTTGATTAATAGGAACTACTAAGACCGCTCATTAAACACCTCTTTAAGATAATCCAGAAGCACCTCCTAGTTAAGGAAGTGGATATCCAATTAGTGAAAATCTAGTTTTAAATCACTGTTGTCATCGTTTTTAAAGAATATATAAGCATCCCGAAAACAATAACTAACATATTTATCCCTTGAGAGACAAGTAGGTGGTAAGAGAGTATACAATATAGTACTCATTAGGAACTATATAACACAAGGAGTATGGTTAATCCATGCTGAGGTGAGTCAAGACCATCGTAATATAAGCAGGCCAGAGCACTGGAAAATGACGTCATGCTCTAAAGTAACAAACGAGATCTGTCGATCAATCAGACTATGGGCATTGTGACCCCTCTCTTCACTTAGAAATTCATCAAAATTCAGAGAATCAACCAATTTTAATAGAATTTTCAGTATTTATTAATTAACGATCACGGAATATAATTACCTACTGCTTCATTAGAAATCTTAATGCAAATGTATTATTTCATGTAATTTGCGGAGGCTAGACAGCAAACATTAAATTAATACTTAATAATAAAATGGTGTTGTCATAAATCTTTGAATTTTTAAAACAGGAAAATTTTTCTTTGAAAAATAATTTGTCTGATTTAATATTCATTCTTTAAATAAGTTTATTATTTCCAGATTATTTTTAATGTTGGAGTTGATTCTTATGACAACCTGGTTTACATCGAATGAAAAGACTAGTATCAGTTATGCTGCATGGAAATATCTCTTGGTTCATAAACACAAGAAGACAAATCCCTATTCTTAGGTAGTTTTATTCATTAGTTTTAGCTGAATAATTTAATAAGAGTTGCTCTCATTTCCCCAAAATCAATGATGTTTCTTGATTTTTTTTTTAAAAAGTAAATCAAACATAGAAGATTACGAATTCAGTAAAGTAACACAAAATCAATAATTCAAAATAATTAACTAATGGAACATTTATTGAAATGAATTTAAATGTGTGTTTTTTTTTTGCAAAACAGTTTATTTACAATAGAGTAAAAATTTGTTGTTTTTTTTTGGGGGGGGGGGAGATTTTTATTCCAAACAGATAGTTTATTTACAATATATTATTATTTGAATATCTTGCTTATTTCGTTGGATTTTCGCACACATTTTGGATGAAACATTAATTAATCTTAAATTGTATTTTTTATCCCGAAATAAAATTCTAATTTAGTTTTTAAGATTTGAAAATCGAACTTTAATACAATGCGAGTATGTCGTAATTTTTTTCGCTCTTGACATCTATAAAAAAGGAAATACGTTTGAAAAAAGGAACAAGTTGACAATGATTTCTAAATATATCTATGGATGTGAGTCTGCTCGCTCTGATTACTTTGTTGACAACAGATGGACGCATGTGCGTTAGGCGCCTTCGGGCACTTCCGGTCCTCATTGATAGTGGTTCTTTCTACCCACTATCAATGACGTCACCAGTAAAAATCGACTCTGTTAACTGGCCTGAGTTATTACGATGGTCGTGGATGAGTACTCCTACTAGTTTGATATAAGATTATTTGACTAGCAGAATTAAATCCTGAGAGAAAATTTGGAGTGAGATAAGCATCTTAGTAAATATTTGAACCCATGTGCTACTGTGTAGCCATCTTAGAATGCATTCCTCGTAGTTGGGAAATGACGAAGTGGATAGAAAATGAAGATTTCGAAAGCCAATTTATTCAACCTCTCACCAGCTTCCCCGGCCGGATGATTAGTTACAGAAAGGATCCCTAAAGACATTCCTATTAACATTTACATTCTAGCTTACTCATGACAGGGGGTCTGTGTATGCCACCACTGTGTGACACTTAACTCTAACTATTTAAAATATATCCTCTCTCCTACCACATGATCTAACAACCAACATTGGCCTGTTATCTCTTCAACCCCCCACCATTCTTGATATAACAGAACGAGAACAATACCCGTCCCAGGACTAGTAAAATTAATTCTCTAAACAGAACAGTTTTGCACCACGTTTCTGTCTCCTTACGAAGATTAAAATCAACATAAAATGATACTAAACCTTATGTCTAGAATCCTTATAACAATTTTGATCAAAATTCATTACATTATTTTGATTCTAGAAAATATCTAAAGTTTAAGACTTCAGCTTAAGAGGTCTTAAGAAGAAATTGAAATTGATGCAATCCTGCTTAATTGGTGTCTAATCAAATTTAATATAAATCTGAAATATTTGTATTTTTAAATTTCCATATTATGCCTCCTAAAAACCCTTTAAAAAATACTCCAAACAAACTGAAATTTGGGGAATAGTGTTTAATTGATGTTCTGTGACAATAAAGAGGAACACACACCATCAGGAAAAAGAATGAGGTGCTTCGCATGTTGTGTATGCAGTTTAAAAAGGGCTTCTCTTCATAGGTGCAGGTGTTTATGGTAGTCTCTGATTTGCATATGTGGATATCAGACGATATAAATCAAAAGGACAGCTGGGAAGGAAGGGGGAAGTGATTTTGATTGGCGAGAGAAAGGCAGAGAGAAAGTGGGTTGTACGAAACTCGGTTGGAAATTGGATTACAGTCAAACCTATTTTTTATTATTCTTTTATTTTTTTGGCACACTTAGATAACATGTTCATATTGTTAAATTTTAACAAATATCAGAGGTATCTGTATTTTCACGAAGGACTCCACCAACTTCATCCTCTTTACATAAAACTAAAAGGAGAATCTGAAAAGACTGAATAACCAAGGTAAAACAAATTTTGGTGAAAGATGAGTGTTTGAAGCCTGAAAAAGAAATTTTGTGGCTGCCAAAATCGGCCAATACTATTCTATGTAACAAAAACGCTCGTTACAAAACGGTTCACATGTTTTGTCAAAGAATGAAATAATCTTACTTGAAATGGAGATTGTAATTAATTTCCTCTCAAATAACAAAGAAATACTACATTGACAGTTTCTAATTATAGAAAGGTAGCAGAGGTGAAGGGATGAGGTTGGAAAGTGACAATAAAAAAGATGTGATTGAGAAGCAAATCATTGGCTTCTTCAAACTTGAAATACTTTAAATACTATTTACTTAATGACTACATTCTTTTCTTTATTCCGTTAAACCCATTGAATAAAAATCAAATAGTCTGGCTTTTGTTCTTCTTTTTTACCTTTTTGTCTTAAATGCATTCAAATTTCTTAATGAATTCTGTGTCTTGAATCAAGAAATAATGTAGTGTGATATCTTTTGTTATTTGCTTTTCCTCAACTAACTGCGACTACGTGACCTCATTTAAATGATACTCGAGTCAAATAAATTATTTTGATTTCCGCACATAAAATATTTCCTGATACGAGTGTTGATCAGCAAGGACTAATGGCTGTTCTAAATTGATGCACTTTTAGATGCGTCCATGCATCTCTGTAAGAGGCTCTGTCTGTCGACCATTCTGTTGCACTGAAGTTTAATATGGCATGGCCATTGCTGATCTCTCATACTTACCTTGGAGATAGCATTTTGTGTGTCTGTCATGCTGAAGTTTCACATAGTATTTTACTGTCTGCCATGCTAAAGTTTGATGTAGCATTTTTAATTGCATTTAAAGTCTACCATCTGTTTAACTATACTGAATACTTAATTCTTTTGGTCATCCCTTTGTAGTATGTCTGGAAACCTGGGGGGTTTTCAGCCCTCTTCTTAGCTTTGTATATTGCTCTTCTTGCTTCCCTCTTTGCTTCCAAATACACATCCTTATTCACTAAACTTTTATTCACTGACTCCTACGCTTCCGCTTTAGTTTAATACACTTCTCAACTCCCTCATTCCACGACAATGTTACCCTGTGCTTTTGGGGCTCTTCCGTCTACCACAAGTCTTGTCTGTTATCTCCAACACTGTATCCTTCAGAGTCTTCCACGCTTCCTGTAGTGGATCTGGTAGCCGAACGCTCCATCACTTGGTCTCTAAACTCATGTTTCACATGTTCTTCATTCAACCTCCATAGAAATTAAATAAAATAGAAATCCGATTTCTTTTGGCCAATTTAACGTTTAGTTTTTTTCCAGCCCTGTAGACATGCACTAGCACAGAAATAGGTTAATTTGCATAAACTGTTCTAATGTTTATATAAGTTTTATTCATAAAGCTCTACTTTGTATTGAGCAATTTAATAAGTATTGGTTATAAGTTTATTTTATCAATATTTGAACTTATATATATATTATATATACTAATTAGAAGAGTAGAAAGTGGACCTTGGGTTTACTTTCGGCAGCCTCGTAACTCTCGCTTCCCTTATTTTATCCTTTAGTCTTCACATTCATGAGCGATGTTTCTGACAAAGGGGGAAGAATTGCTTTGTTCTGAGTCAGAATCTATCCATCTAGCACTTATCATTGGCTAGTTTTTGAATTTGAAGTAGTAGTATTTTTAGCTCCTTACATCAAGTGGCTTCATGATTTATCTGGAGTGATTTCTATCAAGAAAAAAAGTATTATTTGAGTAAGTGTTAATTTAAAAAGAAATAATTTAAAGTAGTCTTAGTAGGGTCTCATCCTAAAGCTGTGTTGGCACTAGGGGCTCATGCCCCTACTACTAATCTATAATAATGGGTCTCAGTAAGAGATACTATCTAGAAGCAAACAATGTTAAAAATATATGGAATTTCCAGCATTTATTGAATAAATAACATATTTTACAATAAGAATTTAGTATCATAGCTATTTTCAAAGTAGTAGAAATACGGGTCAGATTAAAGCCCATGTGCAGTAATGTTTTTTTTTTGTTGTTTTTATTTTAAACATGTCTTTACTTTTAAAATCAATTCTATAATTCTCTCGGACATTTTAAGTAAGAGTTCAAAAATTAAGGAGACCCTCAAAGCATTACTGAACGCATCCTTTCTGCAGATTCACCAGCAGGTATCCCCATCGCATCTGTGATGCGAAGGTAGGTAGTGCTGACTCTGTTTTTAAATGGGTGACAAATCTCTAATCTAATCCAGCACTGGCAGTAACTCTTTCAATGTTCATTTTCTTTTTGTAAGTATAGAACTGAGGATACGTTTTCTTCGGTGTTGTTTGACTCATCATAAGCAAGAAAATGATTTAATGGCTTCTAAAAAAGAATCTATGGAAAGAAAAAAAAATGTAAGAAAACCAAATCAAGAAAAGTTGTTTTTTTCTACTTGACTGAAATGCTTTTTAAGCAAGATACAATCTTTCTTGTATAATAAATATCACATTACAAAAAAATTATTTGCAACTTTTTAATACAGAAAAGGAGTGCAGTGTTCCATATGCGATCATATTTTACAAGAATAAATCTGCAATGTTTGAACTTGACACGCATTGAAGCGCAAAAAAACACCCAAATTGGCAGCCATTTTTCCATTAGAGATTCTGGATATTCCATTAGAAAAATAAGTACACAGGATTGTGAACAATCCATGTTCCTTCTGCATTGAAGGTTAAGAAAAGTGTATGCTATTTCATCTGATTCAATATCATTTTTATTCAAAACATAGAGAAAAAAATATGAGTTGATGTTAGATTGTTTGACTTGGGGAAAATGTGAGTCAGTAAACCCAGTTAAATTTTTTTTAAAATAGACAATATCTAAAATTTCTCTCTCTCTTTCTCGGATTATATAGTATTGCTAATTGTGAAATATTTCCCTTTTTTATATTGGACTATTCCATGCTTTAGTTTTACCACTGACTGTTTATAAAGAGAGAGAGTGGCAGAAACGAGAGTGATACACCATGTACAACAACAGCAGTTGGTCAAACAACATAGTGATAAACAGAAACTTGGTAAGAGTTAGGTTATTTGGTGAGTTAATTATAAATTACGGCTAATTAGGACAAAAATAATTTTTTTTCAAACATAAATTAAGGAATATTTTAGCATGTATTTTGTGTTATTAAAATTAGCTTTAGGAAAACAGACGTTGATTAACTCGGCTTTTATATTATAGATGTGAATACTCTTATAATCTATATTTTAATAGAAGTAACGGCAGCATATTTCAACTACTGTCTCACCCTGTTGGCTGGGGCTGTAGAGTTCGCCAACTGCACCTCTGCAGAGTGGTAAGACCCCTCCAATGGGGTCACCTGTTAGCTGTGGATGGCTACCAGCAGTGTCTGAGGATGGGATCCTGGTGGGCGAGCAGCTTAATGACTATAGAACAAAAGGCCATTGGCTGCAACACTCCAATTTGGCCCTTACCGGACTAGACGGGCAGTCGGAGAGGCCCGATCCGACCAATCGGTTGGTCATGACAAACCCTCACAAAATAAAATTTTTTAAAATAAATTGTCTAAATAAAACTGCCAATATAAACCTTTTATATAAATAGACTTACCAAAAAGTAAAATAAACAAAATCATAAACTAAATATATGAGTGTTAGAAGGTGGTGGCTCAGGGTCAATCGATTCTACGGAAGAAAGTCACAACATGGCTGCATACATTCGAGAGGCATCCCTGGACCTGGCTAATGAGGACTACGGATTGCAGGTGTTTGTGGCTTCCCCAGATGAAAGTATACTCTTCCTGTAGCCCTGAGGTGCTTCCCATGCAGTTGGGCTCCGGAATGGGTGGGAAGCAGAAAGGATGAAATAAACAAATACAAATGTACACACCAAAATCCACTAAGCGACCTCACTGTAAAAGCTCAGATAGCGAGGTTGAAATAATGTATCAAGATGCACCAACATTCATTGTAATACAATCAATCAAAGATAGACCGGTAACTGAAATATCGCTCTTTAAAATAGAACAAATCTTCTCAATTAAATTAAACTTAAAACAATTTAAAATTTTCAAATGGAACAATATTAATCGAAGTTAAAAAAAAAAAAAACTCGAGTTGAAGAGATATAAAAGTGGGAAAGGCTTATCTCCACCAATCTCTAAACTACTCAAAAGGTGTCGTTAAAAGCTCTGAACTTTCATTATGCACCGATACAAGACGTTTTTTCTCTTCGGAGGGCTCGCCCTCTTAATAATAACATTATGAAGACAAAGAAAAGAAAACTACATCGGACTATTCTCTCCTTGATACATCCATGTTATTTGGCGAAAATTCGGACTTTAACAACAACGACAAAAAAGTAAATAAAAATGATTTTATCATTTCATAACATTTTCAGGTTTTCAAATGTTCTCATTTAAATTTATTATTATATAAAATTATAGTATAAAATTTCATATTTTTTGTTAACTTTTGTTTTTTTAAATTTTTTTCTCTACTTTCTATTTTTACCCTCTCAAAATGCCGCCCCCTCAGGTGTGCCGCCCGGGGCGGCCCGCCCCCCTCGCCCCCCCCCCCCCTAGCTACGCCAGTGGGACTGCCTGTCAGTGACAAGAGTTTACTATAACATCTTTTCTCACAAAACTGTTTAAAAATGACAAACAATGAGATAACTAAACTTTTATCTATCTTCAGCATGAGTTAGAATTGAAGACTTTCAATAAAAAAAAACAGTTAAAGTGCAGAAGTCTATTAATGTACAGATGGCTAATGCGTTAAGAATTATGGCTGAAAAACAGAATTTAATAGAATTTGTACTATACATTCACTACTTCATCACCGTCGTAGGATGGAGCACGTTCATTTTCAATAGAAATAATTGCTAACCCAGATAACCTGTCATTTCTCATTGAAGGTCACAGATTTTTTTATTTTAGTAGTATCAGTTTGCTGAAACTTCTTGTAACAGTAACTGGTGTAGTAAACACCATTAACAATGCACAAGTTTGGGCAAATGTTATTAAACATGATTCAAAAATGTAATCTAAAAATATTGGGCAATTTTCGTTCCTTTCTTTTCTTTTTGTTCTTGATTTCCAATTCTCAGAATTGAGACAACTCTTGATTTCTCAGTTTAAATCGTTATCCAACTTCTCGTGAAATTATTTGCAATGCTCCTTCAGATTCTCACTTTTTAGGATTTAGAATAAATGTTCGGGTTTTTGGGAAATAATGTTCATGTTATGTAAGTAAGTATTAATCTGCCTTTAAACAAAAATTATTAAAATATTTGTTAGAATAGTAACTAAACATTTCCCTAAAAGCAATATGCTATCTAAAATTATCAATAAAAATAACATTAAACATAGTTATTCTTGCATGGATAACATGCAATCAATCATAAACACATAAAGATAGTTTAAATAGTAACACTACTAGTAGTACTAATACTACTGGTGTTAATAATAATATAAACTTATGTAATTGTAGAATAAAAACAAGTTCTCACTAGTAAATACATTTTAGAACAGCTAATATCGTATACTAAGCTACAGTAAATAATATCAATGAATAACTGGTATACATAGAGGCCACGGAAATGCAGCAGTGAAAATATAGAAATATCAGTACACTGTCTAAAAATATATCATCATCATATTCGGTTTAACGTCCGTTTTACATGCTGGCATGCGTTGGACGACTTTAAGAAATTGACTTACAAACTAACCTGTCACTTGTCAGGCCTTTATCTCTTTCTTTCAAGTCTATTTTTATCACTTTCTCCCATCTTTTCCTTGGTCTTCTCTTGTAAACTGGACATGCAACCTTAACTGTTCTACATCTACTAACCCTACAACTCTCATCCATTCTTTCAACATTGCCATACCATCAAAGTCTCCTGTTTTGCACACATCTCCCTATATTGTCCAGATTTAATCTTCCTCTGAGTAATCAGAACTAAGCCTGTCTTTAAACATCCAATGTATCATTTGCATATCATTTATCTCCAGTCAACTCATATACTCAACCCTCACTGGCCAGGTTTCACTGCAATACATCATCACACTGCATACACATGCCTGATAGACTTTTCCCTTGGCCGACAGTGATAACACGCTGCTGGTTATTTATGGCAGAAGTTCACTGAACTCACTCCATCCACTTCTAACCCTTGCTATCACACTAGCACCTGCTCCACCCTGTGTTCCAGTAGTATCATCAAGGTAACAAAACTTCTCAATAGCTTCGCCATCCAGATATGCTTTGGCCACGTCTGAGTTCTCATCTATTTCTATTGTATTACATTTCTTGCATATAAACTGGTTATCATCTCTCAACCTACCAGTAATTCCACTGCACTTCCTGTGCTCCCAATGCTTACAAGTACCACAAGCGATTGAATTGCACCAGCCTCCCTTTCCACAAACTGAGCAGGGAAACCTTCCTCTTTTAGGGAGTTTTCCAAGACTGCAACCACTTATCGTTACTTTGGTCTTGGTAACATTCAGTCTCAGACCTTTACTTTAAATGGCATCCTTTGAAGTCATTAACTTAACAGGTAAGTCTTCTATTGTTTTACAGATAAGTACAAGATCATCAGCATACAGCATATCTTCTGTATAACTCATACAAAACTCCCTGGACTTCTGAGAGAACAATGAAAAGCAACGGACTCAGTACAGAACCCTGATGTACTCCTACTTTAACATTAAAGCTGTCACTAAATGTGCTGTAAATTCTAACACCACGTTGAGCGTTTCAGTACATTGCTTGAACAACTTTCACCAACCACTCGTTTGCCAAGTTTACAAAAACCTCCCTTGGCACTGTCAAAGGTTTTCTTCAGATCCTTCTTCTTATAGAGATACTTCTCTTGCATTTGTCTCAAGATAAATATAGCACCAGTGATACTTTGCCCAAGCATAAAACCAAACTGCATTTCATCTATGCTTATCTGACTTCTTATTTGCTGTTCACAATCACTTTCAAGACCTGATCCATTATCTTTAAGTTCCTAGTCTTTCCAGATAACCTCTTCTTTTATGTTAATTCTAACATGACTTGGAGCATTTCTGTGCATTGTTTGAACAACTTTACAACCACACATTTGCCCCTAGTTTATGCTAATCTCACCAGACAACTTCTCTTTGCACTCTGTTAAAAGCTTTCTCATCCACAAAGGCAAGATACAGGTCCTCTTCTTGCATTTGTCTCTGAATAAATATCGTACCAATGGTACTTTGCCCAGTCATAAAACGAAATTGTATTTCATTAATGCTTATCTGACTTATTTGCTGCTCAATTATTCTCTCAATTACTTTTAGGACTTGATCCATCAATTTTAAACCTCTGTAATTACATCTACCTAGTGCTTCCTCTTTACCCTTTTAACAATTCACAATTGTACTAAGTTCCCAGCCTTTCGGGATAACCTCTTTTGTGATCTGATTCGTCAATTCTGTGATCATCTTAATGCCCGTTTCACTCGTAGCCTTCAGCATTCCTGCAACAATACCTGAGGATCCTGCAGCCTTACCCTTCATCTTACTCCAGCTTCCCATACCATTTTTTTCTCAATTCTTATATCTGGACTGGATACTGTTTCTGCAACTTCTGGATTTTCACGTTTCCATGGAAACTCAGTGATCAGTAATTTCTCAGTGGCATTTCCGAACATCCCTCTTTGTCTAAAAATATATGGAAACAAAAATAAATATCAGCTTTAATATCAATTGGGAAATCTTAAAATTGTCCCCCTTACAATATCAGCAGTAGAAACTGGAAAATATCAAATCAGAAACTTAAAAAAAAAAATTTTTTTTATTAAACAACAAAAAAATAATTTATAGTTTAATGTAGGCACATAAACATGTATTTGATTTTCTATTTAAACCCAGATTAAGTAGTAGTAGTAGTAGTAGTAGTAGTAATACTAACAATGAATAACTAAATAAGCTATCAATGTCTAATATATAAAGTAGTCAGTCTATCATTTCTTTGTCATTGATAGCTTTTTTCCCTCAAAATTAATATTTGATTCTGGATAGTCACTTTTCTTGTCGATCATTGCATCATGTTAAGAAAAATAAAATGAATTAGATTTAATTCCTTCCAGAAAATTCTTTGTCCAGGTTGGAAATGATTGCCATTTAAAAAAAAAAATGATACATATCTCTGTATTCGTCCATACAAAGTTATTTCCCTGTAATTTGAACACAAAATGTTCTGAAAACAAAAACAAAATAAAAAAGAAAAGCAAAACAAATTGCAAGTAAATAAACTACCTGGCAACACTGTAAATAGAACTACTCATCTATAAAACAACATTTGTCCGTTGGACAAATAATTAACTATATATATATATATATATATATGCAGGAAGGACCACCTAATTGTTGACAACATCCTTAAACGAAAGTGATATTATGGAATCGATTGGATTCGAACTTGGCCACCCAGGTTGTCAGTCCGAGTCGTTATCCACTTGACCACCGTCACTGAACAACAAGGTAAAACACCCAGTCGAGTTGGGGATGATCTGGTTCTTCTAAGGGCCAGTTGCACAATGTGCTGAACATCAGGTGTCTAGCCTACAGTTCATATAAGTTCTATACTTCATAAAGACTAAGTTCCCTCAAATTGTAATGGTCTTTGGGTGTGTTTCAATGAAGACAATGTCATGCTGCCCCACAATTTGGAAAATGGACTCACTCAATTCAGATGGCTGTATTGAGTTGCTGTCCACTGTTGTCGAACACTGGGTGGAGAGGGTGGCTGCTGGAAGGGCATACGTGTGGCAGCAGTACTTTGCTCCATTTCACATCTCCAAAGGAAACTCGGAAGCAGATGTCTGAGAATGTTAACGACTTCATTAGTCCCAACATCTGGCACCTGAACTTGCCTGATTGCAATTCCATGGACTATTATGTGTGGGGTGTAGTTGACAACGACACCAACTATGTCGCTTGCAAAACCAAGGACGAGCTGATTGCCAGGATCAAACTGGTGTCCAGGCATCCTTCAAAAGAGACCATGAAGGCTGCATGCACCAGGTTCAGGTCTTTACTGGAGGCCAGGATGGAGGCTCAGCTTTTAGTGAGCTGTATTCGGTAAAAGTTCTTCTAAAAGATACACTTTGAATGTCTACAATACATCACTTATTGGCCAAGATATGACGGTTTTTTTCTTTTCTTTCCAAAAAGTGTGAAATTTATATCAAACACCCTGTGTATATATATACAAGATAATTATGAAAACTCAGTAAGATGCTTCTGCTGCTTGTACTAATTCTCCCTTATCTCAATCAAATATTCTGTGATCATCGCAGCATAGACCCGCTCTAATTATAAAATAAACCAAGAAAAGCCATCTTTGATAATTCTCATCTAATGAACATATTTCTATGATGTTCATTTGACAACTCCAATGTCAACGCGTTCAAATAATTATGCGACAATTTTAACATCATAATTTGCGTGTTTTAAGTGCATTTGGATGAATGCAAATTGCCAGTGGAATTTGACAAGGATTTATGTCAAATTCAAAGATTTCTTTTATGATAGCCGTAATCTTGGCGTTGAATCTTGGATTTTCACGAGAAAAAGCAATCAGAAAAATTGCATTAAAATTGTCCGTTCTATATTTGTAATGGCGTATCAGCACGAAACATCAATTTCAATTTTAGCAATAATTAAGGCAAATACAAGGAACAAATTCCGCAAACCGATGTATCAATTCTAAATATTATCAAACGTGGCAATTTTAAATGTGGAAAAAAAGAAAAAAGAAATAAGCTGAAATATTAGATAACACATTCTTTATTTTAAATATTTAATATTTACGAAAGGAATGAAAATGTTATCATGTAATAAATAAATATTTGATACAATAAATGAATGAAATCAATTTTTTTTACCGAAATATATATCCAATGTTTATACAAATGCAGGAATTTTGTTGTGACATGGGAATTTTAAAAAAATATAGAAATTATAAAAACAGAAAAAGATCTGAATAAATGTAAAACAGAGAGAAAAACAGAAAAAATACTATTGATCAAAAATTGGGGATAAAAACGAATGACTCCTGAAGTAAGACTGGATAGATCACAAATGGAGAAAAACCAAAACAGATCCCGCTCAACAAAAAAAGGAAGCCCAGAAAAAAAGGTTAAAAATGTTTGCTTTCGAGAAAATACTCCTTTTCAAAATAGATATGTAAAAGAATTTGGTAAATTTAAATGTATACATTATCTACTATGTGCATAGATATTCGTATTTACTATTATTACTGTTACATTACCTCCTCTCTCAAGGGGAGGTCTAAATGTGTCATAAGTCACAACCAAATAAAATACATGGGTTGTTATCAGTTCAATCAGAAATCATAACAGCACAATTAAATCCCAACTCGTGTTGTCCACTCCTCCCATGATCGGGGCACCTGATATTAATGTTTCACAACAGCACAGAGAAACGAAGAAATCATCACACTTGAAGAAAAGACCCTTTATTAAGATGTTGACGTTGCCTTCTCTACTGCTAGGGTGGAGGCATGCTTAGCTACAGATTTTGAGGCCCCTTTTCTCCTTAGTTTACTGTCAATCTTAAGGTATTCTCTACCCATGCAGTTTGCTCCGAAACTTTCAATCAACTGCCTGCTTCTCTCACTTCTCCTTTTTGATCCATGTGACGCCACGTCCGCTTCTGGCTACCAAGTTGAGGTGACATTTGAGTACATACTTGCTAACTCCATGACTCCGATATCATGTGTGCATATGAATGCCGCCTTGTGAACTCAAAGCATCAGATATATACTAGCAACGTACCCATTACTATTTAACATTATTACTCTGCATAATCTTTAAATCAATCAAAAACACCAAGAGCTCCTTAATAATTCAAAATTTTCCATGCTTACTTGTATACTCGTGGGACACGTGTTCCGGCGTTGCCTAGGAAAAGTGAGGACGGGAACATATCAAGCGATGACGAAATAAAGGATACAATAAATGATAGCGCAAACAAAATTGTTAGTATAGCTAGAAATGTGAAAATATTATGTAACGTATTTTTTTAATTGTGAAAGTACTTTAAAATAGCAGGGGTACTCGACGTTGCTCGGGGGTCATAATTTCCATAAAGTATCTAGAGTACAGAAGAAAAATAAAAGTGAGCAAGTCAGCTTAATATTGAAATTTTAAATGTCTAATTTCAATTTGGGACAAAATCAGAATAAAAAGTAATTACGTCTTGGCTGACGGTCGAAGTGACCACCTCTGTCTCTTAGTGCAGTGACTGTTCAAAAATTAAAATATGTTGTTTTTTTTTTCTTTTATTTCGAGTCCAAAGTAGGGCAATGGCTAGAGAGAAGCAAAATCACAAAAATAGGTGAAAAAGAATCGTCTTACATGATATGTTAAAAGCTGGAATTTTTTCTTGCATATTTATTTAGTAACCTCCATTTTTATGCTGAAAAGACATTCACGAAAACAAAAACATTTTTTGTATAAATATATAACACTTCTGAAGTAAACGTTATTAAAAAGGAATGAAATAATCCTTACTGTAGAGCGAGCAAAAAAAGTAAAAATTCAAGATGGCTACCAAAATTCTGATTCATAGAAAATCAGAATGATAGAGGAAATAAGGCATTTAGTTCGATTGATATGGGTGAAAAACTTAATTATTGATCTAAGAATATTGTATTTGTTATACAATTATTTATTACGGATGGAAAAAAAGAAATCCTGTTTGATATTATTATTTTACCGCACAGTAAATGGTGCAAAGAAGAAAATGTCCCTTACTAAATAGTTGCTTACTATGTTTTGAATAGCAGGAAGAGTAAATGCTACGTAGCATGTGAGTTCTCCTCCCTCTTCCTCTAAATCTTGCTAATAAATAAAATATTGAGTAGGATAAAATAGAAATAGCAAATAAATCGAGCTAAAGTAAAACAAATTTCTTTTTAACTATCTGACTAATGAAAAAGATTGTTATACCTGACTTTTGTTAATAAAGTTATCGAGCATGAATGTAGGGGGGAATAAGCTTTATTTTGTATGTTAATTTCTTAATTCTATTTCACACACTTCCACACACACACAGACACACACACACACATATATAAAATATAGTAACCCAGACAGGTTTCGTCATTTCAAGATTCATCAGTATGGCTATACGCAGCAAGCGAATAAACTTAGAGATTCGAACCATGGAGCATAGTCAATATAATGACAGTCTGATGTCCTCTGAGCCAACTTTCTTGCTGTTGTAAATGGAAGAAATATATATATATATGGCTTTTAACGAATTCTTGTCTTCATTTGTTTCCTTTTACAAGATTGATACCATATATATATATATATATATATATGATAGAGACAGTTTGAAACATGACTAGTGTGTGGGGTTCGAGTCCAGCGACCGGTATGAATAATCTTCTCTACACTGACAATTCCCGAAAGGATGAAACGTATACATATGTAGATAAAAACAAATATTTATAATTATAGATATATATGTATTAGTATGAATATATATTCATAGCAAGTAAGCTACCCAAACGTTTGTTTCATTCCCGGGGGAAATCAAACTAATTAAGTAATATGAAAACTCATCTTTCGAGAATTGTAACAGAACTAAAAGAAGACTTCAGATCTTGCACACAAAAAGGTTTGATTTCCTTTCAGATAGAGCTTTATATATATATATATATATATATATATATATATGTATATATATACACACACAAATAAATGTCTGTTAGTTTCTTTTGGTGATGGATGCAATGTTCACTTATCTATAGTGAAGCAATCACCTGAATGCTATGAGTTACCTACCTTAAATTGTTGTACCCCATATGTGGGAACGTCTAAATAATTTGATAAAATAATTATCTACTGACGCATACAGGTTTCGCTGCCTACGGCTCCTCAGCGAAACAGATCAGATACTGTAATCCAGCATCCTTACTGATTAGGCCACGGAATCTCACCAGAATTACTGGACATTATCTCTCATAAATACGTACACATTAGTTTTTATTTGTTATTGTTTGGCCAATAGAGACAAGGTTTACTTATCTATGCTGAAGCATTCACCTGAATGCTATGAGAGAGTTAAGTTACCTCCCTTACATTGTCATACCATATATGTGTGGACGTTTAAATATTTTATTTATGAAATAATTATTCACGGATATGTAATTGATCAGTTTCAAATATCACCAAAAGTACAGCCACGTTGAGGAGCCGTAGATGGCGAAATGCGCGTCCACATCTGTGGATAATTATTTTATAGATATATCTATATAATAAAGTAATGTCGTTTTTCCGGTTTACATTAAAACTCATAGCTCTCTAAATATAAGCGATATATAGAATTCGACTATGCTCATGCTTTAGATCGATTCTTGTGTGTCTTCAGAAAATATGCCCCCGTTTTGTTCGCTTTCAGTAATTTCTACATTTTTTTTATTCTCCTGATTCTCCTGAAATAGTCTTACATACATGAATTCGGAGTAACTTTTACTCATACGTAAAAATCTACTGTCACCACAACCACCTTCCTCTTCAGAGGATACTTTTCTTGATACCGCCGTCATTATTTCATTTCTTCCTTTTTTGCTATTGTTTTTTTACCTGTTAAACTTTTATTAACTAAACTAGCAAATATATCTCCCTCAGGTCGCATATTTTTGCTAGTTTTATTTAATTGCTGAGTGAAATGTGTTTGGTTTTTCTTACAAATAAAATAGTAATTTTTTAATCAATTACTTTTTAAATTAAATAATTTGATTCAATAAATTTGTGCTTTAAAACATAATTTCTAATAATATTTGTAAAAAAAAAACTCAAGACGTTTTAATAAAAAAAATCAAAGTAGCGACTCATTCGATAAATTTCAAAGAATCTGTTGTTTACATGTTATAATTGAAATAATGCGCCCCTGTCTTGTGTCTTTCTCTGTCTCTCTCTTTATTGAAATAGAACTTTCTGTGCGTTCGAAATAGAACATTATACTTAATAATCAGAGGGCAGGTAAAACATATACTACATTAATCCCCCCCCCCAAAAAAAAAGGAGGAGGTATTGCCTGGGAGGATGGTAAAATGACAACAGAACAGATACTACACTACCCCCCCCCCTCCTAAAAAAAAAGTAAAAGTAAACGTAATCCCTGGGGGGTATTATCATGACCACAGAACAAATACTACACTAATTCCGCACTTCTCTAAAAAGGCGGAGGTAATACCTGGGAAGATGGTATCATGACAACAGAACAGATACTACACTACTGCCACACCTCTCAAAAAAGGAGGAGGTATTGCTTGGGAGGATGGTAAAATGACAACAGAACAGATACTATATTACCTCTACATCTCTCAAAAAAAGGAGGAGCTAATGCCTGGGAGGATGGTATCATGACAACAGAACACATACTACACTAATTTCACACTTCTCAAAAAAGGAGGATGGTATCATGACAACAAAACAGATACTACACTACCTCCACACCTCTCAAAAAAGGAGGAGGTATTGCCTGGGAGGATAGTATCATAACAGAACAGATACTACACTACCTCCACACCCCTAAAAAAGGAGGAGGTAATGTCTGGGAGGATGGTATCATAACAGAACATATACTACACTACCTTCACACCTCTCAAAAAGGAAAAGAGAGTACCCAGGAGGATAGTATCATGACAACAGAACAGATACAACACTATCTCTATACCTCTTAAAAAAGGAGGAGGTAATGCCTGGGAGGATAGTATGACAACAGAACAGATACTACACTACCACCACATCTCTTAAAAAAGGAGGACGTGATGCTTGGAAGGATGATATCATGAAAACAGAACAGATACTACACTACACTATGTCCCTGAATTGAGCATTTAAAGATAATTCATTAGTCTGAAATAGAATATACTATACTATTTCATAATAAGTACAATAGTCTTAAATAGTTTAGTTTTGGCTTCAGACAGACAGATACGTAATCTCCATTATTAATAGATAAGGGCCACTCCCTACAACTTATGCTCTCTGCTTTTACGGCGTTTTCATTGGCTATAGTCCTCTTCTGGAATAACCGAATAGGATTTACCAACACTAAACAAACAACCATTGAAATTAAAACATAGCGTCTCATATTATTCGATTCAGTAATAACAATCATTACAACGAACTATGCTGTTTTCGGTTTAGAAACGTTTTCTTTCTTTTATTTTTTTTTACTTTCCTACATTGACAGGTTGTCTTTTATTTTGCTTGCATCGTTTGTTTTTTCAGACTCGTCTTCGTTTCTTTTTATTTCTTTCTCAACAGTTCTGCAAGTAAAACATCTAATAAAAATATTTTAAAAATATAGGTTTTTATTTTTTGCCTTTTCTTTTTTAAATTTTAATTAAATTAAATTACGACAAAACCATAAATCTCCCCATCTTAATATCGAAATCTGCTTTAATTCCATCAATGAAATCTTATACATTTAATTTATCTGGTCTGGTGGAGTATCCAGCTAAGTGCTGCTACTTGAAGTGAAATCACGAGGAGAAGGTGCACCATTCCTCGTATAAGCCAGTGTGTAGCTAAGGCTTTGAATACTATGTTATTTTTAACATTTTGTCAGGGTTTACTTTTAGGGTGAAGTATCCTCATGTCAGGTTGTCATGCTAAACCCTTGTACAGAGAGACCAGAGACACTCGAAGATGGTGTCTAGTAGGTAATTCAAACTCTTCTAATATATATATGTGTGTGTGTGTGTGTGTTGCTAAAATATTCTCTCGTATTCAGTAAATTATGCACATAAATGGGAAGTTTTACAAAGCCTATAATCGAAAGGTTACAGCTCTGTCTTCTCTCGTCTACCCCTTCACAGAAACGTTCCAGTCTCCTTCCCCATAGAAATCGGTTCCCTCATCTCACCCTTGCGTCTCACATAGGCATTTATTAATGACAACGGGTGTCAGCTGAAGCTGTTTCTGTTGTCTCTCATGGAAGCACCACCGATCCCCACGCCTGTCTGCCCTCACATCTTCTCCTCCTTGCTCCAGTCCACTGATCACATCAGACTCTGAGGCAACTCTCTCTGACAATCTCTCTCATCAGGGTCACTCAAAGTCATTGTCATCATATTTGTCTTCATTGTGGTTGAGATAGTGAACAACATTCATTATTAGTTGGCAATAAAACAAACACAAAAGTTTGACGTTCACAAAAATAAAATAATAATAATGAAATATAATAATAATTTAAAAATAAAGAAATAATAAAAGAAACAACGAATAGTAGAAAATTTATTGAGCGGATATTTTTTTTCACTCATTATATTTAGAAATTCACCTAATTATAATGTTTTATGAGGTGTGATCACAACATATCACGACTAGAACCGTATTCGCCACCAGACAAATACAAAATAAATGAAACATTAATTTTCATCAAAATAGAGTCTATATATAATTTCACATTTCTCTCTTTGTCCGTCCCTAATGACCTCACAAGAATGTAACAAAAATTCAAATGAAGCTGTTTCTATAAAGACAGAAATTAGCAAAAAATTAAATATTTTCCTTCAAATATAAAGGGTTAAAAAGCATTCAGCCTAAACCTGGATTTATAGAAATGAACAATGAATAAAACATTCACGTCTCATCAAAATACTAGACATACCCGTCACCCGTTGGGTCACAAACACTACCATAATTTATTCGACTATTTCATTCAAAAACATAAATTGTGACATTATGTTTCGGAATTTTTTAGATGAAGATTGAACTACTGTTCCCATCTTGGGTGTTATTCGTTCTTCAGGTGCGTCTTGTCGAACTAGGGGAATCAATACGGAAGAAGGTCGGAGGTTACACCGACCGAAAAGCTGTGAGAATAACACCAAGATGAGAATAGTAGTCCGAATAATCCTTTATAAGTTGTTACATTCTTCTTGTAGAACTAAAACTGAAAAGCCTCAGTTTATTTATATATGATTCATAAGGAACATACAGAAGTATGTTCCTTATGAATAATATATAAATAAATATACTTATTATTTTGCTATCTAATTTACATACTTATTTGCAGACACTGTTAAATTAGATTGTAAAATAAAGCAATTTAGAAGTAACACTGAAAAAGAGTTGCCCTATCTCTAAATACTCAGAAACATTAAAAGATTGGTTGAATCAACATATAGTGAAAAATATCGAAAGAAATACATTAACGTCGAAATAAGAGATGTGTGACTTGTCCAGTTAATTGCAAATTGCAGCTAATAAACTATGCCTGCCATTGATTACACAGCGAATACAAATAATTTCCTATTAAAATCAATGCAAAACAATACTGGACTTCTTAACCATGTTGTTTTTACGATATACATGAGAAAATGGTCATTATTATTATTTTTTGTTTTCAACTGTTATTTAATAAATATTTGGCACTATTTTCCACATCTGTTGTAACCTCGTGAGTTAGTCGTTTTCCAAGCGTGATAACTTCTGTGTTTACTGTCTGCTAATTTGCTTGGTGCTTGCATTGCTTGGTCGCTTCGATGCTTGAGATAACAGTTCACCGAAGTCCAAGTATTACCATGATAACTAGGTGTTGAGAGTTTAGCCACACAAAAAGATCGTTATGTACAACCATTTAGGCTTAAATGATTGAATATAAACATTCCATTTTGGAAGTTTTACTTAACCCAAAAGAAAAGTACATTAGCACACACACTTGTGTGTCTGTTGCTTTACTGTTGAAAAAAGCAATAGTTATAACAAGTCAAAGTATTTCTATGGTAACTAGGCGTAGAGTGTGCAGGCACAAAATAAGATTGGTGTGTATTCTACTATGTATTCTACTTTTTCTAGGCAATGTAAATAGCCTGAAAAACTTAGAATTTAAAGTAGAGGATCAGTTGCATTTCCGAATCTAATAGCGTTTTTAATGACATAGAACCAAATGTTTTTTTCTTAAGAGGAAGATATATTTTGTGCGTGAGTGTTTGAGGAAGAGACTACACACTTTCGGTAGTTTTTCTTATGCTGAAAACTAGTAAATGGCCACCTGTTGATGATTCAGGAATGACGGGGATGTGGTTGAAGCATGACCGTTAGTCATTCATAATAATGGTGTATAAGAAAAAGACAAAGAAGGACGAAATTGATTTATTTATTATCTTTAAAAATTTAAAGGTCCTGAAGTCTAAAATTTTTTTTTTAAAGCTTAAGTTGTTTACATCTATTCACCTAAAAAAGGTAGAATCTCATTTTTCTTTTTGTGTGAATTGGCATAGGATGCATCATCATAATCAGTTCAACGTCTGTTTTACATGCTGCCATGCGTTGGACGGCTTTAAGAAATTGACTTACAAAATAACCTATCTCTGACCAGGTCTTTATTTATCCATCTTTTTCTCATGTCCATTTTCATCACTTCCTCAAATGTTTTCCTTTTTTTTGTGGTTGTTGCTTCAATTGTTCTTTAATTTTTGCTTTCAGGTTTTATAATTTCTTCATCTTTTTTATGTTCTTCAGATTTTCATAAATCCGATTTATTCTTCAGTCATTTTTACCCAGTCTGAAAACTGGAAGTATCATCATATTCGGTTTTACGTCCGTTTTACATGCTGGCATGTGTTGGACGGCTTTTAGAAATTGACTTCTAAACTAACCTATCTCTGGTTAGGCTTTTATGTATCCCTCTTTCTCTCAAATTCATCCTTATCACTTCCTCCAATTTTTTCCTTGGCCTTCCCCATGAACTGAACCCTCTACTTCATCTACTAACTCAAGAACTCTCCATTCTTTCAACGTGGCCATACTATTGAGGTCTCCTGTTCTGCCCACATCTCTCTATACTATCCATATTTAATCTTCCTCATCAGAACTAAGTCTTTAAGATTCAAATGACCTTTATTTCTATTGAATATTACCTCCATTTCAATGTTGTATATAGACACAATTATTTAAAATCACTGCACGAAAACAATTTTTGTATTTAGTACAAAATATCCTCGCTTCTACCAAAGTATGTTACTGTGAGGATGCTCTTTCGCAGTTATAAGATAATACGAACGTTTAAATGTTCATCATTATTTATAAATTTAAAACTTTCAGAACACTAGAATTAATATTTATAGCTAATTAAAAAAAAACAGTAAGAATACTTATATTACGTTCAGAGATGGGATCAAAGTTATTTTACTTCAATTTACTCGAGCAACGCCCATGCAGTGGTCCCGCTAGTAATAAAACAATTCAAAGGCAACAAATAGTAACAAAGTTTATTGAGCCAAAATAGTTTTTCCTTCCTTACTGCGGCCACATTTGGTGAGGAGCTCCATAAAGCACATTTTTATGCCCTGACATAGTACAAAATCTACTTCGAAATCGAGTGTGTGTATGTGCGGGGGATCTCTTTGTTTCACCCAAACCCTTTTCTCACAGAAGAGACGTTGCTAGTCTCACTCTATGTTAACGTTATTACCATGACTTAGCTCCAATCTTTAGTTCCTTGTAAAAATTCGTAGCAGGAACTCGTTTTCTACCACATCGAAAAAAGCCTTTCCTTTCTTCCTTCAAGTGCCTAGTGTCAGGCAGAATTTTTATGGACAGAGCTTCTTTGCAAGGACTTCCGGTCTGTGGAACACATTACCACAGAACTACTTCCTCGCTGATTACAATTTAGTCGTCTTCAAATCCAATGTCAAACACCGCCCCATAAGTAAGAATCAGTTCATACCATTGATCAATTTTAGTACTCACATAATGTTTCTCACGTTTCAGCTGACAATCATTTCGCTCTTATCCTCGAGTGGCTCTTGGCCTTGATAAGTGATGACACAATAGTAAAAAAAAACATGTAAAAAATGAAAGAAGAAATCAATTCGCCTGAGCGATGCTATGTGTGTGTGGGGGGGGCCTTTTTATCATACAATTTTCTCATTGAATTTTAAAACAATAAAAAACATGTGGCATCGCTAACTTGGGAGAGAGAGCAAGCAGTCAGCCAGTCAGTCAGTCAGTCACTCTCTCTCTTTTCTGAACTTTTACTATGTCTGGTCGGTATATCTTTCTTTCTAGTTTAAATTGCCTCTCTTGAAAATTAATTAGCAAATTTTTTACAAAAGGTTTTAGTAATTTATCTTTAACACCAAACATGAATTTATTAGGATCTATTTTTAAAAAATAGTTATGCAAATTAGGCATTCAACTAGAGTATTTGTCTTTCGTCTGTACTATATATACAGTATTTCAAAATAATATCTTGTATTCTTATTATAATGATTTTATATAATTATATAAATAATAGTAACCCGTTTTGATGGTAATATAGAAGTGATAAATGAAAAGCCGTTTGCATATATTCATTTAGATATTGTAATCTATATCATAATTAAGCATTTCTCACTGTTTCTCCGGAGACTTCGTTCTCAAAACTAGAATTTATTTGGTCAAAAAGTGAGAAAATATTCTAAAAATCATGTAGCGAGAAGGTTCAGTGAATGGATGAAATTTGAAAACAATTTTCATGAATGAATAAGGCGAGAATTATTTTTTCTTAGACTTAATAATGTCTATTATGAAAAGAAAGATACCAATCCATAATGATGGCAAATAAAAATTGAAATTTATGATTATAAACAAACATCTACCAATTACTTAGTTATTTACATTAAATAATCGATAATGGGTTGATTTGTTTTTAATCAAATAAATCGAACCAATGTCTGTGTTGGATCTAATCTTCTCATAAAAAACACATGAGGAGAGGAAAGTGCATGAAACAGTATATACATTTATCGTCTCTTCGGGAGGTTAGACACAAGGTCAGGTGTTGTTTTGAAATGCCAGCACACTAGGATTAGTGCGTTCTGGCTTACAAAAAATGTCTGAGCAGCCTCGTAGGTAGTTCCCGGTAGGGGGAACTAAGGCGATTAGCAATAAAGTAACCTCTTCTCAAAGAGAAAGTAAAGCCTGGGAAGATGGACCCCCTAAGTCTAAACAGAACCATCCCTTAACCCGACAGCAACAAAGAAAGTCACTGTCAGACTGATGTCGAAGACTATCACCGACTGGTAAGAACACACCTACTCAAGCTGTGCCAGGTAAGCATGAAACAGTATATTAATGTAACTATATCTATATAATATAGATGTGTATGTGTGCTTGTCTTTATCTGTCTGTCTGTATTTTTTTAATATATTTCACCCCAAACAAGGCCAGACGCCACTGTAGACATAAAGGGCTACAGAGAATTAGGGATTAGGTTTAGGGTGTCATTCTAAGTTGGGAGCTGTGCAGTGAGGTGTCTGTTTACATTAGTTTTAAACTTCTGCATGTCAGTACTGTCGGGGAAACAGAGGGCAGGAGGGAGTTCCAGAGGCCAGCAGCACGAGGAAAGACGCTATTGGAGTAGAAGGCTCTCTGGCATCTGGGGACCTCCACAGTTAATGGATGGGATTTAGCTGATTGTCGAGTTGGTCTAGTGAATTTACGTCGAAGGGGCACCAGAGTATTGATTTACTCTTCTCCAGGAGTTAGGCACAAGGCCAGTTTTTATCTTACTCCCACAAGTAAGATGTGACCCAAGGTCGGGTCGGGAAAGTGGGGTTTAAAAATTGCCTGGGCAGCCCCGTCGGCATTCCCTGGTAGGGGCGCCTCAGGCAGTAAGCAATAAACTTACTCCTCCCCAAAGAAGGGAAGCGAAGCCTGGGAGGGTGGACCTCCTAGAACTGCACAGGACATACCCATAGACCAGCGTAAATCAAGCCCCGAAGGTCAAGACAATACCAGTCTATGGGGTGCAGTATCCATCGGAACAGATACTACACTTTGATCTTAGCCAAAAGGCCAAGAAGAGTAGCCAGTTTATCGGAGCATAATCCATTGAAGTATTTGTAAAACAAGCACAAGGATGCTATATTGTGGCGATGGGACAGGGGCTGGAGCTTGGTTGACAGTGAGGGACCTATTAAGTTGGCAACTCTTTTTGGGACCTTGTCAAGGAGGGAGAGACTAGTAGATGATGCACCAGCCCAGATGTGGCAACAATACTCCATGCATGGGCGGATGGTGGCTTTGTAGAGATACAGGATAATGTCAGGTGTGAGAGTTTACTAGCACGGTAGAGGGAGCCAACCTTCTTTGCTACAGCCTTGGCAATGTCTTCAATGTATTTGTTCCAATTCATGTTACCTGTGAATGTTAGGCCGAGGAGTTTGAATGTTGAACTCTCAGGTAGGGTGTTATTTGCCATGACAATCGGTGGTTGGAGAGGTGTCTTGATCTTTTTTTTGGTTAGGAAGGATCTAATTATATTAAGTATTTTCCCAGTAATACCGTATGAGCGTATTTTCAGAAGCTTTTTATGCCATACCTTGTCAAAGGTCTTGGATATATCAAGCGCTACTGCCCTAGCTTCACCTGCCTTGTCGAGTGTATGATACATGCATTCAGAGATGACCGTTAGGATGTCTGCAGTAGAGCGTGCTTGTCTAAATCCATACTGGCGGTCAGATATTTTGTTCGAGAATCTAACTAGGAAGGTTGTCGATCAGGACTAAGGAGGCCTCCCTCCCCAACGGTTTGCTGCCGTGGCGTAAGTAGTTGGTAGCAAGGTTTTATTGTCAGAGATTTCCTTCTCTTAGATGGATGGCCTGACAAGGTCTTACGGGTCCAACACACCGAAAGGGGAGAAAATAGCCTGCGCCCGTGTACTAGTCGGATATTTCCGAGCCCCTGCAGGTAAAAAAACCCAAAAAACTCCATATATATATATATATATATATATGAAGTTCACTGTACACTGCTGAGGGAACAGAAAGTTGAAGATAGGTTTCCTTCTCGCAAGTAAGTACAAATAAGAGAAAGACGGTTAAAACTTCAAAAATGACGCCGTTAACATTGACATTAAGTCAGTGTTGTAATATATGAGCGACATAAATTATTTTAGAGGAAATACCATTGGAAAATTAGTAAAACACAATTTATTTTGCTTTACCTACTCATGTGTGACCTATTTGTGTAAGGAAAATTAATATGTGATATTTTAAAGAAGTTTAAAGCAATTTACTTTGCCATAAATAGTGACTGAGTAAAATAATCCGTGTTCAGCCATTATTGGATTAGTTTACTCGCCGTCACTATCTACGGTAAAGTAAATTGCTGTGAACTTCTTTTTACATATTAACATTTTTAACGCAAATAGGTCACAAGTGAATATGTAAAACAAAATAAATTATGTTAAAGGAAATACCATTGAGAAATTAGTCAAATACAATTTATATCACTAATGGTAATGATTACCAAAGATTGGCTTTATTACGTTATGGACGAGTACAACTGAATTTAGGAAACGTAATTCTTTGCTTTCATCAGTCTGTTTATTTTTATTAGTTACAATTAAAAAAAAATAGAAATAGAAACATTTTCCATCATTATGAGAACAACATTTAAAAATATTATGTGATAGAAATGAAATATTTTATTTATCTTGAAAGACTTTTAAAAAATGTAGTTTTTGTTGCAGTGTTATAGTCAAATTTAGGGCAGGCAGACGCTTCCTATATGTTTTGTCAATTTAATGAACAAAGTTAATTTTCTTAATGAAGATACATACTATTACTATTTAATATTCTTATTGTATTTTTTAAATACGATTTTTCATTCACCTTTCTAATTGGGCGGATCATTATTAGTGTTATGGTCTGGTTAAAGTTAATAAGTGTTGTATTTTTGTTGCATCGATATTGTAGATGAATCCATGCATCTCTGTTAGAGGATATGTTGCTTAAGTTTGAAATATTTTCGTTGGTCTCTCATTCTTAAGCTTTTTTCGTCGGTCTGTTATGCTTAAATTTGAAATATCATTTTAATTGTTATAAGCGCAGATTGAATGGACGCATCCTAAGTATATCCGTTTTTGGTTTTATCGATTGTAAGTTTTTGAATACTGCATTTTATTGATTTGGGCATAAAATTAACAAATTCTAAAGAAAATCTATATATCGTAACATAAGATGCAGAATACTTCCTTTCATAAATGCATTGCTGGCATAGTATAAGTTGTCTATGATATATATTGATGAAGTTAAATTTATATGTAACTAGCAGGAAGACTTAGCGTTAACCGGAATTGAATAAGGAATCCTATGTCCTTTTGCCATCTTTCCATAACACAATACTACTTTTTTATTGTTATTTTTACATGTTAATTACTGTAAAATAATATTTATCCCCCTAGGGGCACACCTGTCGTTTCTCCGGCAATTAATGTATTTGAAGTTTTAAGGGCGGTTCTGCCCCAACGCTCTTTTAGGGGGCAACATAGAGATTTCATAAAATAAGATAGTTGAAGTCTGGAGAGGGGTTCTGTTCCATAACTCCCATAGGGGGACACTTAAAGATTCAGGAGGGCTTCCAATCTCTTCCCTGGAAAATGTTACATATAAATACACTTTTAGTTGTGTAGTTTCTCTAACCTTTCTTTCTATAGGAACACACACACACACACACACACACACACACATATATATATATAATTAATTTAAAATAAATATTAAATTACTTTTACCTGCATATGCTAGCGTTTCGAGCTTTCGCTCTCATCAGTGCAGAGATGATAATCTCGGACAGTCGCACGGTTCGACTCCCTGCCACAAAATCAACGTAGACTCCGTAAGCAAGCGCTGTAACCATTAGGCTACGGGACATTACCACATTCAAGAAAGGAATTTAAGTTCTATTTATGCGAAGGGCGGCATATCAAGAAAGACTGACTAAAGATTCTACGAACGTTGTCGGAATATGCCTTATAGCTACGTGTCAGTCTATTTTTAACTTCCTCGAACAGGGCTCAACTTAAATCTTATTAAAGGGGCTTATAACAATATTAATTTTAAATAAGTAACATTAAATTATTTTTACCTACATACGCTAGCATTTCGAGCTGAAAGGATGATAATCTTGCACGGTTCGAACCCTGCCACAAAATCGACCTAGACTCCGTAAGCAAGCGATTATTTTTATCTACATACGCTAGCATTTTGAGCTTTTGAATATATATATATATATATATATATATATATATATATTCACTGACATATTTCTCTTTATGGGCGTGTTTCTCTAAATATTTGAAGAATGATTTTTTTAATTAATTTTAGCATTTAATGTATGCACACCTTTTTAGTTTCAAAATCAAACACAATCAAGCATGCCTATAGCTGAAAAAATCTTTTGGAAAATGTTATTTCTTTCATGTAAGGAAAAATGGAAAATGGCTAAGTGAATGGAAGTTATTAAATATGACAAAAATGCAAATAACCAGCCTTTTTTCTTTTTGTAAACTTTTCTTTTTACGTTTTTAAATGCATCTTTTGATCGGTTATAAATATCAATTAAATGTATAGGATGGGATTTATTTTATTTATATACTTGTTTACATTATTTATTCACAATCAATATATATTTAGTTACAAAGAAAACATGTCTGATTTTCTTACAAAGTAAAAACATGATTTTTCTGACTTTTTTTCTTTTAATCAATGTGGCTTATTCTAGTTATAATTATATATTAAAAATATATAATTATTATTAATCCAATGATGAATATACAATACCTGTTAAATGTATTTTAACACATAATCATTTTGGTTTCTCTGTTTAACATCATATCAACACTTTTTGGTTTATTTAATGCTGAAACCTATTGCAAACGATTCATTTTAAAAATTAAAATTAATTTTAGCTGTAGCTAAAGGAAAGTAGATTCATGATTTGGTTGCTATTTCTTGGAATTTCTCAGCACACCTAGTTCTTCTTCTTCTCCATCTTTGTACTACAAGAGATGTACAAGGATCACCAAATTAAAGAGAGACGAATAAATAATGGAGGTTAAAGGTCAGCTGTGTATTACTACATCTGGAGACTGGCCAATGAATTGTTACCTTTGCTCAGTCTCCAAAATAAACCTGAAATTCTGTTACCATTTTTGGGGTTGTGGCCGTTTTGAAGTACAGTTTTCAAATAAAAGCTCAATGGATGTTAACTAAACTGTTATACTACGAGGTAAAAGTAAAGTGCTCAACCATAGTTAAGGGTGACCTGAAGGCTCCCTTTTCATTACCTACTGTGCCGCGGTTTCGGAGAGGGCTCCATTCCTTTCCCGGAATCGCTCCACTTACCCTATAATACTGAGAAAGGAGGCATAAAGTACAATTTTTTTAAGTCTTTAGTATGCCTCAACCGAGGCTTGAACCCTGGTCTCCCGGCCCATTAGAGAACACTCTTACCATTTTGGCAAATGGGCCGATAAAAGGCCACCTCAAAAATAGAAAAATGAGCTCAAGCTAAGCATAAAAGATGATATACTATTCAGAAATAAAAAATAAATAAAACATGTATTTTATTTATTTAATCATGATCAAAGTAGTCAATCTCATTGGGAAGAGTATGAAACCATAATTTCCCACCAGAAAACAAGAATCATTTTACTCTTTCTTGTTTGGCTTCCACAGTTAAAAACAAAAATAATACACTAAATGAACAGATACTTTTGCAAAAGTGTAATGCAATAAACACAATTATTTGACAGTAATACTTTGAACAAACACTAAATTCATTTTATGTGCCCTAAGATTACATGGAGATTTTGAACAGGGCAATAATTAAGAATACTAGTTTGGAAAATTATCCATATAACAAAGTGAATTCGATTTTTTCACATTTAAGAAAAGAATTCCCATGGATCCAACGTTACACCGCGTTTCATGACTACAGGGGCGATCATCAGATATTGCTGCTGTTCTTATTTGAACTGTTTCAACATAATTATTTTAATGCAACAATCTAAGACACTACACATGTCAGGCTGTGATGTAATATTTCTATTTCTTACTCATGTAAAAATATTTCCCTTTCTTCCATCTTATTTATTTTAGTATATATGTATTTTATAATATATATTTATTATTATTATTATTATTATTATTATTATTATTATTTGTTGTTGTTGTTCTATAGTTATTATTACTATGCTTATTATTATATACACACATATCTATGAGTGTGTGTTTTGTAATATAATTGTTTCAATATGATATAATACATAATGGCCTTTCATCAATTTCAACAAGAAACAACATCTGACAATTTTCTCCATAGGTATGACACCCGGTGTAATGTTGGATCTGTGTGGTGAGTTGTAAGTTTAAAAATTGTATCTACCATTATATACTTATTTATTTATATAGTTGAGCACTATAAAATAGAATAAATAAATAACGGTTCATTGTCTTTTCTATTTTCATGGGGAAAAATTATATATGTAATATTTTTTATAAAAGGTTTTCATTAAATATCTAAATCATCCACCAAAAAGATATTTTAAACTGCATGCAAATGATATAAAAGTGTACAAATTCACAAAAATTCAGCAATTTTTATAGGGTTTTTGCTTGAGAAAATTAAAATTTTCTTAGCCCATAACTTCAGTCATGTAATCGTTATTTTCACAACTAAAAATTGCTTTGAAAAATCTTAGGGTCCAACCTCTTACACTTATTAAAGGGTCAGGGATGTTTTACTATAGTGAACCCATCTGAAAATGGGTAGCTCAACTATAAATAATGGACACCTGTATGTATATATTAAGTAGATTAATACCCGTTCCAGGACGACTAAAATTAGTTCCACGACCAGAACAGTTTTGCACCACTTTTATGTCCCTTTATGTAGATTAAAATCAAGATATAATGCTGTTAGATCATATGTCTAGAATCCTTATTCTTATTTTGATCGAAATCCATTACATGATTTTTATTTTGGGACATGCCTAAAATGTAAGGTTTAAGCTTAAGGGGTCTTAAGAAGAAATTGAAATTAAGGGATTCTTAATTTATTAGACAGTAATAACGATGGATCAAATTCAATGAAAATCTAAACCATTTGCATTTTTAAATGGGAATGTATGCATCCTAAAACCTCTTTAAAATACTACAAAGAAGCTGACATTTGGGCAACATTTATTTATGTTTTAATACCTATTGTTAAAATTTTGCAACGATCGGATGTACCGGAATTTTCATGAAAGGGTTCCACCCTTTCTTTTCCCATCTTTGTATAAAATTAAAACTAAATATAACCCACATTAGCCATCTTTATGCCTAGCAGCTGTGTTCCAAAATTCATAATGATCGGTTAATTAGTTTAGAAGTGAATCCTATAAATAGAAATATATAAGCATACACACATGTATAGAGATGGGCGCAAAACTGATGTATTCAAGAGTGATTTTGATGCGAAGAGCTTTCAAACGGCAATTCACTGTAATGGTGTCTTTTTCTGTTATTTACTTTTTTTTTCTTATTCTTTCCAACAAAGAAAGACTTTAATTACATCCAAAATTCTGAGTAAATTTCAAAAACATTCCAGACTGGAGAAAAAATAATTTTTTTTTCCCTTTTTAAGACACGGAATATGCTTTTTAGTAAAAGCTACTCTTGTATACTTTCAGGTTCTGTCAAACTTAGAATCACACATATTTCGGTAAATGATTATCTAAAACTGTTTGGGGGGGGGGCATTCCTGTGTGTGATTGCATGCCCTGTCAAAATGAAAAGGTGAAAATGAAAAATATCTCATAGCAGCTGAAAACGATATAATTTCTATTTAAGTAGTTTGAGAGAAACATTTTTTTTAAAGAAATCTGCCCTGAATGACTCGCAAATGCTTTGTGCCACTGTTAATGACAGTTAAATTCTAACAATATTATGTCACCTATTTTTCACTGAAAATAAAGAGGAAAATATTGATGGGAGTCTTTTAAGGATTTCCCACTTTTTATTTTGAATCTAGTTTTTGTTGTAGTTTCTAAACCGGTGAAAAAATAGCTTAGGGTCGAAATCTGACTTAATAAACAAGATAATATGCTATGTCAGTAAAAAGATCTGAACATTTTTTCTTAAAGCTTACCGTAGATAAAGACAAGAAACATCAAAGGCATTTTTTATTGTCTACCTATTTTATTCAACTTCCTGTTTTTCGACATAGCAGACATCTAATTATTTCTATCTTGAATTTTTTTTTTATATAAAAAAAAATTCAGTGTAAAAAAAAAAGAAAGAAAGAATGGAAACCGTCTGATGAAATGCCTGCGGAATATGTAACAACAAAAAGAATAAACAAACCCAAAAGAACATTTAGACAGTAAGTTCTGAAATATATTTTTTATAGCATGAATAAGAATGATGGGAATTTTTTTTATTTTTATCTAATATTTAACCAACTTTTAGATCGAAGAATAAAAAAAAAAATGTTTTTGACAGAAACCTGAAGCCTTGATTTTAAAGATTTTCATCAAATGGAGTATATAATGTTCATACTTTTTTTTGGCAACTTGTAAATGGGAAACCAGTGCAAATTTAAAGAAAAAAATCAAATCAAAATATTATAAATTGAGTGTTCTTGAAAATGGGTAAAAAAAAAATATATATATAGCTCGAAGTTTATTGAAATAAACCTAATTGGTTATATTATACCTGAAGTGTCTCTAATGTAGGCCAGTTTTAAAATGGCATCAAATTTTCTTTACACGCATGATTATATAAATAACCTGATTCAGCTTTTGCATTTCGTAATATATATATATATATATATATATATATATATATATATAATGTAAATGTCACTGCATCCAAAACAAATGTATAAGAAAAAGTTCTATTTTTATTTGCATTAAAAAAAATGTTGTTTTGATTAACTGAAAGGTTAGAGGTTCCTTATTAGGAGAGATGCAAGTTGAATAGTACACCCTCCCCCTTCCAAAAATAAAATAAAACAAACAATTATCTATAGATTTTATCGTAACTATAAAGCAGGACATATTTCCCTCTGGATTGGAATTTTTGACTAGAATCAAAGTATTGATTTACTCCTCTCCAGGAGTTAGGCACAAGGCCAGTTTTTATCTTACTCCCACAAGTAAGATGTGACCCAAGGTCGGGTCGGGAAAGTGGGGTTTAAAAATTGCCTGGGCAGCCCCGGTAGGGGCGCCTCAGGCAGTAAGCAATAAACTTACTCCTCCCCAAAGAGGAGAGACGAAGCCTGGGAGGGTGGACCTCCTAGAACTGCACAGGACAGACCCATAGACCGGCGTAAATCAAGCCCCGAAGGCCAAGACAATACCAGTCTATGGGGTGCAGTATCCATCGGAACAGATACTACACTTTGATCTTAGCCAAAAAGCAAAGTGTCATATAAAACTCCGCTCAATCTCGAAATACAATGGATACGTCCTGTAAGGGTGCTTGCGCAGGAGCCAATTGTGAAGCAAGAGTTGCGCATTCTCAAACCACACTTCTCCCGAATCTGCACTGCTTGATTCCAATGGCAAGGAGTAATCCAGAACTACCGAAAACAAAATGCCGAGATAAGCAGAGACCTCTCCCAAATAACGCTCTGGTATTAATTTCCTATGGCCGTGAGGATAGAGTGAAAACATGCAGAGTCAAAGGTGGCACTGTGAACTGGGTTCGCGCCTTACGACCATCAGAAATTATCACTTCTCTGCACTGATGAGAGCTAAAGCTGGAAACGACGACGTCTGTTGGTAAAAATAATTTAATATTTATTCAGAAATATTATATATAATAGCAAGGTGTTGTCCGGGCAGATGGATGACACAAATGTGTTAAAAGATTATATAAAACAAAACATTAATTCATCGATCAACCAAACGATCCACAAATAATGTGACATGAAAAAATATTTAAAGTTGAGTATTTTCAGTTGCTGTATCAACCCACCTCAGTTAAAAGAATGAATATAATACCTTCAATCCTGGTACATGAGAAAGAAAAATGGACAATATCCATTGCCACGATTTAGAGGGTATAGAAAAATTCATTTTAGCCCGCAAATTGTAAATTAGCTGTATTTCGGTTATTTTTAATCTGAATATCAAATTCAGAAACCTCTAAAATCACAACGAATGGACCAGGACTGTTCATTGTAGTCACAGGTTAGTAGCCAGCGCCCAGCTTACAAGACCACTGAAATCATGTTTCCTAAATGGACACTCATCTAAGTACTGAACAGGCTCAACGTTGCTGCTTTACAGGAGCTGGTGTGTCAACGTAATTATAGTTGTCGTTGATAAAAAATAAGGGAAAAAATCTTTTAAATCTGTTTACACTGTATGAATCAGTTTCCACTTTAAAAAGAATTTTTGTTTTTCAGCTGAAGATATTTTCATAATTTAATTCAAGCAAAAGATGCCAAAGCAAAGATTCATTCAATCTGAAATTTGTTTTTTTTTTATTTTTGTTTTCCTCATGATGAAAACTAATTTTAAGAGTCTCTTCTAAAAACTCTGCTTTTTCTATGCAAAATTTTCTTTTACATTTTGATAACTTTCAGTCTATTTAGTTTGATTTAATATTCAAAAGTTAAAAAAAAAACGATTCTATTTTAAATTTGTTTACATTGCGTGACATTGAATATAAAAAGAAAATAGAAGAACCAAATAACCTTTTACTTAAGAGAGCAGATGGTATGATGTTCCCTGAAAATTACTATAGAAACAAATATTTGTTTTCATTAGTCTCAACTCCGCCTCTCCTCAGGAATTGGTTTGGTTTGTCATTCTCGTGGCATATCCACTATTTGTGCATTATTTACCTCTTGTAAATGATTAGTGTAACATAAGTTTACATTTAAGCAATATCTGGGGAGAAATTGTGGGTTCATACCTCTCCCAACAGAATACTCCACTCTATAGCAAAAAATATTATGTATTATTTGTATATAAATGATTACAGTATATGTACTTCTATCCCATCATACAAAAGTTAGCAAAATGCAGGCCTTTTTGCTAGTCCCTAGACGAAACCATTTCAAATGATGAAGGGAAGTGAGAAAGCAAATCGCAAATCAGACAACTAGCTTAGACTACAATAAATTCTGAAAAAAAATTCTTCACCTTATAATAAAAAGTCAAGTGTTTTATTTTTTCTATAGGTTGAAACTCTCTTTTCCTCCTCTGTTCTTCCGTTTCTCTCTTTCCGTCCTCTGTTCTTCCGTTTCTCTCTTTTCCCCCCTCTGTTCTTCTGTTTCTCTCTTTTCCCCCCTCTGTTCTTCCGTTTCTCTCTTTTCCCCCCTCTGTTCTTCCGTTTCTCTCTTTTCCCACCTCTGTTCTTCCGTTTCTCTCTTTTCCCACCTCTGTTCTTCCGTTTCTCTCTTTTCCCCCCTCTGTTCTTCCGTTTCTCTCTTTTCCCCCCTCTGTTCTTCCGTTTCTCTCTTTTCCCCCCTCTGTTCTTCCGTTTCTCTCTTTTCCCACCTCTGTTCTTCCGTTTCTCTCTTTTCCCCCTCTGTTCTTCCGTTTCTCTCTTTTCCCCCCTCTGTTCTTCCGTTTCTCTCTTTTCCCCCCTCTGTTCTTCCGTTTCTCTCTTTTCCCCCCTCTGTTCTTCCGTTTCTCTCTTTTCCTCCCTCTGTTCTTCCGTTTCTCTCTTTTCCCACCTCTGTTCTTCCGTTTCTCTCTTTTCCTACCTCTGTTCTTCCGTTTCTCTCTTTTCCCACCTCTGTTCTTCCGTTTCTCTCTTTTCCCACCTCTGTTCTTCCGTTTCTCTCTTCCCCCCCCCCTTTTAATGGCTTACATATCAATTTTATATATATATATATACACACACACACACATTTCATATATATATATATATATATTTATATATATACATGGACGGCGGAACCGGGGCACAGGGGGGCTCAAGCCCCCTCACTTTTTGACTTGCCCCCCCCCCCACTTTACAGTCATCAACAGAAACAAGATGGAAAAATTCTGTTTCCATCTATCTGAAAGCATTTTTTTTATCCCTTTTCTGAATATGTAGAAAGAAAAAGCATTTGATTGCATTCAATTTAAAAAAAATTTAACTTGAAGTCGGGTAGGGGTGAATTATTCAGAACACATAATTCTCGTCCATTTTCCCCAAATTTTTCAAAAAAATCATAATTGTTGAAAATGTTCTCATAATTTCTCACTGTGGGGACCTGGTGTACTACAAAATAGATTTTATACACATTATCATTAAAAAGAGACCAATCGAAAGGTATTAAGGAGTCAAACACAGTATTTTCTCAAATTCTTTATTATTCAAGGAAAATTTTAATTTTCCGGTATGTAAGTAAAATTTTGCAGAAAATGTTCAATGAACGAACAAACAAAAGTAAAGTTGTCAATAATACAATGAATCTATTTGAGCTTGTTTCATAGTTGAAGCAGTCGACTTGGTATGTCTGATTGACCTTGCTGTGTGTCCAGTTTCATCACAAATATCACAGTAAGGTCGGGGGCGCCTGAAGCGATTTCAGGGTGAGACATTAACATTCGTCGAAGTATATCATGAATATTGTCCTTGATGGACAGTTGCCAAGACAATGCAGCTGGACCACTTAGGAAAGACCGAACGTGCTTGTTCCAAGACTCTACTGGACTTTCACTCCATTTTGCTATCGAGTTACTGTTATTCCACTTGAACTATGGGCACACATTTGATGGTAGCTCGGGATTATCATAATCCATGGTTTAACCTTCTCATCGACGAAGGCAATTCTGAGATGAAGCATTATCTCGATGCCCAAGGTTTTCAATGCTTCCACATGCACACATTTGTGTGTGACAGACTGGGTGATTGGCAGGATGATGTTGGTGTTACTCATGAACGTTTCAAAATTTTCGCGATCCATGCTGTTACGAATGAGAGAACATATGTAAAAGCGATTTTGAGGGCTGAAAAATCTGTTGCAAAGCGGACCATTATTTGTATTTCCTCCACTCGCACATGGTGCATCCATTAACACACCGGTGATTTTTCGGATTGCATCGATACGTTCTTTTTTCACATTGTTGAGGATCCGCATAATATCCAAAGTTATTCATTCCATCCTCCCTTCAGTCCTTCTGTCCACAGAACAACCGATACAGTATCTTTTGAGCAAAGTCCAATGAACGCAATTTGAAGTGAAGAACAGAGAAACAATGCAAGTCTGCCTTGTTAATACGCTTCCTACGAGCTATTCCAATTCCAATACATACATTTATACTTTTATACTTGATACATTTAAACTTTTATAAATTTTACTTTTGTACTTTTATATGCACCTTGTCAGTTAATACTTTTAACTTTATATATTCTCTATATTTGATAAACCAATTGATTCTTGAATTTTGTCATTTTTACTAGAAGCGACTTGCTGATACATTTCAAATGAGCCATCAACAGTGTCAGAAAATCATTTTATGTCTAGATTAAGTCCAAAAAGGTGTATTTGGCCCAAAATGACCAAATATGGTAATTTGGGTCCAGGACTCCCCAAATTGAAATTTCTGTTTGTTCTTTTTTCACCGGAAGCGACTTGCTAATATGCTTCCAACAAGACCTCAACCACTATCAGAAGATCATTTCATGTCTAAATTATGTCAAAAAGGTATTTTTGGTCCAAAATGCCCAAATATGGTAGTTTGGGCCCAGACGCCAAAAAATTAAATTTTTTTAAATGTTTCTTTATCTATCACCAAGAGTATTCCATTCCGCTTCTAACGAGCCATCAACCACTACCAGACGATCATTTTAAACTAAAATATGCCCCAAGCAGTTATTTTCCCCTATTTGCCCTAATAAGGTAATTTGAGCCCAGATGCGAAAAAATTGAAATATTTTGAATTTTTCTTTTTCTAACACCAAGAGAATTCCATTCCGCTTCTAACGAACAAACATATATAGACCCACTATCAGACGATCATTTTTAGTCAAGATATTGAATTTATTCCCATATTTGGCATTCTGGGCGCAATGTGGGCCGGGCCCCCCAACCTACTTTTTAGAAGAGCCCCCCCCCCCACTTTTATAACTGTCCCGCCGGCCCTGATATATATATATATATACACACACATACATTTCATATATATATATATATATATATATATATATATATATATATACACACACATTTCATATATATATATATATATATATATATATATATATATATATATATATACACACACATTTCATATATATATATTTATATAAATATATATATACACACATTTCATATATATATATTTATATAAATATAAATATATATATACACACATTTCATATATATATATTTATATAAATATATATATATACACACACATTTCATATATATATATATATACACACACACATTTCATACATATATATATATACACACATTTCATACATATATATATATACACACATTTCATACATATATATATATACACACACACATTTCATACATATATATATATATACACACACACATTTCATACATATATATATTTATATATATACATTTCATATACATATTTATATATATATATGCACACATTTCATATATATATATATTTATATATATGTATATATGCACACATTTCATATATATATATATATATATCTACACGCACACACAAATTTCATATATAATTAGACACACACACACACAGTTTCTTATATATATATATATATATATATATATATATATATTATAACACAAGGACATAGATGAAACTGTTTGACTCTTTAAGTGTCCCTGAAGGACAATTTAGACTAATTGAAAACAGTCTCCAATATTTCTAATGAAAGCAAAAAGAAGATTATTTGTAAACATTAAAACAGTTAATTTGAACATCTGATATGTATTCACTTGTGTATTTTGTCCTCTTTCTCTTTTGTTTTGCTTTCAGCTTTTAATTGTTTCTGAAGCCACAAAGTTTATACAAAGCAAAATTACCGTATTCAAAAATCTAGAGCCAATTTGAAATATTTTGTGATTGTTTTTTCCTCTCAAATTGGTAATTATAATCTTACTCTCTAATTGATATTTCATTATTGTGGACAAAACTGCAGAAAATCACCGGAATCAGTTGATCAAATAAAGTTTGTCTGTCAAAATAGTGTGTGTGTGGCGTTTTGTTGTCATTGATGGTGACAATGTAGAAATAGTATACAGGGTTTGTCTGAAAAGTTAAGAGACTGGGTGGGCTATGTGAGCAATAGGAGAAAGGAAGATGAACAGATGAACAGACCAGACTTGTGGACGAAAGGGCCTCCAAGATATAGGGTAACATGATCATAGAACGAGGAAGTTGAGAAGTGTATCAAAGAAAAGCGGAAACGATGGAATATGTGGAGAAAAGGTTTAGTAAATAAGGATATGTATCTGGCAGAAAAGCGGACAACAACAAGAACAATCTACAAAGTCAAGCTAGGTTACCAGATGATACAATGGATGACCAAAGGAATGAGCTATTCAGGATAGCTAAATAGATGGCAAAAGCCAAATATGCATATAATTGGAGAGAAGACAATGGGGTGCTAGCAATATGAACAGGACAAGAGGGATGCTTCGAAATGCTATTATGAGAGATTGTTGAATACTGAGTTTCTATGGTACAAAGAAAATATCGAAATTGCAGCAGTTTCTGGTTCAGATATAAGAATTGTGAAACAAATGATACGGAAATCTGTAAGTAAGATGAAGAAGAGTAAAGCTACAGATACCTCAGGCATTGTTGCAGAAATGTGAAAGGCTGCGGGTGAAACCGGCATTAAGATTATTAGACTTGACAAATCAGATCATAAGATGTTGTTTGGAAAAGCCGGGGATATTAGTACAATTTTGAACGGTTACAAAAGTAAAGGAGAAGCTCTAGATAGATGTAATTACAGAGAAGTTGATGGATCAGGTTATAAAAGTAGCTGAGAGAATAATTGAGCAGAAAATAAGTCAGATAAACATAGATGAAATGCATTTTGGTTTTATACCTGAGCAAATTACCACTGATGCTATATTTGTATTGAGACAAGTGCAAGAGAAATATCTTGGTAAGAAAAATATATCTTGGTAAGAAAAATAACCATGTAATTTGCTTCTGTGGATTTGGAGAAAGCTTTTGACAGTGTCAAGAAATGTGGTCTGGTGGGCTTAGCAAAAATTAGGAGGAAACGAGTTATTGGTAAAAGTTGTTTAAGCTGGTACAGACCTGCTCTCAAAGTCGTGTTAGAATTGACAGCACATTTAGTAACATCTGTAATGATAAGGTAGGAGTACATCAGGGTTCTGTACTGAGTCCATTACTTTTCATTTGTGCCTTAGAAGCGTGATCAAAGGAGTTTCGTATGGGTTGTTTGGAAGAGATGCTGTATGCTGATGATTTAGTACTTACCTATGAAACCATAAAAGGTATGCTTATTAAGTTGGAGATTTAGAGGAATTCTATGGAAAGTGAAAGTCTGAGAGTGAATGTTACCAAGACCAATGTGATGATCAGTGGTTGTAGTGTTGGAGAGGCCCTAGAACAATTTGTGGAAAGGGAGTCGAGTGAAACGAATTTTTTGTTGTAACTGTAAGCATTGAATACACAAGTGTAGTAGAATTACAGTTAGGTTGACAGATGATAACCAATCTGTTTGCAAAAAGCGTAAGACAATGGAGATGGATGAGAACTCAGATGCGGAGAAAGTATATTTGGATGGCAAATTTATTGAGGTTTTGTTACCTTGATGATACCATTGGAGCACAGGAAAGAGCTAATGGTAGTGTGATTGAAATAGTTGGTAGTAGGTGGTGTAAGTTCAGTGAACTTCTGCCATTACTAACCAGCAGAACGTTACCACTGTCGACCAAGGGAAACGTCTATCAGACATGTGTCCGCAGTGTGATGTATAGTAGTGAAACCTGCCCAGTGAGGGTGAAGGACATGCGTCGCATGGAGAAATGATACGATGGATGTGTAATGTGAGTCTTAAAGACAGACTTAGATATAAAGAACTCGGAGAAAGATTAAATATAGACAATATAGCGAGATGTATGCAGAACAGGAGATTTCGTTACTATATATGAGAGTTCTTGGATTTCTAGATGTAGAACAGTTGATGTGGCAGGAGTAGCGAAAGAAAAACATAGACGGGAGTGATAAGGATAGATTTGAGATAAAGAGGGATAAATAAAGACCTGGCCAGAGATAGATTAGTTTGGGAGCATGTATAACAGACGTTTAATCGAATATGGTGACCCGTGGGGTTGCTACAACTATTTATTGTACTTTTATTTCATTGAAAATTCATAAACTGAGATATCTTTTAAGATATTATTTTTAATTATGAAAAAAGATAGTCTCTTTACTTCTATATTATCATTATTCTATAAAAGTACTAGCAGGAAGGCCCGATGTTGCTCGGGATTGAATGAGGATCACTACTATGTACTATGATCATAACACCATATTACTTTCTTTGTTATTACTGACTCTTTCCTCCCGTTTTGACCCCTAATATAGTTGAAAAAAGATGAAATGTTGGAAAACGTAATGAATTAGTGTCTTATATGGTTTAAATTTAATCAAAATTAGATATAGATATTTGAAGTTTTAAAAAAGGGTTATGTCCCCATGGGTCAGTTAGAAATAGGGGCACATAGATATTCGGCACATAGAGGGTAACGTAGAGATTCGGGACCGAGATTCGGGACCACTTCCATTGTTTTCCCCGGATAATTTTGTACATATGATATAAATTTCATCAAAATAGGATAGATTTTAAGTTTTAAAGGAGGTTCGGCCCCATAGCTGACATTGAGTTTTATATATATATATATATATGAGAGAGAGAGAGAGAGAGAGATTGATATAAGATTATTATTCTTTATTATTCTAATATAGAAATAAAAAGACTTATTTTGCCATCTAATTTACATAAGAGTTTGTCGTGTTTACAGACACGTATGTTAATAAGATGGACATGCACGAATCTTAAATAATTAAGCCAGGGCTAATTTAAATGTTTTAATGTTGTCGGAACGTGTATTTTTATTTTTACTTGCAATGAAAGTATTTCTATATATTAAGGAAATCTGTTAATATTGTAGACGTTGATTTTCCTTGTTATTTTTTTAACGAACCAATTAATAAAGTATTGTATATATCATCATCATAATATATCATCATAATAAAACTTAACCCCAGAATTTTAGGTTCTTGTAAATCATTCTTGGTTGTATTATTTTTTTCAAAGTTGTGTGAACATATGTTTTGTTTTTAACTCGAAAAATAAAAGATCGTATATAGATAAAATGACATTGAGTCTAATTTGCCTTTGTTGGGAGGCAAGTAGATATGGAGATCAAGTTATGTTACTACTGCTTATATTATTTCAATGAAACAACATTTTAATTAGTTGGTCGAAGTAAAATTATTTGACTACCATTATGATATAAAAGTAATTTAAATAAAAAAATCAAAAATCAAATATTATCTGTGAACATATATAATTATGTTAAAGTTGAAGTGGATATATCAATATCGATTCTTTTTTATTAAAGGCATAAGCTGATTTTGCTATTTAGGTCGTTAGTGAAAGATATCTCCATTTGAACAATTTTCCTAGCCGGCATAAGTATCTTTTTGAAAGAAACTAAATCGATATGCATGTTTTTCTTGTGAGAATATTGTGTAAGGATAAAAAAATAAAAATTTGCAAGTCAGAATCAAATATCCATTTGTCAGATTAAAAAATATCGCTGACGAACTTAAAAAAATAGACCGGCTTCACTTGATTATATAGAATAGATAATGTATATATATAAATATATATTAGAGGTAGCAATGCACTCTTGGGTCGTAGCCCTTACCACTTTTTATTCATAAACAGTTAAGACATTCTTCTTGCATAAATTAAAATAAGCCTATTTACCTCTATATTATCATTCTTCTTATTAGCAGTATTATTATTATATAGAAGTATTATTCTTTATTATAATAGAAGTAGAGAGAATTGTTTTGCTTTCTAATTTATGTATGTGCTAGTATTGTGTACAAACACATATGTAAAGTAAATGATGACAAACATAAAGACTGGTGATACCAGATCAGGCTGCCCTGTGGCTCCCTGAGACGAAATTCACCTACATTGACGTTTTTTGTTTGTTTGTAAAACTTAATTATGTTCTACAAAACCCAAAAAAAAAACAACAGCCCCTCTCCCTTTCTCCCTCCCCTTTTTTATTTTTCCTACCCTACTCCCGGTCCTGGATATGACCTTAAACTACATCCGATGGTGAGATCCGGCTTACGGACTTTGGGGAATGTGGAGCCTCCTCTTAATTACCATTGCTCCCAGGTCCACCCTGACCCGGAGTGGTAGTACCTGTTAGGGTCCCAACTATGGGTTAAATAGAAACAGATATTAAAAGGGGAAAGAAACAAGAAAGAGAAGAAAACAAGACCAGATTCGGCATTAAATAACCCAAAAAGGGTTGATATGCCGTAAAACAAAACTACCAAACCAAACATAAAGAAGTAACTCTTTCTGTAAACGCCTACAGAGACATTCAGAAATATTAGAGAGTGGTTAAATCAACATAGTAAGAGAGGGCAAGAGAAATACATACCTCTGAGATAGTTGACTTGTTCAGTAAAATAATCATTACAGCTAAATAGAACAATTAAAACATTTTTTTTAAACATAACTCCATCCCACAACTAAGGTATATTTTAGTACGTATTTTGTGTTACTAAAGTACACAGGAAAAGGCGTTAGGGAAATCTAATATATCTAGTATAATAATCATAATATATAGCATATGGTACTCTGTTATGCATAGAATCTCTGTTCCAAATTTCAAAAGAAGTTCAGTGGTTTGGGAGTTCAAGAAGAAAATAGATTGCAACACCAGACCCGTTATTTTTCAGACACCTATGGTAATTTATTTCAATATAAAAACAATTGACATAGTTTCTTATCAATAACGTGCATTGATTTCAATTGAAAAATAGTTAATTCTTTTGTTTCTGACTACGTCTGAATAAGGTTCAAACACTTTGAGTAACACTCGTGTTAGCAGTATTGTGTGTGGTAATAGTACTATAGTTATGATCCCTATTAAACACTCGACACCTCAAGACTCTTTTAGCTAGGAGCAAGGTGTAGTATCTGTTCTGACCCTACACATCAACTGTTCTGCACTCGGTCAGGGAAGGAAAAATCCTTCCATACTAAAGCAATTTTAATTTTTGTCTCAATCCAGAATACCCATTTTGCATTTTGCATTGAATTTGACTGATAATCATTAGACAACAATGAAGCAAAATTACCTGAATTTCAATTTCTTCTTATAACCTTAAATTTAGCTTAAGCCTTAAATTCAAGACAAAGTTTAGTATCATCATATATTGATTTAATTCTTTGTAAATGGACATGAAAGTGGTGCAAAACTGTTCTGTTTGGTGGATTAATTTTACCCGTCCTAGGACGGGTATACTAGTTTCATTATGAAATCTCCTATTAAAACATTTCAAGTTCATCAGAAATTTTCAATAAAGCTTAATGAGTCGCACAATTACTCTTTTCAGGTCACATGCAGGCTGTAATTTTCTTACTCTTACCCTCAATTGAATCGGGCCTTTGATCACACTAACAACGTATCCAATATAATTTCTTAACTACACTAAATTCTGCCAATGTTCCTTAATATGTACTTCCAAGGGAACAAATAAATATCACCTTGTTTCAGAGAAGAATACCTATTATGTAAGGGAGTTGCCAGGATGATATATTTGGAAAACATTTTGCCACACCCTACCCTGCATACACATGCACACACACCTAGAAAATTGTCAATTGCGACTAGAATGAGATAATTATGCTTCTCTCATTTCTTTATCTATCGATATAACTATTCTCCCTACACACACTCCTCGCTTTCACTCATAGCCTCTCTAGACCTTTAACTCTACTTTTCTACACGTTACTCTATTTTCTGTTTTCTCTGTATCCTGCCCTAACACTATTTTCCCATTTTCTATTTAGCTCTCTCGCTCTGTATATGTCCAACTATGTGTCTCTATCTCTCTGTAGTGTGTAATGCTCCACCTCTCTCTGTAGTGTGTAATGCTCCACCTCTCTCTCTCTAGTCTGTAATGCTCCACCTCTCTCTCTAGTCTGTAATGCTCAACCTCTCTCTCTCTAGTCTGTAATGCTCCACCTCTCTCTCTCTAGTCTGTAATGCTCCACCCCTCTCTTTCTCTCTCTCTCTCCCTCTCTCTCTCTCTCTCTCTCTAGTCTGTAATGCTCTACCGCTCTCTCTCTCTCTCTCTCTAGTCTGTAATGCTCTACAGCTCTCTCTCTAGTCTGTAATGGTCTACAGCTCTCTCTCTAGTCTGTAATGGTCTACAGCTCTCTCTCTAGTCTGTAATGCTCTACAGCTCTCTCTCTAGTCTGTAATGCTCTACAGCTCTCTCTCTCTAGTCTGTAATGCTCTACAGCTCTCTCTCTAGTCTGTAATGCTCTACAGCTCTCTCTCTAGTCTGTAATGCTCTACAGCTCTCTCTCTAGTCTGTAATGCTCTACAGCTCTCTCTCTCTAGTCTGTAATGCTCTACAGCTCTCTCTCTAGTCTGTAATGCTCTACAGCTCTCTCTCTAGTCTGTAATGCTCTACAGCTCTCTCTCTAGTCTGTAATGCTCTACAGCTCTCTCTCTAGTCTGTAATGCTCTACAGCTCTCTCTCTAGTCTGTAATGCTCTACAGCGCTCTCTCTCTAGTCTGTAATGCTCTACAGCTCTCTCTCTCTAGTCTGTAATGCTCTACAGCTCTCTCTCTAGTCTGTAATGCTCTACAGCTCTCTCTCTAGTCTGTAATGCTCTACAGCTCTCTCTCTAGTCTGTAATGCTATACAGCTCTTTCTCTCTCTAGTCTGTAATGCTCCACCCCTCTCTCTCTCTCTCTCTCTCTCTAGTCTATAATGCTCTACAGCTCTCTCTCTAGTCTGTAATGTTCTACAGTTCTCTCTCTAGTCTGTAATGCTCTAAAGTTCTCTCTCTAGTCTGTAATGCTCTACAGTTCTCTCTCTAGTCTGTAATGCTCTACAGCTCTCTCTCTAGTCTGTAATGCTCCACATCTCTCTCTCTTTCTAGTCTGTAATGCTCTACAGTTCTCTCTCTAGTCTGTAATGCTCTACAGCTCTCTCTCTAGTCTGTAATGCTCTACAGCTCTCTCTAGTCTGTAATGCTCTACAGCTCTCTCTCTCTAGTCTGTAATGCTCTACAGCTCTCTCTCTAGTCTGTAATGCTCTACAGCTCTCTCTCTAGTCTGTAATGCTCTACAGCTCTCTACTCTAGTCTGTAATGCTCTACAGCTCTCTCTAGTCTGTAATGCTCTACAGCTCTCTCTCTCTCTAGTCTGTAATGCTCTACAGCTCTCTCTCTCTCTAGTCTGTAAGGCTCTACAGCTCTCTCTCTAGTCTGTAATGCTCTACAGCTCTCTCTCTAGTCTGTAATGCTCTACAGCTCTCTCTCTAGTCTGTAATGCTCTACAGTTCTCTCTCTAGTCTGTAATGCTCTACAGCTCTCTCTCTAGTCTGTAATGCTCTACAGCTCTCTCTCTAGTCTGTAATGCTCTACAGCTTTCTCTCTAGTCTGTAATGCTCTACAGCTTTCTCTCTAGTCTGTAATGCTATACGGCTCTTTCTCTCTAGTCTGTAATGCTCTACAGCTCTCTCTAGTCTGTAATGCTCTACAGCTCTCTCTCTCTAGTCTGTAATGCTCTACAGCTCTCTCTCTAGTCTGTAAGGCTCTACAGCTCTCTCTCTCTAGTCTGTAATGCTCTACAGCTCTCTCTCTAGTCTGTAATGCTCTACAGCTCTCTCTCTAGTCTGTAATGCTCTACAGCTCTCTCTCTAGTCTGTAATGCTCTACAGCTCTCTCTCTAGTCTGTAATGCTCTACAGCTCTCTCTCTCTAGTCTGTAATGCTCTACAGCTCTCTCTCCTTAGTCTGTAATGCTCTACAGCTCTCTCTCTCTCTAGTCTGTAATGCTCGACCGCTCTCTCTCTAGTCTGTAATGCTCTACCTCTCTCTCTCTCTCTAGTCTGTAATGCTCCACCTCTCTCTCTCTCTCTAGTTTGTAATGCTCCACCGCTCTCTCTCTCTAGTCTGTAATGCTCCACCGCTCTCTCTCTCTAGTATGTAATGCTCCACTGCTCTCTCTCTCTCTAGTATGTAATGCTCCACCTCTCTCTCTCTCTCTCTCTCTAGTCTGTAATGCTCCACCTGTCTATCTCTTTCTAGTCTGTAATGCTCCACATCTCTCTCTCTTTCTAGTCTGTAATGCTCCACCTCTCTCTCTCTTTCTAGTCTGTAATGCTCCACATCTCTCTCTCCCTCTAGTCTGTAATGCTCCACCTCTCTCTCTCTAGTCTGTAATGCTCTGTCCTTCTCTCTCTAGTCTGTAATGCTCTACCTCTCTCTCTCTCTAGTCTGTAATGCTCTACCTCTCTCTCTCTAGTCTGTAATTCTCTACTTTCTCTCTATAGTCTGTAATTCTCTACTCTCTCTAGTCTGTAATTCTCTACCTCTCTCTCTCTCTCTCTAGTCTGTAATTCTCTACCTCTCTCTCTCTCTCTCTAGTCTGTAATTCTCTACCTCTCTCTCTCTCTAGTCTGTAAAGCTTTAACCCTCTCTCTCTAGTCTGTAATTCTCTACCTCTCTCTCTCTCTCTAGTCTGTAATTCTCTACCTCTCTCTCTCTCTAGTCTGTAATGCTCTACCCCTCTCTCTCTCTCTAGTCTGTAATGCTCTACCATCTCTCTCTCTCTAGTCTGTAATGCTCTACAGCTCTTTCTCTCTAGTCTGTAATGCTCCACCCCCCTCTCTCTCTCTCTCTAGTCTATAATGCTCTACAGCTCTCTCTCTAGTCTGTAATGCTCTACAGCTCTCTCTCTAGTCTGTAATGCTCTACAACTCTCTCTCTAGTCTGTAATGCTCTACAGCTCTCTTACTAGTCTGTAATGCTCTACAGCTCTCTCTCTAGTCTGTAATGCTCTACAGCTTTCTCTCTAGTCTGTAATGCTCTACAGCTCTCTCTAGTCTGTAATGCTCTACAGCTCTCTCTAGTCTGTAATGCTCTACAGCTCTCTCTCTCTCTAGTCTGTAATGCTCTACAGCTCTCTCTCTAGTCTGTAAGGCTCTACAGCTCTCTCTCTAGTCTGTAATGCTCTACAGCTCTCTCTCTAGTCTGTAATGCTCTACAGCTCTCTCTCTAGTCTGTAATGCTCTACAGCTCTCTCTCTAGTCTGTAATTCTCAACAGCTCTCTCTCTCTAGTCTGTAATGCTCTACAGCTCCCTCTCTCTAGTCTGTAATGCTCTACAGCTCTCTCTCTAGTCTGTAATGCTCTACAGCTCTCTCTCTCTAGTCTGTAATGCTCTACCGCTCTCTCTCTCTAGTCTGTAATGCTCCACCTCTCTCTCTCTCTCTAGTCTGTAATGCTCTACAGCTCTCTCTCTAGTCTGTAATGCTGCACCGCTCTCTCTCTCTCTAGTATGTAATGCTCCACCGCTCTCTCTCTCTAGTATGTAATGCTCCACCTCTCTCTCTCTCTCTAGTCTGTTATGCTCCACCTCTCTCTCTCTCTCTCTCTAGTCTGTAATTCTCTACCTCTCTCTCTTTCTAGTCTGTAATGCTCCACCTCTCACTCTCTAGTCTGTAATGCTCTGCCCTTCTCTCTCTAGTCTGTAATGCTCTACCTCTCTCTCTCTCTAGTCTGTAATGCTCTACATCTCTCTCTCTAGTCTGTAATTCTCTACTTTCTCTCTCTAGTCTGTGCTTCTCTACTCTCTCTAGTCTGTAATTCTCTACCTCTCTCTCTCTTGTCTGTAATTCTCTACCTCTCTCTCTCTCTCTAGTCTGTAATGCTCTACCTCTCTCTCTCTCTAGTCTGTAATGCTCTACCATCTCTCTCTCTCTCTAGTCTGTAATGCTCTACCATCTCTCTCTCTCTAGTCTATAATGCTCTACCTCTCTCTCTCTAGTCTGTAATGCTCTACCTCTCTCTCTCTCTCTCTAGTCTGTAATGCTCTACAGCTCTCTCTCTCTCTAGTCTGTAATGCTCTACAGCTCTCTCTCTAGTCTGTAATGCTCTACAGCTCTCTCTCTAGTCTGTAATGCTCTACAGCTCTCTCTCTAGTCTGTAATGCTCTACAGCTCTCTCTCTAGTCTGTAATGCTCTACAGCTCTCTCTCTAGTCTGTAATTCTCTACAGCTCTTTCTCTCTAGTCTGTAATGCTCTACCTCTCTCTCTCTCTAGTCTGTAATGCTCTACCGCTCTCTCTCTCTCTAGTCTGTAATGCTCCACACCTCTCTCTCTCTCTTGTCTGTAATGCTCCACCGCTCTCTCTCTCTTTAGTCTGTAATGCTCCACCGCTCTTTCTCTCTAGTATATAATGCTCCACCGCTCTCTCTCTCTAGTATGTAATGCTCCACCTCTCTCTCTCTCTCTCTAGTCTGTTATGCTCCACCTCTCTCTCTCTCTCTCTCTCTCTAGTCTGTAATGCTCCACCTGTCTCTCTCTTTCTAGTCTGTAATGCTCCACATCTCTCTCTCTTTCTAGTCTGTAATGCTTCACATCTCTCTCTCCCTCTCTCTCTCTCTAGTCTGTAATGCTCCACCTCTCTCTTTAGTCTGTAATGCTCTGCCCTTCTCTCTCTAGTCTGTAATGCTCTACCTCTCTCTCTCTCTAGTCTGTAATGCTCTACCTCTCTTTCTCTAGTCTGTAATGCTCTACCCCTCTCTCTCTAGTCTGTAATTCTCTACTTTCTCTCTCTAGTCTGTAATTCTCTACTCTCTCTAGTCTGTAATTCTCTACCTCTCTCTCTCTAGTCTGTAATTCTCTACCTCTCTCTCTCTCTCTAGTCTGTAATTCTCTACCTCTCTCTCTCTCTCTAGTCTGTAATGCTCTACCCCTCTCTCTCTAGTCTGTAATTCTCTACCTCTCTCTCTCTCTAGTCTGTAATTCTCTACCTCTCTCTCTCTCTAGTCTGTAATGCTCTACCTCTCTCTCTCTCTAGTCTGTAATGCTCTACCATCTCTCTCTCTCTCTAGTCTGTAATGCTCTACCATCTCTCTCTCTCTAGTCTATAATGCTCTACCTCTCTCTCTCTAGTCTGTAATGCTCTACCTCTCTCTCTCTCTCTCTAGTCTGTAATGCTCTACTTCTCTCTCTCTCTCTCTAGTCTGTAATGCTCTACCTCTCTCTCTCTCTAGTCTGTAATGCTCTACCTCTCTCTCTCTCTCTATAGTCTATAATGCTCTACCTCTCTTTCTCTAGTCTGTAATGCTTTACCTCTCTCTCTCTCTCTCTCTCTCTAGTCTATAATGCTCTACCTCTCTCTCTCAAGTCTGTAATGCTCTACCCCTCTCTCTCTCTAGTCTGTAATGCTCTACTTCTGTCTCTCTCCAGTCTGTAATGCTCTACATCTCTCTCTCTCTCCAGTCTGTAATGCTCTACCTCTCTCTCTCTCTAGTCTGTAATTCTCTCTCCCTCACCTTCTAGTCTGTAATTCTCTACCCCTCTCTCTCTAGTCTGTAATTCTCTACCTCTCTCTCTCTCTAGTCTGTAATGCTCTCTCCCTCACCTTCTAGTCTGTAATTCTCTACCCCTCTCTCTCTAGTCTGTAATGCTCTACCCCTCTCTCTCTCTAGTCTGTAATGCTCTCTCCCTCACCTTCTAGTCTGTAATTCTCTACCCCTCTCTCTCTAGTCTGTAATTCTCTACCTCTCTCTCTCTCTAGTCTGTAATTCTCTACTTCTCTCTCTCTTTAGTCTGTAATGCTCTGCCCTTCTCTCTCTAGTCTGTAATGCTCTACCTCTCTCTCTCTCTAGTCTGTAATGCTCTACCTCTCTCTCTCTAGTCTGTAATTCTCTACCTCTCTCTCTCTAGTCTGTAATTCTCTACCTCTCTCTCTCTCTCTAGTCTGTAATTCTCTACCTCTCTCTCTCTCTAGTCTGTAATTCTCTACCTCTCTCTCTCTCTCTAGTCTGTAATTCTCTACCTCTCTCCCTCTCTAGTCTGTAATGCTCCACCTCTCTCTCTCTAGTCTGTAATGCTCTACCTCCCTCTCTCTCTAGTCTGTAATGCTCTACCTCCCTCTCTCTCTAGTCTGTAATGCTCTACCTCTCTCTCTCTCTAGTCTGTAATGCTCTACCTCTCTCTCTCTCTAGTTTATAATGCTCTACCTCTCTCTCTCTCCAGTCTGTAATGCTCTACCTTTCTCTCTCTAGTCTGTAATACTCTACCTCTCTCTCTCTCTAGTCTGTAATGCTCTCTCCCTCACCTTCTAGTCTGTAATTCTCTACCCCTCTCTCTCTAGTCTGTAATTCTCTACCTCTCTCTCTCTAGTCTGTAATGCTCTACCTCTCTCTCTCTAGTCTGTAATGCTCTACCTCTCTCTCTCTAGTCTGGAATGCTCTACCTCTCTTTCTCTAGTCTGTAATTCTTTACAGCTCTCTCTCTAGTCTAATGCTCTACAGCTCTCACTCTCTCTAGTCTGTAATGCTCTTCCTCTCTCTCTAGTCTGTAATGTTCTACCTCTCTCTCTAGTCTGTAATGTTCTACCTCTCTCTCTAGTCTGTAATGTTCTACCTCTCTCTCTAGTCTGTAATGTTCTACCTCTCTCTCTAGTCTGTAATGTTCTACCTCTCTCTCTAGTCTGTAATGTTCTATCTCTCTCTCTAGTCTGTAATGCTCTACACCTCTCTCCCTGCTTAGTCTGTAATGCTCCACCTCTCTCCCTGCTTAGTCTGTAATGCTCCACCTCTCTCCCTGCTTAGTCTGTAATGCTCCACCTCTCTCCCTGCTTAGTCTGTAATGCTCCACCTCTCTCCCTGCTTAGTCTGTAATGCTCCACCTCTCTCCCTGCTCAGTCTGTAATGCTCCACCTCTCTCTCTGCTTAGTCCGTTGCGCTCTCTTTTTTTCTTGCTTAGTCCGTTGCGCTTTCTTTTTTTCTTGCTTAGTCCGTTTCGCTCTCTTTCTCTCTGCTTAGTCCGTTGTGCTCTCTTTCTCTCTGCTTAGTCCGTTGCGTTCTCTTTCTCTCTGCTTAGTTCGTTGCGCTGTCGTTCTCTCTGCTTAGTTCGTTACGCTCTCTGTTACCCCCATCTCTTTTCAATCTTTACTTAGTTACCCCTCCCTCCATCTTTGTTTCTCTATTTTTCTTCACTTTGTTAGACTCCTTTCTCTTACTGTTTCTATCTTTGTTAGACCCTTTAACTTTTTACCCCTTTTTCTCGCTGTCCTCTTTCCCACCTCTACATTATACCTACTTTTTCTCTTCCCACCTAAACCTGTCTTATTTACCCCTTCCCCCTTTCCGTGCGTGCGTGTGTTATTTGTTCACCCGTCAATATAATTCCAGAAGTTCCAACTCAATTAGCTCTGCGATTCTGTTCAAAATTTCCACACATTTCTAAGTGTCAAATGTGACCAGAATAATTCTCTACTCACTCCCACCCCTCTTCAAAATTGACAAATGAATTTGAAGGAACATTCTGCAGACATTCAGGTATTAACC
>OY744522.1:84534043-84574043 GCA_963556195.1 Sepiola atlantica
CACGCACACACATATATATACTACAGAACCTACACCCCAAGATTAAATTCACCATTGAACACAGTCAAACAGAACTACCCTTCTTAGATGTATTGATTAAAATTAAAAACACTCACATAATCACAGACATCTACCACAAACCCACAGACACCCAACAATATCTCCATTTTAGAAGCCATCACCCCAAAAGCTGCCTAAAATCTATACCCTACTCCCTAGCACGCAGAATCTGTACTATAGTCAGTGACAAAGACCTCCGGATTGTCTGACTGGAGGAACTACGGAAAACTTTAAAAAGAAGAGGATACCCGCTACAAATAATACATAAAGGTATAGAACTAGCAGAAAACATTCCATTAGAACAATTACGAATCCCCAAAAAACGAAACAAAGAACAAATATTGGCATACATCTCTACACACAACAAAAACAATCCAGAATTATTCACAGAAATAACAAGAAACCTAACCCTACTCAACCATAACAACAAACTAAACGACATATTAAAAACAACAAAAATAATAAAAAGCAAACGCCAACCGAAAAACCTCAAACAAATTTTAACCTCATCTAAACTCAACCAACACACAATACAAGGGGTCACAAAATGCAACAAGGAAAGATGTGGGGTCTGTGACATAATAATGGAGGGGAACTCATACACATTTAAAAACCCAACACAAACATTCACAATAAATAAAAAAAGACCTTAACTGCACCTCCAAGAACGTTGTCTATTTGCTAGAATGTACAACATGTAATGAAGCTTATATAGGTGCGACAAAAACATTTAATAATAGAGTATCTTTACATAAAAGCAACATTAAAATCAAAGAAAACCGTAAATTATTCGTCTCCCAACATGTGCACTCATGCAGCGGAGGAAAATTCAAAATAATGCCAATTTTCCAAAGCCAAGACTACACTTACTTACTAACACAAGAAAAAAACTTCATACTTAAATTTAATCCAACATTAAACAGATCATAACTCTAACAACACACACTTTGATCACACTTTATCCACCTCTAGTTAAGTACAAACATAAATAACTATTTATAGTTATCTATAGACTGGAAAATTCTTATTCAAGGAAGATAATATTAGTACATAACTTCTTATTGCGCACTTCTACACAGCTATGAGTCAAATAGCAACTTGTGTTAAATGAATCATTTACAATAGACATTAAATTTGCACATAAAATACCGAACTATGAAATCGGCCAAACCAAGTTCAAATCTATTTGGACCGTTTGCATTAATTTATCTTTTGCAAATATGTGTGTGTATGTGTGTGTGTATGTATATATGTATGTATATATATATATATATATATATATATATATGTATGTGTGTGCGTGTGTATGTATGTATGTATGTGTATATAATTCAACCTTTATCCCCCTCTCTGTCACTATAACCACACGCCTGTGTGTGCGCACATGGGTGTGTGTGCGTATTTATGTGTGTGTATGTGTATGTATCGCTCACCTATTCACAAGACTCAAGATTAGACCACATGCATACGGACACGCGCGCGCACGCAGATACCACTTCATTTTTGGAGACGACAAAAAGCAATAAAAAGTATTAAATTTCAAAAGAAATTCTCGCACCCTAGGAGGCTGGGATGACCGATGGATCATGGATGGGTAACACGCACTTGACCAAGAGAAGCAGGAAAAATGACAAATAAAAAATAAAAATAAAAATCAAAGATACCCACACACCTGCAAACCCACACATGCGCAAAAACAATAACAAATTCCTCAAATGAAACAACATTTGCTCGAATCGAAAGACATTTCTTCAAATGTATTTTCATATCTGATGAAAGCGGGCCACCGCTTGAAACGCGTTATATATAAAATCATAAAATGGTAAAACAACAAAATAATAAATAAATGTTGAAAAAAACAACAAAATAATAAATAAATGTTAAAAAAAACATTCTACAAATGTTGGTAGCCTTACTCCTTTACATATATATATATATATATATATATATACATGTATATATCTGCTGGTTTAATTTGCTGCTTCAAATCAAACTTTCCTTGCATTCTTTCTCCATGTAATGGTAAATCCTTTTCAAGGTTCCATATTATTAATGTGGTTGTCAGTGAACAATTCTGGGATAGCCAACTTCCCCTCTACACTATCATCAAATGGTATATTATTAATATCTGTTCATACAGTTGTTTGTAAACCTTTCTGCCACTTGAAACATTCCATACTTTTAAAAATAATAAGGTATTCTCAAGTTTAATTGACGTCTACTAATACATGTGACCTTTATATTGCGCCTACAATGAATATTGCTTTGCTGTACTCCCCCCCCCCCGAAGTCCATGAGTATATTTTAAGGATTTAATTTGAAGAAATTATACAAGTACACAAGTTTTTGAGGTTTCTCCAACTCTGAAATAATAAGTGAAAGTGCATCAAATGCATATTTTAATGAAGTGTACGTTGCAGATGAATGACATGACTGCATGCCAATTTTCATAAATGGACTTTGGTTTTGTTTGTCTTTTTATTGCATGTCTTCATGGTACAATTAGGAAGATCTGGCTTGAGTGCAAAAGAAGTGATTTGGCTGCATGCAACATGACTGCTATTAACCTTTTGGATCGGACAGCGTGGAGAGCAGACATGAGACCATGGTTGGTGTTTCTCACCCCAGGGTCAGGGACGCTTGCAACACCTTAAATATCAAAATCTGTCGATATTAACCTCTTTTGGATTATTCGATACCAACATGGCAGGTGATAGTGGATATCAGCACGAATGATGACTTTGCGTTTCATGGTTGAGTCTTATTGTATCTATAGCACCTTTGTCACTAGGAATATTGGCAACCTTCATGTGGTTCTTTCTCTGAGTTCTTGATTCTAAAAAGAATCACAGAAACCAATTCCACCAAAATCAACATGTCAAAAATTATAACACACTGGTTCATATATTTTCTGGTTTTATATTGAGACACAATACCTACTGTAACCCCTTCATTATATACGATTAACTGAACACAAGTTTATATTGTCTCTTTGGCTGGGGTAAATTTTTACCTTTCTCAACGCTTGGCTTTAGAATTCCCTTTCTGCTCCATTTTTCCCTGAACCGTACTAACATGCAGAAATTTAAATGTAATGTGAACATCTTGCTGCCCAACTTCCCACCAAGGTTGCCCGCTATAAATTTAGGCCCTATCACAATAACTCCTTACTCTTCAGTAGCTATATACCTTGTTTGGGGGCGAACAGCAACAGATATAATAGAATTTAAACTCGGCATAGCCGATTCAATAGGCAAAAGCAGTATTCATCAAACCAATAACATTTTTAGCATGTTATACCCTATCTTTAGACATTTTTTTTTATTGCTTTGAAGTATTTTGGAGTTTTATCTTAATAAACCCCTTGATGATTACACCTTTTGGAGCAAATGTTTCGTTTTCAAACAATTATTTTATTGCTTTTTTTAAATATTTTTAATGGTGATTATGAAATTGACTTGTTTTTATCTATTTTCAATATTTTACTTGAAATTTTAATTTTGAACATACCAAACGTATGAGTCACCGCGTATACTCGTGTTAGGATTGGTTTTATTCCCCTTTACTAATCAGCAGAGAAACACATCCCTAGTAAACAATGTGACGATGAACACGGAATAAGAGAAAATACAACCAAGTACAATATACGCATTTATTAACAAATTGACAAAACGTAAAAGGCTTAGAACATAACAGTACAAGTACATACAATACAATAGTTCGTTACTCACCACTTGTGGTGGGCTCTACTTGAACTGGTAGGGTGTACATCGTTTCAACCCCGTGGGGTCCTACTCCTGTCCAGCGCGGTGAACTTCAAACTTTCTCTTACTCTCTCTATAGCCAGGGTCTTTTTACCCAAGGGGACATAACCCACCAGTGTCTCTAGCAACCGGTGTCATTAACCCTTGTTCCCCATCACTTGTTTTTAGCTGAGAAGGTTCCGGGAATGGTGAGAATTGACGAATAAACACGTCTGTTGTTTTTGTAATTGTTTTGAACAAATTTACTTTTTATACTGTAAAAAAGACAAATTGGTTGCAGACAAGTCTTTGCCTGGTAAGGGTTTAAAGAGTCCAGTATTAATCCAGCTCCTAATAATACTGGTTAATATTCTGTTTATGAAGAAGGTGGGGCTGAAAGATATCAATGTTCTGGTTGGTTGTACAAGATCACATAAGTTAGTTGGATTTTTAAAATAGCTATGGCAGCAGAAAAGCGATACATAGCATACCACTGACTGTTATAGGAAGCTCTTTTTCATGACCATCTTTAAAAGGAATGAACCGTGTAAACTCTTAGGAACTTATCGCACAACCAATCGTCCAATTGCTGTATTGCAAAATATGAAAAGTTGACATATATATGAAAAGACTTCCTTGGCTAGAAGCAAAGTGTAGTATTTGTTTTGATACTACACTTCATCTATTCTGTCTGCGGTCATTGAAGGAGAAGTCTTTCTAGACTGAGGCAATTTTGATGTCCCAATCCAGAGTTCCCCTTTTGAGGAAGGGGGATAGATTTATTTAAAAACCGACCTTGTGTCTAATTCTGTCCTCGTAGGGAGCCAAGTAAATAAGGACACACATATGAAAAGTAAGATTAAAAATGGTACACCGTTAAGAACAGTATCAGGTAATAAACAGTTATTCATTATCTTCACAGTATTGATCTGATATCCCACCAAAGTAAATAAATAAATAAATAAATTTTTTTTTAAATGACACACGGTCAGTTTAAACATGGGAAGTCCAGCTCTCCCAAAATGGAGTCTCACTGGACAGGTGCAATAGTTGCTGTGAACATCGGCATTGTTCAGTGAGGACACTTCAGGCAATAAAATAATTTGCCCTCCTTATTTAGGAGGAGATAAGTGTTAACTTCATTGCCATCTCGAAAGAGAAGATGGTCTCTTGAGATCGAACAGGCAATAGTCACCTGAAGAGTGCTGCTTAAATCGTCTTAGACCAATCCATCTTGTGGGGGTATTAAGCTCCTCCACAATCTCCCCCTCCCATTTTTTAATTAACTACTCCCTCTGGAAATTTAACATCTGAATCCTTCATCGCCAAATGGTATCTAATAAAATCGGAATGATGGACACACACACACACGTGCGCAGAAAGTAACAAGTATTTTATACCGGAGAATACATATCATACATGTTTGAGAAAACAGAATCTATATAATAATACGCTATATGTTTGTACATACGTTATCACCTTTCACACTACACATCTAAAAAACATGAGGTTGTCCTATCAGTGAAGATGGTTATTGGTGATTAACCTGATGTCGTTAAAGTAAAACATTCTGAACTTAGCCATTTTAAAATTGTTTCAAAATCTAATGTCGTCCTGTCGACTAGAACAGTACAATTTTAAATAATATATTTTTAAAAGTGGCATTCGTTTTATTGATTTCAAGAATATTTAGCTGACAAGTATTTTGATGGTGATAAGACCGAACATTTGATAAATAAATAAATATTTGTTTTATTTATTTAAAGAATATAAATATTCTGATATAAATATGCCTGACAATAGCAATTATTTTCATGAAAGAAGAAAAACGGTAATTTTTTTCTTAGTAGGATTGACACTGACATTAACAATAAATTATACATATTGGTATAAAAAGCAGTGAAATTTCCACGTGGTCCTGCTAGTAAGATAATAGTTAATTTCACCCACTCCATAAGAGTGTTGTTTACATATTAGACAAGTCTATCTGGGGGGGGGGGGTCAGCTACTTCACAACACCAATGAGTGCTGTGGAATTTAGTTCATATATTAATACTATAAATACGGCTCGCCCGTGAGAATCCAGATTGAAGTTGCTAAAACTATCACGAACGAGTTATTATGGTAATTAGATCAGTGGTATTGTAGAAGCACCAAGTAGGACATGTGGCACATGCCGCAACTTGGCATACCCTATATATCCTAATGATCATGGATTAATCCTATCTTTTCACTATTGATCCAACTGCCTGAAGATGTTTCTTATTTGAGGATAAATTCATTTTCAACTAAAACTATAGTTTAAGTAGTTAAAAGTAATCCTTCAAAAACCAAATATCAAATTCTCAAAACCACTTCAAGATAAATTATTTGTTCTGATGACCTCTTTCGAATAATTGATTACAACTTTCCACTTGTTCTGTGAATTCATTTATCTCCTCCCTCCCCATATTTTGTACTATTTCCAACCATTTCAATTCCGCTCTTTCTAAACTTATCCCCATGGGAGTTATTAATGACTATATTGCATTTCCCTTGTCAATGCACTTTGCTAGAAATAGAAATGGCAGACCATTTAGCTACTGGGTTCTTTTTCTTCCTACTAATCTAAAGAGTGACTCATTTATTAAACCCATGTAATTAAAGAGCAGAATTAAAAATCCATCAGATGGAAATTCGTAAGTAAAATGCATAAAGCAGGAAATGTATAAATTGTTGGTCTATCAAAACGACAATACCAAAAGGCTGACTCATCAAACGAAACCCGAATAATAAAGTAATGCTTGTATTGAACAGAAGTGAGTGCAGCTTGCATAATGGCTATTCATATAAATGATGAAATATTATATGACTCTAGTTCAATTTTTTTCCCCAGATTGGTTAACTTTTATTTTATGATAGAATAATACTCGTCCCTGGATGGAGGGCATGCTATGTTAATTTTATGACATAAGCGTTCACACTAATGTAGTTATGCTGGTGTCAGTCTGTGTCTGAATAAGTCAAATCCCATCTCTGTAATAATGAAGTGACTAAAATTATCGGTAGGAGGGGGAGGGAAGAATAATTGGTGGCAGGGAATTAGTTTTTCGTTGAACATTTTCTTTAGTTTTAAGAAAAATAGAAAATGAAGGGGTGAGAGAACGCGGATAGCTGGAAGAAAAGAGTAAGTGAAGTATTTGTAGCAATTTGTTGTTTTTACAAAATGTCATGGTGGATACACTTGTTACACTTAGAGATGGTTTTAAGGTTATATCTTCCTTTCTTCACTCAAAAATCGAAGACTTTCTTTTTCAATCTCTCTGTGTAATGTGTTGTATGTATATTGAAGCCTTTTTTTCTAGTATTTAATGATATTTTGGGTATTTCAAGATTTTGAGATAATTTTAAACCGTTTTTCATTCTTTGTTGTGGGCTGAATACTCTAAGATCTCGTAGACAAAAACCAATTAAAAGGTCAGTTTTAATTATGTATGTGGTAGGAGTATAAATGTATGTAGACGTTTATGTTAATGGATTTGTGGTAGAACTGCACAGTTAAAGTAATTTGTGATCTATATATTCTTCAGAAAATATATGGTGTTGTCATTCAATTAATGGAAGATTCGGCCGTGTCTTGTTTTTGTTTGTTTTGAAGTAAGAATGAAAAGTATGGCATTGATGCCTCTAAAGTATCTTGAATGTTGGGGTCATCTATATTTGAAGAAATTATATTCTAACAATTCTAAAAATGAACGAGCAAATACACCGACTGTTTGTTTGTAGTATTTATCGTTCAATTTAAAGTAAGTCATATTGATGTGTTGGATATGTCAATTATGGTGTTGATGGGAAGAGATTAGTTGGTATTGTTTGGTTTTTTTGTTTTGTTTTTTTGTAATGTCTGCTAGTAGGTTTAGGCTTTTTTTTTAAATAGATATATTTGTGAATAGGAATATTATGTGTAAAAGGTTCATTAGGAATGTCAGTCTAATTTTCTTGATCACCTGAGTTTATGTGAGGGGCTGATAATGCCTAGTGGGAGGTGAGTAATATTTTTGTGACTGCTTGTACTATTCTGTGGGCGGTACTACCTCTACTAAAGACTATGGATCTTAAGGGAGTGTTTGGTTTGTGAGTTTTGGGTAAGCTGTATAATGCGAGAATGGTAGGATGATATTCAATGTAAGATGCACATGTTTTGTTGTTCTTTTCTATTTTTATTTTAAAATTCTTTTTTCATTACCACATTCCTTTCAGTTTTCCTTTTTTAATAAAGACAAGGAATTCCTTGTCTTGCCTTCCATTTCTGTTTTTAAACTTTACCTTGACAGACTCTTCATCATCATATTCGGTTTAATGTCCGTTTTACATGATGGCATATGTTGGACGGCTTTTAGAAATTGACTTCCAAACTAACCTATCTCTGTTAAAGTCTTTATTTATCCCTCTTTCTCTCAAATCTATCCTTATCACTTCCATCTTATTATTGGCCTTTCCCTACCAACTGGCCCTATTACCTCAACTTTTCTATATCTACTAACCCAAGAACTCTCATCGAATTCTGTTTCAATGTAACCATACACACGAAGTTTCCTGTTATGCACAAATTTCCCTATACTATCTAGATTTAATCCTCCTATGACGTGATCAGGTCTAAGACTGATTTTTAAGACTCACATTATATAATCATCATATGATTCTCATATCATTTCTCTCCATCCAACAGATGTCCTCTACCCTCACTGCGTACATAGGCCTGATAGATTCTTCCCTTAGTCGACAGTGGTGACGCTTTGCTAGTTAGAAAATGGCAGAAGTTCCCTAAACTAATCTCATCCGCTCCTAAAACTTGCAATCATACTAACACCAGCTCCTCTTTGGGCTCCAAATGTATCATCAAGGTAACAAAACTTCTTAATAGCCGTCCAAATAATCTGCATTTTTAATTTTATTATATGGTTTTGCTTGTATGTTTTAATGATTTCTGTAATAATTTGAATGTCAAACTTTAAATATATTTTCAGGGATTCCTTTGTCTTCTCCCTTCCTTCACATATCCATTCAACTTATGTCACTTTTCCCTTGTCCAGGGGATCAGACGTTTTTGATATTTCACAAGCTCACTCTCCAAGTCTCAAGGTTAAGCAAGTCAACTGTCTCCAAATTCCACTCTGTACGGTCTTACAAGTTTTCCATGACTGGCCAACCCTCTTCCTGCGATCCATGCTTCCGAAACGGTGTATTCACGAGGATGAAAGCTCCACATGACTGTACCAGCATAATCAGTTCGTCCTTAGGACAATAATAGCAATTTTAGAGACCGGTGTGTAAGAATAGGATTAGTATGGTAACTTTCAATGTAGGATTAAAAATTAGTTAGAGTGGAATTTTCCATTTAAGATTAGCAGGAGGCTACGTTTCCTGTGTGTGACATCAATAGCACAGTAAGCAGATGTGTCAAATAGGTAATCAGTAAGCAGCAGGAAAGGAAGTTGGGCTTTTGGATACTTGCTTCCTCGTACCAAAGGGATGGAGGTGGGGTCGTTTTATGTGTGTACATGTATACTCTGAAGAACAAATAAAACCCCAAACAGATTTTTAAAGCTCAATTGTATTTGTTGATGCTTTTTTATTTACTAACGTTCAGAAAAGCGATTATTGAGAAGAGGGGATGGAAACCTTGACTGCCATATCAGCACCGAAACCCGACCAGTGCATCTCATAAATGAAGTGGACAAACGGTGGGGATCAATAACTCACTGTGAGGCTGAAGAACACCTCAGTAATGCTACACAACCCCTGGCTTGGAAAATGTAGTGCTTTCATCAAATCCTTAGATCTAATGGGTCAGATTTCACATTGCAGATCCATCTGATTATGGGTCTGTCATTGTGCTGCAGTCAGACGAGAGAAGACTGGGTGACGGTCCAGCATTCGCTGCCATATAACATGACACTGACATAGCTGCTTTACAAATTACTCCGGATGTATAATTAGTACATATTCATCATCTTTTGGCTTATATTATGCAGTTTGTTTTTGCTTGGAGGACATTTTATTCATTTCTATTATTCTGCTTCAACTTGAACATTTTGGCACAATTATTCAGGACTCTTTGTATTGGCAATCGTGACTCAACAAATAATAAACTGTATTCACTAGTTTGAAACCTTATAACTATTATCCATAATAGATATAATGTCCACTTGTCAATTAAGAATTAATTTTCTGGTAACAAAGCATCATATCTCCATTATAATCAGACAATAGATAGTAACAATTCATTATGTGTGTTTAATGGTGAGACTAGTTATCTCTACCAGAGTTGGTGCTACATACCTCTGACCAGGGGTGCATGTCTTCTGGGAGGGATGATTTCAGCAACTCTCTTCAAGCCTCCTTATTTTTGTTTCTCTTTCTTAGAAAATATTATAGGGTCTGTTTTAACTGTAACAATATATTTAAACAAACATACTTTACTGCACATGCTTGTTAATCTGACAGAAACTGAAATTCTGTCAAACTTCCACTATTTTGAAAATATAATAATTTAAGATTTTATTCTTTATAAAATTTAATTTATTGAATAAATGCTGAAAATGTTATACGTATTATTGGTTTCTTATTCGTTCTAACTCGTAAGCAAAAGAGAACATATATATATATATATATATATATATATATATATATATATAATTGATACTGTTATAGATAACACGCCTGATTTCCATGACTTTGCGTCGACAACGATCGGGCATGTCGCGGAAGCGCCCGAGCGCTGACGGAATAATATCATTTTTTTCTTTCTTTTATCTTATAAAAACATTGACAATATTTTACCCCCCCCCCCCAAAAAAAAACATTATCTAAAAAAAAACTGATTTTAATCTATGTATTTTTCTTTGAATTTATTCGTCTTATATTAGCGTCTGCCAGTTAGAGCTTGGCAGTTTAAATGCAGGGCTTGGCTATCACTAAGAACGGGAGCCCTAACCCTAACAAGAACCCTAAACCTAACCCATTTTTCTTTCTTTGTTTTAAGAAAAAAAGAAGAAAAACAGCGAAACAAATGAAAAAGAAAACGGTGACAACCCCCCCCCCACACACACACACACACAAAAAATTTATTTCTACACATTTGACTGAAAATGGTTCATATGACCCCCGCCCCCACCACCCTACAGTTTGTTCGGTTTTTATCTTTTTATCTATGTATTTTTCTTTTAATTTATTCGTCTTATATTATTGCCTGCAAGTTTTCCATTAACGCTTGCCGTTTTTTGTCTCGGCAACTCTCGGGCGCTTCTGCGACCTGCCTGATCGTTGCCGACACAAAGTCACGGAAATCAGGCGCTTCATCTATAACAGTACCTATATATTAATATATATATATATATATATATATATATATATATATATATATATATATATATATATTATGTGTGTGTAATTGGATTTGAATTATTCGGATTACTGTTCTCATCTTGGATGTTATTCTCATAAGTCACAATGTTAAATCTCTGGCCTTTTTCAAGTGTATCTTGTCGAATTCTGAAATCTGTATGAAATTTCAACTGTAACCCATTCTTACCTTGCAAGAACCAGTGGCACAACGAATATAGGTGCTAAGCAATTATCAGTTCTAAGTGACAGTCTTTAGGTTGAAGGTTCAATCCTCGGTAGAGGCGATACTTAGAATACAATTACGAATTGCTTAAGACTTCTACCAAGTCATGGTTGACGGAAAGATAGCAGGCTACTCCCATGAATTAAATAAGGGTTTTGTTCGAAATTTCGTACAGACTCCAGGGTTTGACAACATGCACCTGAAGGTCGGAGGTTACATTGGCCGAAACGTTGTTAGAATAACATCCAAGATGAGAACAGTAGTCCGAATAATACAAATTATCAATCCTCATCTAAAAAATTCTAAACATAATCAGATTTATTTTCGCTTAAAACTAATACATTAAATATGCACAAATAACAGCATACTAATATGTGGATATTATGAAAGACTGACTTACTAACATTTATAGAGACCTGATCTCCAAAAACGTCAACAGATCTTTTCACATGTTTATAAGACACATTGACAGAACTGGTGAGATGTAGACAAACGATGTTGTCACCTAGGCAGTTAGACAGGAAACTGGGAAAAGAGGAAGTGGAACTCTGAGTCACGCTGAATCAACCAATGGTTTACCACCTGATTGTCATGTGATCTGGAACTCTGCGTATTATGAAGAAAACAATCCTAACAATGCCATTAAAATTGGATATATCTTGGGATGCGAGGCGGGGGTGAGAAATTAACATTTACAAAAGTAGTCACATCCATTTTTAGGGGCATGTTACATGCATCCCGATTGTCAACGCTGATATATTTTTAAATTGCATTTTTCAATATACATTTTTGCTTATTTTGTTTTTTCTTTTTGGTCACAGTTTCCAAATTTCCGCTGGTGAGTAATTGCCATAATTAATTAATAAATGATTAAACATTTTAATATTTAATCACTTTTCTACTTTTTGATATTTTTTGTTTCCTTTTAAGAAACATTTAAAGCGTGTGCTCTTTAGTAGTTTTTAAATTAATAACTGACTTGAAATTAATTTCTTACTCTTTGATCGACTTTGTTTAAATCCTTTGATTGTAATTCATTTAATGTAATAATCTGATTATGTATTTTAGCCGTACTAAACCTACCATTACTATTATAATCTCTTTCATATAGCTTATGACAAAACAAAATAGATTGTACATGATGCAGAGTTCTTGAATTTTTAACTTTTTGGCAACTCCTTTTTTTGCCATTGTTGTAACCAAAAGCTATATATTTTTGAAAAGGTTTTCTTTGAAAAGATCAACTATATCATTTAGTATACAACTTAACCTCATACATTGCCTAAAAGAATCAACAACCGTCGGTCAATCTGTGTGTAAATCTACTCCGGTGTATTGTATGGACGTCGACTGAAAGGTCGCATACATAACAACTTATTGATTGGTGGCCTTCCTGCATGTTGACTTTTGACCCTGATGTGCTGCAGAAGGTGGAGGAGAGGAAAAGCGAGTGCAACTAAGGCGATGCACTTTGGTCCACAAAAAATTGCCTGAGCAGTCTTCGTTAGGCAGGCCTCAGGCGATTGACAATAAACTAACCCCTCCTCAAAGAGATGGTAAAAGTTGGGAGAGTGTAATTCTAGGATTTGATGTCTTAGCTGACCAACTCCGTTGGGCTGATTGTTAAGGACGTATCCTTGACTGGTATGAACAAAAGCTTTGGTATCGCCTCTGCACAAACTTTTGATTTTGGTTGACCACGTGGTTATTGACTCTGTAAGGCTGCGTGAATATCTACTTTCGTTGTGTCTGGTTGAATATGTGGATGTCAACTGGTTGTTGCCATTTTTCACAACGTTTTAGCCGTTGTACACTCCAGGCATCTTCATTTAATTTAAAATTTTGAATAGAACCGTTTATTTAATCTACTTGGGTGAAATACGTTCATTCTGTGTTTCAAGCCTTTTAGATATCTAGTACATACTCTTATTTGTTTTACGTTGTGGGGCTTCTCTAGGGATTGAACACACAACCTCTAGTTAGAATTCATTTTCGAATATCTCTTAAGCAATGCAGTTTTCTAAAATAATTATTGAGGATGCTTTGGAAGATTTATCGACTTCATGTCTTGTATGTTTAATCACCTAGGCCGAAGAATACAGCACTCAAAAGATGGCGAAAATAGCAACAACCAAGATGTATAAAACGGTTCGAAAATAAATATCATTTGACAATCGCAGAAGCATTGTTAAATGTCTTTCTTTTTCTCATTCTATCAATATATAGATATATATTTTAATGGGTGCAATTTCTAACTTTAAGTTTTAAAAAAATGTTGCCAAGGTGATATTATCCAATCAGCGTTCTTTTTGCTTTTGTTTAGGGCTTTTCACACTTTTCTACTTTCTACTAGTAGTTCTAAAAACAAAATAGCTCATGCAAGCATAACATTTGACATTTATGATATATGTAAAAATCAGGCTCATTTATGCAGTTTGCTAAATGATTGAGAATATATAAGAATAAAAAATGGGTAAATTTCATCAATTTCCTGGATTAGTTAAGTTTACTACATAAAAGAGCCTAACACAGATCGCGAGCCCTAGGTCCAGGATAACGGTCACTAGCTCTAAGTCTGTGATGCCGGCGACTAGCCCTAGGTCCAAGTTGGCGATTGAGACAAAAACATACCCTTTGGTAACAGCAACACTGGATTATATAAAAAAAACAATTAAAATCGTATGGCAGTATACCAATTTTTTCTTTTTATTATAATGTTCATATTCGTTAAAGTCGAATTGACCCCTTTACATTTTTTTTTTTGTAAAATTTACATGACATTTTTTTTTTTCTGTAAAATTAAATGGGAGTGTTGCCTTTATATATACAATGTTGCTTTTTTTGTGGACACGGTTCATGGAGCAGTTTATAAATTATCTCTGGGGTTGAGAACATTGAAAATTCAGAATAGAGGGCACTTTACTGACTTAAAATTGTCCCTATTCTTGAGTGCAGGTTTGAGTTCTGTTCAGGTTTCATTTTTCTCTTTATGGATTTTCTTCAGCCCGTAAATAGGCATAAATCATTTCATTTAATAACGGTATTGTTCTGCACAAACACATGTGACCAATAAAAATTAGTATTATATATTTAAAATAGTGTTAGAAATATATTCCATCGTTTACTATAACATGTATACATTCATTTATATATATATATATATATATATATATATGTATGTATATGTATACTATCTAAATTAATAAATGCGAAAGCTTTTCATTTATAACACCTACATTACAATAGAAATTGGTAACTTGTATTTAAATCAATAATAGAAGTTATTCTTTTGGAAGACTGTATATAAAGTACTGAGGAAAGACCCATCGACATTCATAGATCTGTCTAATTTGTATAACTACTTTTTTAAACAGTCTATAATTAATTAATGGTTGGTGTAAGTCATTCGTAATTTTATCGTTCCATTTGTTCCATGTATATGCAATATTTTCGTCGCTATTAGCAATATTAATTAAAGGGATTGAATAAAAAAAGGATCAATTAAACTTTTGTTAAAATATTTGCTGATTAACTTTCAGGGGAGGTAGTTTAAATTAAACTACAAAGAAAGATATGAGACAAGAGTTCAGAAAAAGAGGGTGAATGACTGAATGACCCTCCTCTCTCTCTCTCTCTCTCTTCCTCTCCCTCTCTCATTACCGACGTCACATTGAGAAAGGCAGGGGTGACACTGCTCCCAACCGTGGCCGTTGTAAAGTAAGTAGTTCACTTTACGACGGCCACGTCCAAATCCGTTAGCGGTCAACATTTTTGTTTTTAAATTGAATGAAAAAATTCTAAGCTAAAAAAAAAGCACACACACGATCGCACAGGCGAATTGATTTCCTCCTTCTTTTAATTTCTTGGTAGTATCTTATTAAAGATAAATTGATATTTCTGATTTTTTTTAGACGCGAATTGATTATTCGGACTACTGTTCTCATCATTTTCGGCATTATTTAGGTCAAGGGAGATAATTAAGATTTAATTGACTTAAACATCGTAGTAATGCTGGCTAGAAAGCGTTTACCGATGAAACTTAATTTTTTTTTTAAACAATAATACTGGATGAATTTCCGTAAATTTTGGTGTACTGTCTTATTTTACAATAACAGGTAAGTACATAATAAAGTGTTTATGCTATTTTCTTTTTAAGAGCAATATTCCATATAGGGGTTAACCTGGAGAATCACCGTTTATCTAATTATATGAATAAATGCTAACGTTTTTGTCCTATGTTTACAACAAACTGATTAATGAAATGTTTATTATTTAACATTTTAGTTTTGAGTATTTCAAGTAGCGTACTTTGCGAAGCTATAGCGAGCTGGCAAAGCCAGCTAGTATATTATATAATTTAAATAATTAAAAACAAACGTTTGTTGTTTTTCTTTTTTAGAAGTCAGGCTTATTTTATCGATTTATACTTGCCATTCCAATGTCGTTGAGATATATTAAAAACACTTTTCATGAATGGATTGCCATGAAACTGCAGTAAAGTTTCAAATAAGTAAAAGTAATTATTTTTCTCATAAAACTTTGTGAATATATATATATATATATATATATATATATATATATATATATAGTATTTTGTCTTGGTTCGGTTTTAGAATTGATGTCTGATTGACGGTTTTCGAGAAGTTGACTTTCTTTCATGTATCTAATATTCTACGATGTATAAGAAACTTAACAATGAAAAAATAAACAAAGAATAATTAAGAAAAAAATGATTTTATTCCCATTAGAAATTAATGTTCACGTTTTATACAATTTCTATAATTTCTGTTCATATTTTTGTTTATATTTTTTTCATTTATTAAGAAAACAAACGTTATTACATTACCATTGTCATAGTCTGAAAGAATATTTTCTCAAGAGAAAATGTTTTAGCTGCTTCATAGTAACAAACTTATTTTAAGTATTTTTAATATTCATATACTCAAATGCATATATTATGCATACACAAATACGTATGAATATTACCTGTAGAAACACGAAATTGAATGAAACAAGAAAAAAAGGCTGATTACAAAATGTTATTTTCCATCGTCTTTATATCAGTCATCCAGACAGTTTCGCTGTATCACATCTCTTCCGTTTTTCAATGCCGTTTGTGTGTGTGGAAAGTTTGAATTGGACAAAAAAACACTCTGTCCGGGAATAGTGATAATTTATTTCACCTACATCTTGTAGGGTTTTCAGACTTAAACTGAACATTTTTAGCAAAAACTCAGAAGAAATGTTCAAGGATAAAATTCAGGGCTTCAATCTTGTGATTTTGCAGACCATTAGGGGGATTTTTTGTGGCCATCATAAATGGCTGGTCTAGTTTCTCTATTTGGCCTCCTGGATGTCAACCTCACGCATCCTCTCACCTCGCTCTCCTCAAACATACACCTTACATATCCCCTCTCTCCCTATCACCCTCACACAGATCGCATGCTTATGTAGCAGAACATCACGCCAACAGCAATCAAAGTTAATTCAAATACAGTGATAGCTTTTTTTATTTCTTATATTTTAAATTGAAAAAGCTCATCTAAATTACTTCCTCATCCATAATAATATGCACAGCCGATATTAATTAAAATAAATGAGCAGAAGTTTACAAATCTGATTTTACCAAATCCTTGTTAGGTTAAACGCAGGTAATAAACTTCAGCTGACTTATTTCGATATATATATATATATATATATATATATATATATATATATATATATATATATATTATAACATAGTATATTTCAACAGAGCTCAATTCATGAATCACGCTTAGTTGTAGTATGGAAATATGCTTATAGCAAGCAAGCTATACAGAAGCTTTTGTTTTGCCCCAAATAGCTCATCAGGCTTGGAGCTTAGCACAAAAGTTTCTACCTTGCTTTCTTGTTTGCCATAAGTATATTTCCATATTATATATAAAAACATGGAAATCGTCTTCTTAAAATTAGAACTGTATCAAATCAATAGATCAGATGTTGCACAAAGGAGTCAGTATTCTTTTCAGATAGAGCTTTATAGCAATAATAAGTATGAGTTAAGATAAGCCACATTTATTATTGTTGTCATATATTACAGTGACTTTGTAACCATACGTAGGATTTAGGGTGATTAGAGGCGCTGGTGTACATTTGAGACAGTGTACCGAGGAAATCAGAAATTATCATTTCACACGAGTTGGAAAAGATTCGAGTCGGATAATAAATCTTGTTTTGTTTAAGGGTTAGGCAAAACTGTCGAAAATGTGCAGCTGCAACCCGAGTAAAGGTCAGTAAGGGTCAGATATGACATGAGTGTCGGAAATATCTGCATAGAATAAAAAGTGAATGAGATAATTCTAATGGAAGTTAAATTAAGGCTAGAGTAGTCGGTGGCCAATCAAAACGCATAATAGCTATGATGAACAGATTTGTCCGGGCGATGCCGGATAACCCTACTTTATGATATAAAGTGGGGCTCAACGAGAATTAAAGCAGTCAGTAGTAGACAGTTAAGTAGACAGTCAGTCAAACTGTGAAGAGAATTCCTCCCTTCCCCATCTTTCTCATAGCGTGAAGTAGATTCTAACCTTGGACTTGAAGGTTTTTTTCACATTGAAAATCCAGTGTGTTGAGAAGTCATGAAACGAATAATTCGTCCAGAGAAAAACTCAAATTCCTGTAAATACTTATCAAAAGACACAAACCAAAAACTTGTGCTTTTTGAATTGTATGGACTGTCTGTCGATTTCATCATTTTTTTGTTGTATATTTTTTTCTTATTTCTACATGTGCCTGTCTTCTACCAGCCGATTTATTCCGGGATAGCAACGTCTTATACCTCATAGTTGACAAATCACGGTGTGGGGTGAAGTATTGTCCAGTTAACAGATGAAGGAACGCAGCGGCTCGTCGTCCCCACCACACGGCCAACAACACAGTTGTGAGGACAGCATATCAACTCGTGCCAGAGTTACCAGCTTGAAACGATGGAGAAGGGTCCCAGTGGGAACACGACAACAATGTTTCGTTGTGAAGAAGATAACTTTAATATATATATCTGTTCTTTCTAAACATAATTCTTTTATAAAATGTCCATGTCTCAATTAACTTAGATTTTATTTACGTGTTTTCTTATCCGTGTCATATCAATGTTTCAGCTGCTCTACCATTCGGCCTTCTTCAGGTAACATTTATCATAATTTTGAACTGAACTCTTCATTTAACATGGGTAAAGTCCTCTCATTTCTTCTATCAATGCTTTAGAAAATCTCATATCAGTTGTATTGTCACTGATTTTTATTCTTTTCCACTCCAGCTAGTGAGTGGCGTAATTGAATCATGGACAATGGAATCGGCTATGCCAATTCAAATTGTATCTGATCCACTGCACTCGATTACACGCTAATACTGTTGGCAAAAATATGAACCCACAACTTCCCTCTAGCTACGAGTAAAATAGCAACTTTTGTTTAATGAATGAAGACAATAAATCGTTAACTATATAGGTATGCGTATAAAATTAATATAAAAGACAAAACTTCATCAAAAACACATCAGTAGACTAATATTTCGTTTCTTTTAATAACAAACTTCGTCAAAGTGAGCAGAAATGGTATTTCTGATACCTTTTGTACAGGAGACGAATTTATTTCTCTTGGACAGAAGTTATCAGAAATATCATCTTTGTTCACTTTGACAAAGTTTCTGTTATTAAAAGACATTAAATATAAGTCTACTGATGTGATTTTGAATCCCATATTTTGCAGAAAAAAAAACTGAAGCTTCACTAAACTCACAACTTCTATATTAATTCAGGTATTCACCAAAGTGAATAATTTTTATTAGTTATAATCAAGTTTACAGTATGACATAGGAAAGTACCACTAGAAACAATGGTACTAAAATAAAGATGTTCCTTCTAACCGTAATCTTTGTTGGCATATTAATTGCCTATGATAGTTACATGTTTCGAACAGTTATCCCTATTTTGCTTATGTTCACAACATGTCAGCCTTATACTCTGTAAATAACGATCTCGTCTCGTACATATCGTCAAATAATAGCCATTAGATCGTTTACAATGGAGAACTGTCTATTGGCTACTGCATCAGAGATGATCCAAGAAAACGTTACAAAGACTCCCCCAGACATAATTCGTCTTTTGTGGAACTTATGTATTAATAAAACTACCAGACAAGATCTGGTGTGTTGTCTGCATGTGTTTCTCTTGTTTATACAGAACTTTGATAAATACACATTGAATTATATATTTTCTAAACTATTATTAAGGAAATATTTATTGAAATCAAAATAAAATTGTAAACATGACTATATTTTGAATTATTTTTCTCTAATCCCTCTAGCTGGAAGTATGTCTTCACCCAGGTAACGCCAGGAAAATATAGCTCGTAAATCATAAAGAATAGTCAGCATTTGCCACAAACTGCATAACTTAAAGGAAAAAAGTACAAGTTACTATTGATTTTTATAACACTCTATGAATAAGAGTAGTAGAGATTATCAAGAAATGACTCTGCATCCAGCATCAGTTACATCATTTAGTTGTAGAAACTGTAGTAGATATATATTGACCACATCAACCATGAATGCAACTGCACCAGTTGTGGCACCCGGGTTGCTGAGTCGGAGGTTTTGGAAGGAGTAGGATTCGTACGAATGCTAGGAATCAGTTGGAATTTTACCTCTCCAAAGAACCACCAGACAATCTGAATATTAGATGACTTTGAAATAAGGAGTCAAAGTCAGATATTTTGGAATCCGAGGAGTAAGACCTTATACCTTTCGATTCCGCAACCCTACGTAGCACTAATATTTTTTCCATATCTGTCTGCAAAGTCATGTGCATACAATAAAATGCTTCAGTAAAATATGTATCTCAGTAATGAAAAAAAATGTTATAGAATAGAGAAGTAAATGGCTTTGTTCTTATTTGAAATTAATTTAATTTTCTTTGAAGTTCAATTTTTCTGTTATCACTATCTGTCTTGATTTGATTCTATAATCTGATGACCCACTGACATATATATTTCAACCATATGTAGGCTACTACCGCTCTCATGATTGCCGGTTTAAAAACTTTTTTAATCCAAACAAAATAAGCATTGGAATCCAAATGTAATGATTTGTTTGTTATGCCTCTTTCAGCATCTACTTTTTTAATCATCTTCTCAACTCTACCCTTAAAAGAATGTTTGCTCATTTAATATATAATGTAATAAAGACTATTTTGTAGGTCTGTTTGTATATTATAGCCTAGCTCCTACAAGCTCAATGTTTTATTCTGTTTCGCAATAATCAACTGGAGCAGATAGGGCTATGTTTTTAAAAAGATGTATTTCAGATTAATTTTCTTAGAAACATATCCAGTTCAGGTCAAAATTCTATTTCTTTGTATTCATATAGATAGGCAGTAGGAGGTCATTTTCTACTACACAAATAAGTACTCCCATGGCACTTAAAAAATGGAAGATATTTATTACAATGTTAACACATAAATTAAATTCTATTAAATATTTCATCATCGTCATATTCGGTTTAGCGTCCATTTTACATGCTGGCATGTATTGGGCGGCTTTTAGAATTGACTTCCAAACTAACTTATCTCTTTCTAGGATTTTATTTAAACCTCATTCTGTAAAGTCCATTCTTATCACTTCTTCCAATGTTTTCCATGGCCTTCCCCTGTGAACTTAACCTGCTACCCTAATTATTCTACATCTATCAACCCAAGAACTAAACCAATAATTCTTTTAATTTCTTTTTTATAATTATTTATGAATTTATCCAATTCCATCTTAAAATTGTGTCCGATATTATTTAATCTGATCTGACAACGGTTTCAAAAAAGATATTACTCTATTAGAAAAAAATCCAATTGGTTAATAATCTAATTTTTGAAACCTGTGTTACCAATAAATTTCCAGATTGAGGTAAAATATTAAAACTTGTCCACCATAGTTAGAAAATGCTATTTTATTTTTAGGTTTTAATTAAATGTAAACAGATACTTATCAAAACTAGTGTAGAAATATAGAATTGTCTGGGAACAATAACTTCTACCTTGCAAGTTTGGGACACACTTCATAAACTGCAAATTTCTTTTGGAGTGGGGTCTTAAGATAAACATTATTTTTTCATTATGAATTATGGGATACATATTCTAGTCAACACAGCAAGTAATGTGGGCATATTATTTATTTTTATTTTTTGTTAAGTTTACCATTTCGGAGGTTTCTCTCCGAAACCACAACCTACTCCCACCCCCGCCATAAAAAAGGAAAATTTAAATTGAATACTAATGCTATACATGTTGCTTATACCCGTCCTAGGACGGGTATTTATATATACATATATTAGTTATATATATATATATGTATATATATACACAGTTATATATATATATATAGTTATATATAGTTATTTTATTTACCTCCTTTCCAGGAGGTTAGACACAAGGTCATGTGTAAATTTGATGAAAGTGTTTCTGTGGAACGAATTGGATTTGAACTTGGCACACCCAGGTTTTCAGTCTGTGTCACTAACCACTTAGCCACCATCACCCCCCCCCCTAAAAATATATATTTAGTTATGTATTTGTTATTGTTTTTACTGATGATAATAACAGCGTTTGTATTTTTCCACTTCCTAAGCGGTACTTTTATGTATGTAAAAAATGAATATATATATATGTATGTATAATGTTCGTGCAGTTTTCAATATCATAGCAAATCTGAATTGAACCAAATTACACTTTTAACAAAAAGTCAGACAAAATTTTCTCTTTGATGGCAATGTCTGGCTATATATTAAAATTAATAACTGAAATCCTTTCGGCAATCTTGTAGAACTGTAGTTCTTAAATTTTCTTTTTCTTTTCTCTCTCACCGACCCCTGAAGTAATGAAACCCCATTAAAAACAAACATACTTTAGGCCAATGGAGATTTAATGCTTTTTTTTTTGGAACCAAAACTGAATGTTATTTTAAAGGAATACGATGTTATATAACACTAGTCATTATATTTAACCATTTAACTACTCCCCCCCTCCCCCAAGTGAAAGTGATCAACCACGGTTTCACACATAAACAGGGAGGACGTCATTCCTTTTATATGTAAAAATATTTTGACCCCAGTAATTAAAATGTATGAATTTTTAATTTCTAAATCCAACCTATCATTGCTGACCAGTGTCTGATTGGTGGAGATCACAATAAACTGACTAGGACTCTGTTATGTTAATTGTATCTGAGGATTGATACCAATCTTCAGCTGGCAAAGTTATTATGACAGCGTTTTACATGCAGAACCTGGTATTCGCAAATGGTTAACTAAGTACATCGTTACAACATAGAAAGATTCCAGTTGAAAAAGCCATCTGACAGTATATATTTTCTTCTATTTCCCCAGTCGAGAACAGATCCAGCCGACTTTTAAACAGACCTCTAGACATGTTTTTTTAAAAATTATTTTGTTGTAATCATGGTAACAACATAGAAACAGTTCAGGAGGAGTTGAAATCAGATATGAAATGTGAAAAAGATCATTTACATATATTAACATATTTTCTTTTCCTGAGTTTTCAGCTCAATTGAGTTTTGAAATCTGAAATTTGTGAAATTTGTGAAAATCCAGATTCATGTATGAAAGAAGAAAATGCTTTTTTTGTTTCTTATTCAAGGTCAAGCAACCTATTTCCGAGGGTGACACTTGATCTTTATTGTTTACATATGTATCCGAGGGCTCTTCATAAATGTACCACATAAGTCTTACTTAAAATGCACCTCGACTATCAAAGGATAGAACCCTGTTAGTGCTGAATGGGATCGAACCCGTTTCTCAGTAATAAGAAGATTCTCTGTTTTGTTTTCTTTTTTTTTCTATGTACTTGACTACTTTCATACTTTCTTTTTGCCTTCTGTATACCTGACCACTTCTTCTCCATTAATATATTTTAACAGTTTTTTGAAAAATATATTGAATATTTAAAAGAAAGAAATTTTTTTTCACATTGAAGTCACTTGTTGATCTAAAGATGTCGGAACATTTAAAAGTCTTTGAAATAGAATTGATTAAAAGAAAAACTGGCCGTGTCATTCATAAAAGCTAATGATTTTAAATGCTTCACATCAATCAATGTATTATTCTCGAGTTATAAAAGAATCTGACGAAAGTTATTTAAATGACACGTGTATTGATTTATTATCAAAACTTGTGTAAGGTATTATGTGAGTATATTAACGCACATATATGCATGCAATAATATATTTAAATATTTAGGAGGGCGATTTTTCAGTATTTATTTCATTATTGATCAATATGTAAAAGTTTTATGATAATAAAATATGGTGAATATATAATATAATATAAATTATGTAAATGATTGAATTTAAATTCGCCTCGGAAAACTTGTTTGGAGCTATCTTACAAAATTTTAACTCCAACCTGCAAATAAAAATAAGCTCAATATCTTATCATACAATAAATTAGAGCTATTATGTAAGTATTTATGGATTTTAAATGTATTTAAGTAATGTTCGAGAAAGGAAGATTTGTGTAAGTAATGTTTACGTGTATTTCGAAACATTTATTCAAGATTGGTAGAAGGTATAAAAATCAGTCCTTTTCCTTAATGTAACCCTCCGAAAAGAAACATAAACTCATACAAATCTTCCTTTCTGAAAGTTGATTTAAATGCATTTTACGTCCATAAATAATTATATATAATTCCGTACAAGCATTTATCAAAATCAGATTTTGATAATTTGATATGGCCCAAGTAACTTATAATAATAGGGATTATGTTTTAAATATCAAATATTATAATAAGTGATACTAAGTCATACATGCATTATTCATAAAAACAATAAAACAAATGTGTATTTGAGAAGAAGCTGACAGGGAGGGTTTAGAAATAGAAAACAGTGCAAAAATGAATCAAACTTGGCTCTGAAAAAAACAATAGGTTGAAACATTAGTTTTGTTAGTGTAATCAAAAAGAAAATCAATTATATATTTGCTCTAATAACAAATTTACTATTGAGCAGTATCAAATCGGATATATATTGAGAAATGGTAGGAGTGCTAGATTTGATTGGATAAGGCATTACTGTGACGTTATGCCTTAATTTTTCTAGCTTTGAGTTCAGCACGACATGCTTGTAGCAGTTACATGAGTGACCTGTTTTGTGAGTTGTGATTCAGTGTGGAGATTATGTAATCGTCGCCTCTTCACTACGTGCGCGTATAGTACGTCTGCATGTGACGAGATTCGTGTGTGATGAATCATCTTGGCGCTAAAACCAGATCATGTGATAAACATGAAACTTCAGTTCGAGACTGATTCCCAAACAGACAAGATATGATACTGCCTTCTCTGTTGGGCCGACGGCAGAAGAATCGACGAACTCCAGGATAAAGATTATTTCGTCTCGTCTACATTCATTCAACCCAATGTATTATCTTTGTTCTGTTCCTTTGTTTCCTGTAAATAAAACTGCATATCTCTTCAGTTGTGAAGCCATCGTTTATTTTGTGAGGAATGGTGATCCCATTTGCATATTATATTTCAGTCAGATTTGGCCAGGCAGATTACTTTCCCAAGTAAGTCGTTAATCTGATTTTCTTCTTGATTTAAACTCCCAACTCCCTTTTAACAGCTGAATGCTCAACAGTAGGTTTAGAAAGATCTCCACCCATTCGGATCATCGGTTTAGGTATTTATAAAAAATATGAACATAGTCCAAACGCTCTGTTTTCTCTGAGCTTAAAATAATAAAATAATTGGAACCATAGAATTTGTTTTGTGGTCATTGTATCCCAAACAGATGAATCGGCTACATGAGAGACCAAAACAAAAATGATCGGCCAAATAAGTCAGAGATGACTGTATAACACAATTTTGTTACTGAGTAATAACTTTGAATGTATTATATATAATGAACTTTAAATTACATTATTAATTCTTCTGAAATGTAGGAAATGGTTTCTATGCTTAACAGCTGTCAATTATACAATCATGATAAAGTTTAAATAAACAAATATTTTTCAAAATTAAAATATGTACTCATTTGCATTTTTATATTTTAAAAGTTTTTTCATTCAAAACCTTTAAGAAGTATAAAGCCACACTATTAGAAATCAATAATATAAAGCCACATTTTACAATGCAATGAATGAACAATGTTAAAAGCTAATTCGGTTGTTTTTGAATTTAAAAACAAAGTTGAGGTGGATTAGAATTGCTAGAAGACAACGAATTCATCTCAGTGCAAAATAAATTGCTTTTAATTCATTTCTCCTTTTTTTAAGTGATCGATTTTCTTTTCATGTTTGAAAACCTCAAAGCTCTTCTCGTCTGCTAACACTCTTTTGTGTGAAAAATGTGTGGATATAATGTATATCATATTTATGAATTCCACCCTTCTGGGCAGACTTTCAAATTTCAGTAATAACAAGATTGTTCGGTTGTCGTCTGTTTGATGAAATGTAAAAAACAATTCATATCCACATAACATAAACCCATCAAAGAACGGGTATTTTTATATATATATATATATATATATATATATATATTGTGTGTGAACAAGGACAACAATCATTTGTGTAAACATGAACTTTTAAAAACAAGAGACTTCTTTTGTTGCCGTCCTGTTAGTTGGATCTAAAAATTTACCTCTCTTCTGAGGGATGCAGTAGGTAATCTCCCTCTGAAAAAGGGTACCCTGTTGAGCGTGCGTGGTTACTCTGTAATGTCTGGGAACATGCCCTATTCAACACTCTACTTTGTTTTTTACTTGGGCTATACAAGTGGGCAGAGAGATCTGGTCAGTCAGGTAATCGTGTCATGCCCTAGCATTTATTCTATAAATTGTCTTGATCATTCGCAATATCTCAAAATAGTACTCAATATACAGTCCCAGTTTACGAATACGTGTTAGAAGGCTGTGAAAGGTTCAACCTGGTTGAGATATTTACGATCATAACATGTCTGTGTAAGCCTAAATTTGTGTTATGTGCATGGAGAAATTGAAGGAACGCTATCAGATCAGGTATACCATTTCTATCGTGGATTAAATAAAGCGTTCCGTTCGAAATTCCGTCCAGATTCACGAGTTCGACAAAAAGATTCCCGAGTTCGACAAAGTACACCTGCAGAAGGTCGGAGGTTACATTGAACGAAACATTGTGATAAAAACACTCAAGATGAGAACAGTAGTCCGAATATACCAAATTCTACGAATTATCAACCCTCATCTCAAAAATTCCGAAGCATTAAAAACTGTATAAAAATACATATTCAAACCACTCGTGCAGATGGCTTTAAAAATGGAGGGAATAAATGTTGCACAGCCATATTAAATAATATGTACTCTATGAAACGATTACTGGATGGCTATACAATATACAGAACATAGGTTTTCATTATCGATTTAGCACTGGAAATCATTTCAAAGAACCAATGTAATTTTTTTTTAATTTAAAGATTCTAAATCCACGCTTATCTAAGTATAAAAGAAAAACTAATAATTAAACTCGTGAATATGATAACTCATCTTTTCAAAACAAGAAAATATCCTCTATTAGATATTGAGTCCTATCGACATCCAGGGAAATAAGCAAAAGACATTCGGAATATGCAGTCCTCAAGTATACAAATGGCTCCAACCAACCATTAAAAAGACAATTAACAGAAATTGACAACAATATTTGGACAATAAATTGTACATATTGCAACGAGTCATTGGTGAATGGCGGACAACCGAGCCAGAACTGGTTAAAAATACTAGAATATAATTGCTGTCTAATATATATATATATATTAGGGGAGGTCGATTTTGAAACTATAAATTATCGCACTCGAAGAAAGTTGCCAAATAATGTCAAAAGTTACCTCAAGAAATATTTTTCTTCAAAATTTTGTATTTATTTGAGCATTGCAACTTTAAGATCAAATAAATCGAGATTTTTTATCACTGCTGAGATTTCACCGGCAGATGTGTCGCCTTAAATTAAACCCGGGTTTTAACAAAAAAAAGTAATACATTACTTAATAATGAATATTTTAAAGTTTATTATTATTTTTCTTAAGAAATTAAATGTACATATTCAAATTAAAAAGGAATAAAACACTATAATATTTAATGTTATATATAAATAATTATTTGCTTACATAGGCGTTTTATTTATTGGATATTTTTTATGGTATTCAACGGTTGAAAATTCATCGGGCGAATTTGAGTTCCCGTGATGATTTTGTGTTTAATTATCACACATATATATTGAATTGTCGAGCGCTGGCTTATCTAATCCCACTTTCCCGACCTTTTGTCACACCTTACCTTGTGGGAGTTAGATAAATAAAAACTAGTTCAGCCAGGGGGTTTTACCCCACCAAATAAACCGGTATCGTCCGGGCCTTTGAGTCTGGATTCACGCCCGTCTATTGGGGCTTGTCCGTCCTGTGCAGTTCTAGGAGGTGCATCTCCCAGGTTTTGCCTTCCCTCTTTGGGGAGGAGTAAGTTTATTGCTTACTGTCTGAGGCGGCCCTACCGGGGAATGCCGACGAAGCTGCCCAGGCAATTTTTAAATAGCCAGAGTGCTCACCTCTCGAGCACTGGCTTTCTCATCCCACTTTCCTGACCTTGTGTCAATCTTACCTTGTTGGGGGTAGATAAATAAAATCTAGTTCAGCCAGGGGTTTTTACCCCACCAAATAAACCGGTATCGTCCGGGCCTTTGGGTCTGGATTTATGCCCGTCTATTGGGGCTTGTCCGTCCTGTGCAATTCTAGGAGGTGCACCCTCCCAGGCTTTGCCTTTCCTCTTTGGGGAGGAGTAAGTTTATTGCTAACTGTCTGAGGCGCCCCTACAGGGGAATGCCGACGGGGCTGCCCAGTCAATTTTTTAATGGCCAGAGTGCTCACCTCTATAGCGCAGGGTTATCTAATCCCACTTCCTGACCTTGTGTCACATCTTACCTTGTTGGAGGTAGATAAATAAAACTATTTCAGCCAGGAGTTTTTACCCCACCTAAAATATATGTATTGGAGTTGATGGGAGAATGGATAAGGACACATTGATGTATAAGGAAATTGTGGATGAAAATAGAGAATTATGAAAAAAACAAAGGGACCAGAACACCATTTAACTTTTACAAAAGAAACACCATGTGAAAGTAAATATCTGACACATTCTTCCGAATAGTGGTGCAACAGGTGCTGTTCATGCAGATCAAGTGGTGGATGTTTTGCATGAATTCCACAGTGAGAACAGTATCAAGGCTATACTTGTTGACAACACTAATACCAACACAAGTTGCGAAGGTGGAATAGTTGCAATTTTAGAAAAAAAACTTTTTAAAACTCTTCACACAATTGGTTGCTCTTTGCATCATAATGAACTACCTTTCAGAGCCCTTTTTAAAAACATAGATGGTTGCGCAAAGGGCCCTACAACATTCAGTAGCCCTCTGGGGAAATTATGCTCAAATGATTGATATGATTTACCCCAAATATCATTTTCCACTATTAGCGTCTAGAGTCAATTTTTAAAATTGATGAAATACATGATCTTAGTTCTGACCAAAGACTCCTTTATGAATACACAGTAGGTATTTCTAGAGGTAAGGTTGACTCTAGATATGCCTCCTGGAAAATTGGTCCTTTAAACCAAGCAAGATGGTTAACTTTGGCCATCATGCTTATGTGTTTATGGACTCGTGGTGCATACCCACAAAGGCACACAACAAAACTACACTATGTAGTAAATTTTATTGTAAATGTGTATGCCACTTCTTGGTTTGAAATTAAAAGAAATAGTAAATTCCACAATCAGTAAGTGCACATTTTTAATATGATCCAGAGGATTAAGGAGCAGCCTCAGGAAATCCAAGATATCACATTTAGAAATATACAAGGTAATACATTTTGTTTACTGCCTGAAAACTTTCTATATTCCATGGTTAAATCTGAGGAGATTGAAGTAAGAGAAGAAGCTTTAAAAAGAATTTTGGCCATTAGGTAAGTAATATTTATTCATATATCTCTGACTCAATTATTTATTCCAATTTATAGAATGATTTTTAAAGATTTTATCTAATTTCACCATAATTATTAAAGCAGTACAGATTGGAATTTTTTAATCATTCAATTAATTAATTTGTTCTTTCAGGAGTGAGGAGTCAACCAGAAAAAGATTAAAAAGAATACTACCTATTAATTTTAATGCCACACATTGGACACAATTAATAGATTTAAAATTATGCGGCATTTTTGAACCACCAATGACGGAAGATTTTACTGAATCTGAACTTCGAGAATCGTTGATGAATGGAACCAAGCTTGACTTGCCAGATTTGCCCTCACATTCTCAGGGTGTGGAACGGGCAGTTAAGTTAATAATAGAAGCTTCACAAACTGTATATGGTTTTGAAGCAAGGCATCAACACATTACAGCCAAAGTTTTGAGTCAGAAATTGAGACCAGCATTTTTGTCTAAGGGGTCTTATATGGAGCAATTTGACTCTCTATATTAAGCTTCATTAAAATAGTGTTAGGTTTTTCCTTATTTCTTTGCTTGTTATATTTTCACTAATAACAGAAAAAATCATTTTTTTAGGTATTCAAATATTACTGTTTAATTCATAACGTTAAAAGGTAGTTTACAAAAGCAGATACTGAAAATGAGGGGGGGGAGCAAATTTTCAATTTGAAGATTTCTTTAATTCATATCATTTTTATAAAATAAAAGGACATTCCCTGCTTTTAAATGCTAAAATTATTTGGTTTTCACACTAATATTCAAGCAAATCTTGCAAAAACGAGGAATTTTCAGTATATTCTTGTCTACGATATTTGATACCAAACGCTCAAAAAATCGCTGAAGTTTTTGATCTAATTTTTTGCATGAGTATTTAATAGGTCTATATACAACTTTCGGTATGTGCCTTTTTTTAATATTTAAAAAAAAGTGTAAAATCGACCTACCCTAATATATATATATATATATAACTTGAAGAATACGCGTCCCAGAATGGGTAAAATTAATTCCAGAACAGTTTTGCATCACTTTTATGTCCCCTTACAAAGATTAACAATCAATATATGATGCTACTAAATATTACGTCCATATTCCAATGTTGATCAAAATACATTACATGATTTTCATTATAGAAAATGTCTAAAGTTTAAGGCTTAAGCTGGAAGGAGTTAGGATGAAATTGAAGTTCAGGGAATTTTATTTAATTGGTTGTACAATGTCTATGAATCAAATTTAATGCAAATCTGAAATATTTGAATTTTAAAATGGGAGGTTGTGCCCATATTATACCTTTGAAATACTCTAAAGTAACTGGAATTTTGGGAATATTTATTAATTGATGTCTGATACCTATTGTTAAAATTTTACAAAAATCGGAGGTATCTAATATTTCACGAAGGGCTTTAACCACCTTTTTATCCCCTTTGCATTAAACGAAATATAGCCAACATTACTCGGCCTTAAGCCTAGCAGCTGGGTTCAAAACTTCATAATAGTCGGTTAATTAGTTTAAGAGTGAACCCCGTATATATAAACATATAGACATATCTAACACACACACACATATATATATATATATATGTATATATATGTATATATATATATATATATATATATATATATATATATATATATAGCTAGCTAGCTATCCCGACTCGACGTTGCCCGGGTGTATTATCCTTTCATTTTTTAAATTTGTCAGTTTTTTTTATTCTTGTACCAAAATATTATTTTTAAATCTATCAACTATTTGCACAATTACATTCGAATGTATAAGTAAGAGGTTAAGAGCCAGACATTTATTCTCCCTAACCGGTGTAGCCCATCAGTTAAGGTAACATTGTTTAAACTTCTATTTACAAAACGTCCAATATTTTTATACTTAAAGAGTAGAAAGGAAATGTAAATCTTTAGAAATTGCATTTCACGAAGTAATAAATTAAAATTACTGAATTGTTGTCTTATTAACCGAAATGCACTCTAGTAGATTTAATGAAATAAATTATTTATTTTAAGTATTTACTAAATTAACAAAGTAATTCAGTATAATAGCTGACTTCTAGTAAAACGAAATGCCTTGTAGTTAAAAGAATTTCATTAATGTATTTGTAAAATATAATTGTTTTTGTTCATAAGTTATAAAAATATGTTTTATGAAAAAAAAAAAATTAAAGTTATCTAAAAGCTCTGGTTGACTAAAAAATAAAAAAAACTAATCAAACATGGGTGGGTGTTAAACGATGGCCTTTTGATTTTGAGACAACTCTATGACCCTTGTTACATGAAAGATAATGAACCAGATGTCGAATATATAGATATTGAATTTAATACGTTTTACTGAACTCTATAATAATGGAAGCTATGTTAGTGCGAATACACTCGTATCTCGTACATGACTGAGTAGTTCATAGATTTGTGAACGAATTAAACTTGGAGCATAATTAAGTTATTTAAGTTTAAAGATCGTAAACAAGGCGAGCTGCTCAAAACTGCTCAAAAGAAGTGTATTATTAAATATGTATTGAATCGTAAACTAACAAAAACTCGTCGCATTTGATACTGGATGACTCAAATCTAGTAGAATGCTCGTTTTCCCCTTACCTTTTGAATCTTTTCTCTGCCTCTCCTCAATACATTTATATCTGATCCCCACTCCTTTCTCTCTTCTCACTACCCGGCTGATACTAACCTATGAGCAACCACTTCTCTGTCAAACACTTATTACTACTCCCACCTGCTCTATCCTCTTGCTTCAGTTTCCTTCCTCGTTCTTTGTATAAAACTGGACTTTACCTGAATAAAATTATCATTCTATGACTACAACGTGACCACTCAAGTTGAAATATTGGAGCCAATGCCCCCTTTAAACATATTTCTGGGTCAATATTTTTAATTAGTTTGTTACTTGCTTATCTCCTCATTCCATACACTAACCAACCTAACTTTACATATATTAAAATGAATAAATGCGATTTTTTAATCATGTATCACAACTATATTATAATGAAAACGGGTTACTCTAATTCAAATCAATGATATATAATAGTATTTTGAAATAATATATATATATATATATATATATATATAGTAACAAACAGAGGCCCAAATACAGGTATTTGTTTACCTCATTTGCATAACCAATTTTTAAACGGCTTATAATAAATGAAAGCATGGTGTGTTTCTGTTTGTAATTTGATTGTCATATATATATATATATATATATATTAAATCCAAGTTCTACTTCAGATAACATCGTAAAGTGAAAATATAATTCTTTTAAAAGCCAAATCGATGCCAAGATTATTACTTTTTTTTATACAATAAATCACATAGTTCGATCAACAAAGATCCTTTTCAATGAAAATCAGACATTGTTTATTTGTTTTTCTTTTCTTTATTGTCGATTCACGACGGCGAAAGTCGAAGTGGCTGGACCTACCCCACTGTTTTATGGAGACTGTTTAAAAATATATATTTTTATATATGTTATATGTCTTCTGAAGTAGAACTTGGATTTAATACATGCACGCACTACCAGACGCCTTCTCTATTACTACTACCACTAAAATCTTCACATTAAACACTTTTTTTTATAAAGTGTAACTAAAATATTAATAGTTTGTTGTAAAACTTATTGTTTAATGTTTAAAATATTAAAGACTAAATCCGCTTTTTACTATTCTCATTGACAAATGAAAACAAAAGTTTAGTAGTTTACCTTCACTGATCTGTCCAAGTAAAAACAAAAAAATAGATTCATATAGATTATCCCCTCCCTCTCTCTCTCCAAAAATTAGATTTTACTTTTTTATGCGATTACGTGTGAACATCATGAAAAAGTTGGTGGAAGAAGAAAAAGAAATTTAAAGAAATACAATTAATTTAGAATGTCTGTTTTAAAAAGATTCTAATTTATAATCTGAACAATTGGTGATGACTTGATTATTTCTGAAGATCTTTTTAAATCAGGAATAGGGTATCAGCGTTGTAAACGTCAGCCCCAAAAATTAATTATTTTCATAGTTTGTGTTCGCCTGTTTTCATGTAAATAGATTCATAAATTAATCTTGATATTATCTATTTCTCTCTCTCCTCTTCTCTCCCCCCCTCTCTCTCTCTCTCTATCTCTCTCTCTCTCTCTCTTATATATATATATGGAATAAATGCGAAATTCTGCTGATATTTACACATCCATGTTAACATCAAAACAGCTTAAATTAAAATCGCTAACGCTTTCTATGTATCTAAAATATTTCTTAAATGTTATTCTTAAAACGCTTCAACAGTAGTCATTCTATCTTTCATTAGATATTCAATTTTAAAAGTCAGTATTAATAAATAACTGCCCTATGTTATTTTACATGGCATGGTTTCTAAAGGGAAGAATACATTTTTTTAAGTTTATGGAATGGAAAGGATTAACAGCTATCTCCCCTCTTCTGTCCTTTTATCAAACTAGGAAATCAAAATAATCAACAACAACTTTTTGATCGCTCTTTATATCAAAATGTTACTTCCATAATGATAGCTACTGAAATCCAACAGATATTTGTGTTAACCTTACTCTGTCAATCAATAGCAGTGAAATGCTGACCACTTCAAATTTAAATAGAAAATGTGCCAATAGAAGAAAAGGATGGGGGTAAAAGAAATAGGAACATCTATATAATGAAAGAAGACAGACATGGAATTCTGACTTAAAAGTGACCCAATTTAGAAGCACTCCCCATAAACCGATGATGTTTTCACACCCACCCCTTCCCCCAGATGGCTTTAATATTTTTTCATGAAGGTGAAATCGTAGTTTTGGTCCAACTAACAAATGGTTATTCAAGACAACAATTGTCCCTCCCAGAGACTAGTAAAAGTGAGATGTCCGGTTTAGTATTGAAAGCATTTCTTTTACAAAGGCCAAACGGATTAATCTCTTGCAGTGAGCTAAATATGTACTAGGGCATTAACCATGTTATTTCTATCTCCATGCATCATACTTTCCAATCTAGATGGACGTTGACTCCGCAAGAGAATCCATCCACCCTTTGACAAAATCTTATTTTTAACCTTCCTTCTAGCCAAACAAATCTGATGGGGCGACTGGTTTAGTCGCCGATTATTCAGCTTCTTTACAATTTCCTCTACATTATTGGAGATGTCGCATAAATAGAATAGAATCTAATAAACACAATTTTCAATAAGAATAAGTCTCATAACTTTTTAATCGATCTTTATATCAAAATGATGTTTCAATAATGACAGCCAATGAAATGGTGAAAAAAAGACGATATTGCTGATAATCATTACTCTTGATTATCTTCAAGATAAAAATAGAAAATGCAATTATAGCATGAGATTCGATATATTGAATAATAGATTTGATTGCATTAAAATCGCCACTCATTTTCTCCCTTTTCATTTTACATATATTCCCCCCTCCAACCCCAACATGTATTACTTTTCCTGTTCCTTTCTACCCTCCCCTATTTATATTGTAATGTTTTGTTTTGTTAATTTCTGAATTTGAGTATTTTATATATTTATATACTAAAACATATTTTAAAAATGTTTCTTTACATAGTTCACCCCAAACAAGGCATGCTGCCACTGTAGACGTAAGGGGCTACTGAGAATTAGGATGAAAGTTTTGGGGGCCATCCTAAATTGGGAGCTGTGCAGCGAGATGCTTGTTTACATTAGTTTTAAATTTCTGCATGTCGGTACAGTCAGGGAAACAGGGAGCAGGGAGGGAGTTCCAAAGGCCGGCAGCACGAGAAAAGAAGCTATTGGAGTAGAAGCATCTGGGGACCTCCACAGTGAATGGATGGGATTTAGCTGATTGTCAGGTTGGTCGAGTGTATTTACGTCGAGGGGGCACCAGATCAGGAAGTTCATCGGAGGACATTCCATCGAAGTACTTGTAAAACAAGCCCAAGGATGCAACATTACGGCGATGGGACAGGGGCTGGAGCTTGGTGGATAGTAAGGGGCCTATTAGATTAGAGACTCTTTATTGGACCTTGTCTAAAAGGGAGAGATTAGTGGATGGTGCACCAGCCCAGATGTGGCAACAATACTCCATGCACATGGCTTTGTAGAGATATAGGATACTGTCAGGTGTGAGACGTTTTCTAGCACGGTAGAGGGAGCTACCTTCTTTGCAGCAGCCTTGTCTGTCTTCTATGTATTTGTTTCAATTCATGCTACCTGTGAATGTTAGGCCGAGGAGTTTGAGCGTTGGACTCTCAGGTAGGGTGTTATTTGCCATGGCATATGAAATGAATTAAGCCTATTATTTCATCAGTTTATTTATATATATATATATATAAGCTATGAAAATATATTTATGGCAATTAAGCTACACAGAGGCTCCCGCGTTTCATCCCCGGGGGGAATCTTTAGGCTAAAATTTTAGCATGAAGATTCCCCCCGGGGATGAAACACGGGAGCCTCTGTGTAGCTTAATTGCCATATATATATATATATATATTGTCATAGCTTACTACCTAGCTCTACTTACGTATCGAGCACTGTCGAAGTAAATACTGAAAATTGATACATAAAAAAGTATATCTCCTTATAAAATTTTATGTGGATACATGAAATAGTAATATATATATATATATATATATATATATATATATATATACATAAATGTTATTCTTGGTTTAGCAGGCATTGTTTATATGGTAACATGATTTATTAAAAATAATGATGGGCAATTAGTACGCCATACAATTCATTTTAGTTTTATTAACTTTTTTTTTTCAATTTAATTTTTTTGTACTTCATCAGAATTTCAAATAAATATATATTAAAATACCTTTTTTTTTCCTTTTCTTCATCTCGTTTTTTTTGGTGTGTTATCAATAAGTATGTTGTTGAAACGAATTTGGGAGGAGAGTCTCTTTAGTCAAGAACGGGACGTGGCAGTGCAAATTGAATAATAAATGTTGTTCTTGTTCTTGGGTGCATTTGTGAAGCCAAAAAAGTTTGAGACATTTTCTTATGAAAGTCACATAATTCATTTTAAATATATTTTATCCTTTGTTTTTCCTGACACTTAGGTGTATTTATGCGAATGTTGTACGTGTCTATTTTATATATATATATATATATATATATATATATATATATATATATATATTAAACAAGATTTATTTACATTCCAAAAGCAAGATTTTATTTATCTTACAAAACAATATATATACACACGCAATAAAGAATTAAGGAAAAAAAACAAAAGAGAAAACTCTGTCTTTAAGCAGATGTGATTTGCTGCCTATATATGTACTGTTTGCAGCCACTCCCTCTAAATGGTGAATTTTACAAAACAATAATATGCCCATGTTACTCGCAGTGTTGACTATAATATATATAATTCAAAATGATCAGTTCATTAGTTTAGGAATCATTCCTGTACATAGAAATATATAAACATATACACATACCTAACTTTATATACAGAGAGAGATGCATATGAAAAATTGTAATATTTTGGGTGTATTGATTTACTCCTCTCCAGGAGTTAGGCAAAAATAGAAACTATTATATATTATTGAAAGACTGTACAATTCAAATGTAAGACAATGAGTAAGTTTAGATTAAAAGGAAACCTTAATGAAAAGCTTTTTCTTTTCAATATTATTTCCTTTATTGAATGTTTCTTTACTATTTCTCCTACATTGCTAATATTTTTGATTATGTTGAAGACAGGGGAAATGCAATTATGACATATATTCTGTCTCTTGAATAATAGGATATTTCAGAATGTGACACTCTTGATTGCAAATTAAATACAAGGTCATACCTTGAAATCTGGTTCTAAAAGCTTTCATAAAATAGCGTCTCTTAGAAAGTCTCCTTAAAATCATAATAATCTCAAAACAAAGCAGAAAAACAAAACAAATGATAAATCATATCAGCATCTGGTTAGATCTCCTCTTGAGATTTCTACGAACATTACTTTAAATTTTCCTTCCTACTTTTCAATATAAGTAGGCCATATTCTTTTACGAAGGAGGATTATTGATTCGATGAAGAATGTCGATCACGTAGCTGTGAAAAAAAATATATCCTATAGAAATGCATAGCTTTAGCAAAACTGATTACTTTTATTGTCATTCTCGGATGTTTTTAATGTTTGTTGTTTTAATTTTTGAAGTGTGCATAGTTTAGAATTAGCAAAATTCATTTGGATTTTTAATTATCACATTTTATTAATGGCGTCCAATTTAAGCGGGAAGAATTCAAATTTTACTAACTACCAAAAAGATTTGAACCGAATCTTATGGCAGATGAAGTGGGTTGTATTTTACTAGAAGACGCGTTTTATATTAATAATAAAGTGGTATTTATCTGCACACAAAACTCACAATTAAATTGACCATGTGTAATAAATTGCTTTCATTATATTTATATATATATATACTAGAAAAATGTTATCAATTTGGTTAGCAATTGAGTTTCGTTTAAATTGTTTGAATCAGGAAAAAGTGAATGTGCAAGGCCAGTTAATGATCATCATATTCGGTGTTATGTCCGTTTTACATGTTGGCCGGCTTTAGAAAATTGACTTCCAAACTAACCTCTCTCTGGCCAGAAAAAAATAAAATTTAAAATTAGTATTTTTTTTGTTCGCTCGCTCTCTCCCTCTCTCTCTCTCTCTTCTTCAGGTTGAATAGTATTAATACTTGTAATATTCCCAACTGTTTATAATGAACTATCCCAATCTTGTGTTTTATTATTAGTTTGATTAACTTTGACTGTTATTAAACGGAGAGAGAAAGAGGACGGAAGTGAAAGTGATAGAAATTGTATAAAATAAGAGTGGGTAGTGGGGGGGAGGTCAAATAACATATAGTGAGAAAGGCTGAGAGTAATAGAAAGAAACTTGGGTGACTTGATCAGTAAATTGCAAATTACGGCTAATTAGAACAATTAAAATGGATTTTCATTTCAAACATAACTCAATAACAATAAATGTTAACGTATATATTTTAATCATACAAAATACAGGAAAAGGCGTTAGGCGAAAAAAAAAACGTTGATTATCTCAGATTTAACATTATGTATATATGAAGAGTTCGAATGCAAAACGCGATAGACGCCATTTTCAAAATCACAAAACTGTCCCTACAAAAAGTGTTGCATTTCAAAACTCAACGACACCCCAAAACTATTTGTTACATAATATAATACCAACATAATTTCTTTTTGATTCCAATTAAAATCACCTTTCATTCGAAATCTAGATGTAATATATTTGTGTTTTTATTCTTTAAGCTTTCAATTTAAACGAATTGGATTTATCGCGTTTTGCGATCGAACTCTTCATATAAAATTTGAGCATGTATGAATGTCCGTGTAGGCTTAAGTCTTATGAATGAAACCTGTTAGAGAAAAAGTAAAACCATATATGGAATCGGCTAGAAAAATAGAAATATGAAAAACATTTAGTTACACCGTCTCCAGAAAGGCAAAAATATATATTCTCTATCTCTGTCTTCTTTTTATCTCACTCTCTCTAACACTGACGAGCATAATTTTTGTTAATGTCATTTTCAGTGGAAGGTGTACACTAGTAATATATACAGTAGCGTCCAAAAGTTAAGGGCTAGTAGTTTCAAGACAAGTTTAAGTACTATTTAAGAAAAACCGTTCATTTAAAATACTTAATATGCATATATACTTATAGATATACTCATCACTCATGTCTCGCCTAAATTTCATAAGCATCCGTTGGATATTTTTGAAGTTATGACCAATAACACAAAAGTTTGTCCAAATTCTCGTGGTCCAAAAGTTAAGGGCTAGGCGGTATACTCTTTAATTATTATAACAGTAAGGTACTGTATAGGTGGACAGGAGTTATCGCCCCTGAACATACTTTACATAAGTGGAGTTTCCAACGGGTAAGAGTTATCGCCCCTGGCTCATAACTTTACATTTGTGGACTTCGCTCTCCTATAAAAAGAGAGAGAAACGTCCATCTTCATTCTGAAGTCGACACATGTCGTTTCGCTGTCAGACAGGTACTATGAATAATCCTACTTCAAATTTTTACTAAAGAACCTTAAAATTATTGTAATTGGGTAAAAGAAATGAGTGTTTGTATCGCACTAGTACAACATGGCAGCAAAACAACGTCGTCCCGTTTCTGTCGAAGAAAAACAGCTCATTATTCATCTTCATAGTAATGGCAAGAAAACTTCTGAGATTGTTGACACCGTAGGAAGGTCTCCTAGTGTAGTAAAGCGTATTGTGGCACATTTCAAGCAGTCAGGATCAGTGGCAGCTGCACCAAAATCTGGTAGACCTCGAAGCACAACTGCTCGACAGGATCGTCTTATTGTCAAAATGTCACTTAAAGACAGATTTAACACTGCTGCTAAAATATCTCGAGAACTAAAGCAAAGGTCTATTGTTCAAGCGTCTCGGCAAACTGTTACACGCCGGTTGCACGCTTCTGGATTGCAATCTCGAGTGCCAGCAAGGAAGCCTCTTATCTCCAAAAAGAATCAGAAACTCCGCCTCGCTTTTGCCAAGAACAC
>OY744522.1:84586152-85001152 GCA_963556195.1 Sepiola atlantica
CCAAAACTGGATGTCTTTGTCTTTATGTTCATTAGCAAATTCATAGTGCTTCTTTTTGTGAGAAGTTTTAAGCAGAGGCTTCCTCCGGGGCATGCAGCCTTTAAACCGGTCTTCATGGAGAATGTTGCGCACTGTCTGAGCACTCACAGTTACGTTTAAACTGTGCGAAATTTCTTCTGCGATGCTAGCAGCACTCTAACGTCTTTTTTTCGTCTATTAGTTGTTTGATGTGTCTCTTAGTTCGATCAGAAAACTTATTTGGTCGACCGAGACGGCGGCCATTTTTGACGGTTCCAGCTTTTTTGTACCGTTGAACAACTTTTGCTACCGTATTTCGGCTGATATTTACATTGCCACTAATTTCCTTATATGAATGACCACTCTTGAATAAATTAACAATAGTTTCACGAGTTTTTTCATCTAATTCATTGCCATGAGGAGCCATTTCCAAGAATAATATGAAAAAGCTTTGGTAGCAATAGATCCAAGCAATAGCAGCGGAATGTAAGCAAAAAGCCGGTAAAATGCCTTAGGTTATCTATTAGGGTACAATAAAAAGGTGTCAACAGAAAGTTCTGCTATTTATAGCTAATTGAGTACATATGAAAGTCACTTATCATGAATAAATAACTGTGTACTCATTTATTTTACTGTGACTTTATGGATTATTTTTCCTATTATTTGTAATAAATAACAAATTCGAACCTTAACGCTTAGCCATATACATATTTAAATTTAAATATATGTTTATTTAAATTTTTCGTAGGATTTAAATGAAGTTCTATGAAGTAAAAAGTAAAAAATTCGTTGGGTGTACTCACTTATTGTAGATACTGTATGTATATATATATATATATATTATATACATTAATTACATTATATTTTAAATTGAGTTATTTGTCGCACTGACATTTTTATTTAAAAATTAAAAACAATTTACGAATATGCTCAGTCATGGATCTGCGAGCAACTTCAAAAAAGAATAACTAATTTGCATATTCCTTCAAAAAACAAACTCTCATTAATTCACTATTCGTTTTTTCTGTTTTCTCATTAAATGATTAGTTTCATTAAACTATTACGCACAGTTCTATTTATGCATATTTTCAACATTGTGCATAATTGTGTAGCATTTCGAGTGAAAAAGTTAGGTATGTATGCATTTTTATATGAACGGATCAATATATATGAATTTTTGAATATATATTCTAGGCAACCCGGTGAGTAATATCGGCACGTTACCAAAAAAATAAACTTTACCCTAAGTTGCCCCCCCAACCACCCAATTAAAAAAAAATAAGCTGGATACAAAAAATTTAATAGAGGAAAGAATGTGTCTACATCAAATTTTGGGTTATATTAAGTAGTACATATTATTGACATTCACGTGTTCACAAAACCTTTTAAAAATGTATGTACTTGGTAAAATCCTAAACTATTGAACTTATTATTATAAATAATGGAAAATGAATTCTAGGCAACAGGGTGAGTAACTTGGGCAAATTACTTTTTTTGTTTGTAAACTTAATCATTTAGTGAGGTACCACTGAAACCGTACCTTACTCTAAAAAAAACAAAATAACATTCAAATATAAAACTAATGCTATATTTATTGCTTACATCTGTCCCGGAACAGGTATTCTACTTTTTTTATGTTTTATATTATATATATATATATATATATATATATATATATATATATTATATATATATATATGTGTGAATAGTAATTTTTAAAAATAGTTGTGTTTTCCTTTTCGGGAATCGTCAGTGCGTAGATAACTGTTCTGCTGGTCACACGGTTCGAACCCCCAGACACAAGTCACCTTTTAACTCTATGTAGAAAGAATAGACTTAAAGTCTATTTATGTCTTTACAAGCAAACATATAGTAAGTTGCCACATAGTGTTCGACATCACTAATAGACAGAACTCGCATTTACACATTGTATATATGTGTGTGTGTATATTATTTAAAAACATTTTCTTTTACTTATATTTACCCTAAACAAGGGACATTGCCACTGAGACATAAGAGGTTACTATGGATTAGGGACCAGATTATGGGAGGAATCCTAATGGAAGAGTTGTGCAGTGAGATATTTGTTCACATAACATTTAAATTTCTGCATGTTGGTGCAGTCAAGGAAACAGGGAGCAGGGAGGGAATTCCAAATGCAAGCAGTTCGAGGAAAGAAGCTATTAGAGTAGAAAGCCTTCCGACATTTGGGGACCTCCACAGTGAAGAGATGGGATTTAGCTGATTGTTGGGTTGATCCACGTGTAGTTATGTCGAGGGTGCACCAGAGCAGCAAGTTTATCGGAGAAAATTCCATTGAAGTACTGGTAAAACAAGCACAGGGATGCAACATGGCGGCGATGAGACACTAATTAGATTAGACTCTTTCTTACATCTTGTCTAAGATGGAGAGACTAGTAGTTAGGGTGCCAGCCCTGATGTGACAACAATGCCCCATGCATAGGGCGGATGGTGGGTTTGTAGAGATATAGGATACTGGCAGGTGAGAGAAGTTATTTAACCCGGGAGATGAAATCTGTCTTAACTTGCAGCAGCCGTGGCAATATCTTCTTTGTATTTGTTCCAATTCATGTTACCTGTGAATGTTAGGCCAAGAAGTTTTAATTTTAGACGCTCGGGTAGTGTGCTATTAGCCATGCTAATCGATGGCTGAAAAGATTTCTTATAATTGTTAAATGAAAGGAGCTTTATCTTCGTATCATTAAATGTTACCATCCATCTATGTTCCCATTCAACTACAGACTTGAAGTCATTTTCTAAGCATTCAACCACATTAATGTCATGTTGTTTGGATCGAGGACAACTTGAATCTTTATTTAATAATAAAAGATCTAAAATATTCATCCAGCAATACCATATGAATTAATTCTCATGAGAAAACCTTCATGCCATACCTTATCAAAGGCTTTGGATATATGAAGCGCTACCTCCCTAGCTTCACTTGCTGTATCCAATGTATGATACATGAATTCAGAGATTACCGTTTAGATATCCGCAATAGAACGTGCTTGCATAAATCCGTACTGATAGCCGTAAAGAAGTTTAGTATTTATGAAGTGGCGGACTATCACCAGATTGAGTAAAGATTCAAAGATTTTAGTGAAGGGTGATAATAGACTGATAGGAGCGATAATTTTGTAGGTCAGTTCTTTTACCAAAATTCTTGAACACTGGTACCACAGAGGCAATTTTCCAGCTATCAGGGAAGGAAAATTCGGCAAGGCATTTGTTGTAGAGTTTGGAGAGGACAGGAACCAGCTCAGCATAGCATTTTTTTATTACTATAAAAGGGATAAGATCAGGCCTACATACTTTTGATGTATCAAGGTTTTTTTATGATATCCCGGATATGGGAAGGGTTGATAAGGTCATTAAGTGTGCCTTCAGTTGAGGGAGTGGTTTGCGGAGTCCAAGGTGGTTTAAGACAAACTGAATGTTTGATTGTGCATTATTCACTATACTATTATAGATTTTCAAGAAATCACGAGGACCATAAAACTCATTGAATCACAGAAGTTAGGTAATCTCGGTATACTTTCTTTTAGTTGAAGCTATTTGACTCTTACTATGCTAAATACTATAAATTTATGTCTATTTGTTGTTGACTCATGGTGGTTGAATTGGCAGAATGCTTGCTGCCTCTGAGCAATAGCAGCTGCACAGGTTGAAGTGAACCATTCAGGAGAGTGAGGCGTGCTATAGAATTTCCACATAGGGACATGTGCTTTAATGCCTGCTTTGACCAATTCGATTGCCGCATTTGCATATTGATAAGCAGGAAGAGAAAAGGTTTTACTTAATCCAGAGTCTCTGATGTGATATCTAATGGATTCCCACTCATCCCGTTTGTAGTATCTTGTCATTTTGAGTAATGGCTGTTCGGTTTGGGGTTAAGAATTTAGGGTGATATCAACCATTATCACAAGGTGATCAGCATTCCCGAGTGGGCTATGGGAATTTGTTACACATGCTTTGTGCAGTGTGGTCATGAATAGGTCGAGAAGTGAGGGTTACTAATCCTCATGACACTCTGTGAAAGGGAGTGTGCAATGAAGAAACTCTGCATGCTGTTACCAACTGCATCTGTATAGCTGGACAATCCAAGTCAATCACGGTGGTGGACATTAAAATCTCCAAATACATTGATTTAGGTGCTCGGGTCTAAGTGTAGACGCAGCACTCTCCTATCAGAAAGTACAGACCTAGATCGAAGGTAGATGAAATATAAGTAACTAATGCTGTTTTATAAGGTTAATCTAAATCACATGTAGGCTTGATCAGATGAATGCTTGATCATAGGATTGCTTATTTCTCAAGCTCGGCAAATTAATTATCTCCCGTTTACACATATTTTGTAAATGCAACGAATATGTTTTAGCACAAGTGAGTGAGGAAAATAATATAGACATTAAAGCAGGCAAGGACAATATTTTCGAGAGGCTGGCTGTATAAGGCATAGCTCAAATTAGTAATATAAATTCAAGGTGATTTCTCGTTTCAGGTACCTTGGAACATTTTTATTAGAGAAGAATATAGGCATAAGCATTCAACTTGATGAATGTATCTAGTTTTTGTTTAGTTTTTCTCTCACTTTTATTCACCCCAAATAAGGTATATTGCCACTGAGACATAAGGGGCTAATGTGAGTAGGGGCCAGATTTAAAAGGGACATCCTAAGAATTCCAAAGGTAAGAAGCTATTAGAGTAGAAAGTTTGCCGGCATCTGGGGACCTCTACAGTGAAGAAGTGGGATTTTTTTGATTGTTGGGTTAGTCGATGGGGTACAAGTGCAGAAAGTTTGTCAGAGCACATTCCATGGAAGTACTTGTAAAACCAGCACAGGAATGCAATATTTCGGTAATGGTACAGGGTCTGGAACTTGGTAGATAGTGCGAGACATATTATGGTTAGAAATAAAAAATATAGAATGAGTGACCAATGATTTGCTTGCCCAAAACTATATGGTCTTGTGCCAAATTGTATAAGTATTTTATGGTTGAGCAATAGGGAAACTTCATTATTTTTCTCTTTGGTAAAAAGATCTTTTCTATAAAAAAATAAAGTCTTGATTTCTTTTAATTATTCTGTTGTATCACATTGATATCAGTAATAATATTAATGATATCGATATGATACAACACAATAATTAAAAGAAATAATGAATGCTTGAAACGAATATTTTAATAAAATTTTGATTTACGGATTATGAAAACTATTTTCTGTAAATTACAGGGACATATTTAAGAACAATCTGACAACTAAATTTCATTTGTCCTTTTAAGTATTTTTATATTAACGATACTTTTCAATTTAAAAGTAGGAGGATCATTTATATGGTTACAAAACATGGCCAATGAGAGAAGTCTATCTGTATAGGCTCGAAGTCATCGACAACGACTGCCTTTGCTGCATTCTAAGCTGTTGTTGTGTGAATAGAGTACCAACTCAAGCTCTCTGTCGATGATTGAATCTCCAATCCTTGCCGTCCAACCTTCTCCAACGTCATCTAAGATGGTTCGCGGATGCAACTTGGTACCCAAAGGGAGAACTCCTCAATCCAGTTGATGCAAATGCACTAATGGACAGTTGAAGACTTGGGTGGCAGCAATGAAAGGTGACCTGGCAGTACTATCAGGTTCACAGGTAGTTGATCTCCAACTATGGACTCTGGATTTCCAAGCCATGTCGTGTGACCTAGCTTAGGATCAGCACAAGTGGGCTATAATAGCCATAGATGATGTACTTGCTCAGAAGGAAGCCCGCTTAACCCGTTCAATGTGATAGCAGGTACAAGTACATAAAAGTATTGAAATTTATTCATTTTATTATAGGAAAAAAATTAAAATGTTTTCTTTCATGAAATTATATGTGCCATTCCTGTAGCGTCAGTTTGTCCATGACTGTATGAGAGGCTAATTTTCCCATCACTTTTTTTTTCAATTTGTATTGTGACCAGAAATCTGAAGACAATTCTAGACATTTTTTGTGTGTGTGGGGGGGGGGGGTATCATTGATATGCAACAAAAAAGTGTTTGACCTAAATTGTTGAAGAAATGCTGAGTCTCATCTTGTTTGGATGATTATTAAAATTAAATTCTTCAAGAATCGACCATAGAGAGAACGGATAAAGATTGGAATGGTTTTGATCGTGTCTTCTGTGTTTTGAAAATTCTTCAATTACTACGAATCGCTTCCTTTCTTTTCCCATCGTCTTTCATTTTTGTGCATTTCTAATGACCTGCTAACAATGTTAACCGATTATCATGGGATGTTTTGAATGGAAAAATCAAAAAGTAGGTCATGTGCAAATTCACTGAACATTAAAGTTTGAGACGTTGATTATTATCTTGTAAACTCAGGCGGTCTAATCGATTGATACCACAAATAGACTGGAATGTTGTCTGCCAGTATCCTCATTAGAAGGAACTTTCGATGTTCTGCTGACAACAGATTATTGTTCATCATAAAACCTCTTATTAATGATCAAACTTTTAATTTTTGTTTAAGTTTCCTTTTTAAAAACAAAACAAATCTTAATATTTGCATTAAAAGAATTTTTATCGCATTTTATGAAGAATAGTAATTATCTGTGAAGATGTATTCAGCATTTAAACTGATTGTTAATCAACACATTTTACCATTACGGGTCTATGTGGACAATTCTAGCATGAATTTTGGGAACTTTAAACTTAACTTTTAAATCTAAACAAAACTGTTTTTTAACTTTCATTCACCCCTAAACAAGGCATATTGCCACTGAAGCATAAAGGGTTACTGTGGATTGGGACAGATTTATAGGAGGGCAACCTGGATGGGAAGTTGGGCAGCGAGATGTTTGTTAACATTACATTTAAATGTATGCATGTTGGTACTGTAAGATAAACAGGGAGCAGGAAGGGATTTCCAAAGGCAACCAATCTGAGGAAAGAAGCTACCGGAGTAAAGAAATCTGGTATGTAGGGACCTCTACAATGTATGGGTGAGATTTGGCAGCAAGTTTGGTGGGTCGGGAGCGGGTATAAGTACAGCAAGTTCATCAGAGCAAAATCCGTAGTACTTATAAAACAAGCACAGAGATGCAACTCTGCAGTGATCCAATAAGGACTGGAGCTTGGCAGACAGTGTGGGATCTATTAGGTTAAAATTATTATTTAGCAAAGTTTTAAAAAAATGACTGATTGGTCAAGGATCAGCGAGTGTTTAGCTTGAAAATGTTGTGGCGCAATGGGTTCTAGCACAAACTGTTGTCTTGACAGAAATTGAAAATGGCTGCCAAAACTATTGCATCACTTTCATAATAACCTTGGGAAAGGTATGAATCTGTCTCCCCTTCCCCAATAGGACAGACGAGACTCATATGATTTGGTAGGGAACTGATACAATATTCCTGACTAAGTAGGCCCCTGACACATAGCATACAGGAATGTACAGAAATTATTTGACTGGTGGAGAGAGTGTGTCTTGTTCTCCATAATGTATGATCTACTATAATAATAAATCCCATTTGTGGGGTGGTCTAATAAATGTTCATGTACCATGAAAGGTCTTGGATACATATGTATATATACATAATTTGATCCAATAAAAAATTCAGTAGAAAATCATTATTATATTAATACACCTCATCAGTTTGAATTCAGTCTTCCAAGTAAATTCAATTATTTTAAAGTTAATAAACAATTTTTTTGTTTGTAAGAAATGTACCTAAAGTTTAAGTTTTGACCATGCCCATTTTATTTGTGTGTGTGTATATATATATATATATATATACATACAAAGGTAATACAACAAAAGATATAAGAGGCAACTAATATCTTTAATTAGTGAAAATCCGGATAAAACTGAAGCTGAATATACTGGATAGAGCATTAATAGCACTGGATAAAGTGAAAGAATAAAATAAGGTGCGAATCTGAGGAGAAGATTTTCTTTGAAAACTCATGAGTTAAGAACTTTAAAGTTCTTTGCTTGAACATTGAATTCTAATAAAATTTGATTCGCACCTTATTTTATTCTTTCACTTTATCCAGTGCTATATATATATATATATATACACACAAATAAGTCTGACCTGTTGAGTTACACATTCAGCTCTGGTTAAATTGAAACAATCGTGAAAAAAGTGAGTTTGCAAAGCCAGTTAAATAAAAAATTATAAAGACAAAACCCCAGATTAGTCGCTTTCTGCTCGCTATATCTCTTGTCTTTTCTTTTTCGGCTACGGCTTACATATTTTTACTAGTTGTGGTGTCATTCCCTTTTGTTTATTATAGATTATATCAATCTTTTCATACCTTCTTTATTACATTCGACTGTTAAGAGAGAAGGAGGGATCACAAAAGCGAGAGTTATAAAAACTGTATAAAATAAGAGTGGGGGGTCACGCAGCATACAGTAAGAGAGGAAGATGGTGATAGACAGGCTCAATTTCAATTTATTCATCAAGTGACCTATCTCTTGCTAAGTTTCTAAATAGAACAATTAAAATAGAATTTTTCAAACATAACTCAGTTCCCAAACGGAAGAATGTTTTAGCATATATTTTCTGTAATTAAACTATCTAGGCAAAAAGCCTTACAGAAACAACCGTTGATTAACTCAGTTTATAGGGCGTTGCAGCAAAATCTGAAGCCAGAGCTACATCAAGATCTCCGCTGACATGAGCTGTCACAAGTCGATGATCTACTGAACAATTAAGGACATTTGTTACTCGTTCTACCGCAAGTCTCACCGCATGCTCATCACGAATGTCTCTAAATATTCGAGGAAGGTCAAGGCGGTGGCTTTGCTCAATGAGCTCAAGCACGGGTCCACAGGGATGTTGATGTTCTATGAATTTCGAACAGGCAAAACGACAAGTGTTTCTTGGTGTCATGCCTCCATTATTCTTTCAAAAGGGCTTGGTGTCACCGCCGAGATCTACAAGTAGGTGCTGGGGAACATGGTGAATCCCTGGATGGACAAAGTTGCCACCAGACGTTCCAATGTCTTCCAGCATGACTCAACTCTTGCACTAAAGGCCAAGACGACCCAGGCATGACTGCTCAACAATGTTCCTCACCACTGGTCGCTGGACTTGCGGCCACCTTCCTCACCTGACTGCAACATTCTTGACTATTTTTTGTGGCGTAATTGAGGCCAAGACCAACAAGCACGCCCACAACACAGTAGACTCTCTGAAGGCTGCCATCGTGGAGGCGTTCACCACTATGGATATGGTCGCCAAAGCGTGTAACTAATTTCACACATACCTTGAGATGGTCGTCTCCGCCAGTGGCGCTTACATTGTAAAATAATGTAGTATGTAACTCTAACTGTTTCTAAATAAACTGTTGGGTCTCTGCATGTATAACTTTTGTTTTTATTGCCTATTTTTCTATTTGTCAAGCGCTGGATTTTGATGCAACACCCTATATATAATTAGCATTATACAGATGCTTTAAAATATATGCTCGTCTGGGCGCATTTTTTCCCATTATATATAATGTAAGTGTAATGCTGGGAAAATGGTCTCATGACACCAGGACATGTACTACATTACCTCCTATACTACAGTACACTACCCCCTATAATATTTCAGACTATTGTACAATAGTACAGAATAGTATACTTTCAGCTTTAGACTGACATAGATACTAAATCAATATTATTAATAAATATATATAAGTAATAATAGTATGAAAATATATCTATGGCAAGTAATCTACACAGAAGCGTTCATGTTTGATTCCTGCAGGAAATCATCAGGGTCCCCATGTATTGAGCACTGATGAAGTAAATATTAAATATATATATACAGAATATATTATAGTTCCTTATTGCTATTTCATGTATATACACGTATTATAAATTATCATTATATATATCCAATTCTACTGGTCTAATTTAATTCGTAACGGTTGTCTGCATTGATTATGGGTATGTTTATGATCTGTTTAGTGAGAATCATTTTATGAAGCTCTGCTAGGAATGTTCACATTTTTACATAAGGTCATTTTAAAAAAAGACAACATTTAATTTAATAGAGTAAGATAATCATATTTCAACACTTCATATGGGAAGAATAGTTAACAAGCTTATCATGTCGACCAGGCGTGACTCAGTTGGCTTTTATGGGTCAGACTGAAGTATAAACAAGATTTTCTTGGCTAGATAAGGACATTTATTCCCAAAAGACTTATTCGTAATGACTATTGGAATAAATGGACAAAGATTAATATACATATATCATAAGAATATCAAACTGATATGGCTTTTATGAGCCAAATTGAAATAAAATAATCTTGTGAGGAGGACATTTATTCCTAAAACCTATCAGGTAATCTCGGAAATAATATCCGAATTTTAGATGAGTAAAGAAGATATATGAATTTGATATCTCAATAAAGTAATATAATGATTGGAGATATATATATATATATATATTAATCATATTTTGTGATAATAACACAATAATAGAATATAATAAGTGTGTTATCTGTAAGAATAGACGAGGTGAATTCAGAAATAATACTGAAACATTTTGGGGTCTATCTGATGGAATATTCAAGAGAATTTGCACTATAGACTCCTATTATATAGTCGGTGAGATTGTGTGTGTGTGTGTATATATATATATATATAAAGGTATGAAAATATATTTATGGCAATTAAGTTACACAGAGGCTCCCACGTTTCATCCCCGTGAGGGAGAGGATCTTCAGGCTAAAAAAAATAGCTTACTACCTAGCTCTACTTACGTATCGAGCACTGTTAAGTAAATACCGAAAATTGATAAATAAAAAATTATATCTCCTTATTACTATTTCATGTATCCACATAAAATTTTATAATTATCTTCTTCTTATCTTCTTCTTATATATAAAGTAGAGACGTTTTTTCTCCTGTACCTTCTTGGAGTATAGGAAAATAACCACATGCATCACAGGCTACTAAACTCACCACTATACTATACTTATTCACTCGAGCGTGTTTTAGTAAATTGGTTATTATTTTTTTCGACATAACACTAAATGTTACATTTGGCCCACCATCAACGTCTCTCCTACACACCAACTCCATACAGGTGGTAGCAAAAACTTTTCTCCCTAACAATTATGTACTGTCACTCTACTCATCGACATCGGGAACTAATAAGCGCAGTTTAATTTTCACAAAACACCTAGTTCTTATTTATTATTTGCCTGGTATTAATTTACTACATAATATAAAGCAATACGCAAAGACTTAATGACCGCTCCCATTCATTCCGATAATTTTCCGCGAATATCAGATTACGTTATTTCAAATTCTACCTATGACTTCTACATTTATATTCATTCCGGAATTAAGCGAATTAAATTAACGAACACAGTTCATGCAACATTTATTGATTCAACATGGCGGCTACAATTTCTTGATCGAATCGACTTCCTATTTAATTCAATAAGTACCAAGATACTGGTAGACCCCGATACATTTACATTTTCAAAATCATACACTTTTAGCATGCATATTATAGAAAACTTGCCCAAATCCAGTCATTTTCATCATCTACAAATGACATAAACCGTGTCATTGCTGAACCTTAACATAACACGCATGCCCAATAATTAAGCTTAGCTTAATTGACCTATTTTCACATGTATTTTTAACTCGAAACGGTAGGTTTAATGATCGCCAGTTTCAGCGTTCGATCCCATTCTACTATACCACTTTTTTCTTTTTAATTTGTAGCATTCGCAAACAATAGGCCGTTTCTTTGTTTATTCAACGTCATGCAATAGGTAGTACTTTCTCCCATGCAACGCCGGGTGACGGGTTCCGCTAGTATATATATATATTAATGAAATTAAAATGGAATAAGCAGAAGCTAGGGCAGTAGCGCTTGACATATCCAAGGCCTTTGACAAGGTATGGCATAAAAATATGCTCATACAGTATTACTGGGCAATTACTTGATATAATTAGATCCTTCTTAACTAAAAGAAAAATCCAGGGTGTCCTCGATGGCCGTTCATCTAAGCAACATGACATAAATGCTGGTGTACCCCAGGGATCTATCCTTGGACCTTTGTTGTTCCTGATCTATATAAACGATCTCCCTGATGCCATAGTCTGAGATTGATTTATTTGCTGACGACACCACGATTTACTCTCGCCATGTTGGCAAAACAGATGCGATTATATCCGAGGCAATGGCTGAATCCTTAGAAAATGACCTGCAGGCTGTAGTGGATTGGGGTCATAAATGGTTGGTAACTTTTAATGCCGCAAAGACGAAGCTCCTTTCCTTCAATAACTACAAGACACCTCTCCAACCACCGATTGTCATGGCAAATAACACCCTACCTGAGAGTTCATCATTCAAATTCCTCGGCCTAACCTTCACAAGTAACATGAATTGGAACAAATACATAGAAGACATTGTCAAGGCTGCTGCAAAGAAGGTTGGCTCCCTCTACCGTGCTAGTAAACTCCTCACACCTGACATAATCCTGTATGTATCTCTACAAAGCCACCATCCGCCCATGCATGGAGAATTGTTGCCACATCTGGACTGGTGCATCATCTACTAGTCTCTCCCTCCTTGACAAGGTCTAAAAAGAGTCGCAAACCTAATAGGTCCCTCACTGTCAACCAAACTCCAGTCCCTGTCCCATCGCCGCAATGTAGCATCCTTGTGCTTGTTTTACAAATACTTCAATGGATTATGCTCTGATGAATTGGCTACTCTAGTGCTCCCTTGACGTAAATTCACTAGACCAACTCGACAATCAACTAAATCCTATCCATTCACTGTGGAGGTCCCCAGATGCCGGAGAGCTTTCTACTCATATAGCTTCTTTCCTCGTGCTGCTGGCCTCTGGAACTCCCTCCCTGCCCCCTGTTTCCCCGTCAGTACTGACATGCAGAAATTTAAAACTAATGTAAACAGACATCTCGCTGCGCAGATCCCAGTTTAGGTTGACCCCCCCCAACCTTCTCCCCTTTTCTTTCTTCTCAGTAGCCCCTTACGTCTACAGTGGCGGCCTGCCTTGTTTGGGGTGAACTACGTTAAAAAAAAAAGACCTGAAAAGCTCAACGTTTTGCCCAAATGTTATATGGGCTTTGTCATGTTTTGCATTTTTTCGTTCGCTCTTGACAAAAGACGAGAAAGTCTATAAATTATGAGAAATGTATATAGTGGTAGGGTTCATGTAGAGAGGGAAGATATGTAAATATGTATAGAGTCAAAGATAAATACATAGCAAAAAAAAAAAAATTAGTAACGGGAAAGAAAAGAAAGAATAAAGAGTAGAAAAGGGGGTCCAAAGGAAGACTAGTTCAAAACTCAGGGAATCAACCCGTGTCTAGATATATCTTATTTTCATGAATAATTGCTTTTGATAGGTTAGGGGAGATAAAGTAGAAGCCCATTCTCTGTTTAATTTTATTTGTGGAAAGGGCTATGAGTGCAGATTCAATTTATGAGCATAAAAGAGCGATTAAAACCAACAACACGCTTAACGCCTTACATGCTCACAGTATGGAGTATGGGGATTGTTTTAACTTTGATAAATCTACTTTAATCAAGATAATACATAATAAATCAACACGTTGACTAATTGAATCTGCACTCATAGCTCTTTCCACAAGAATTACAATCATACTCTCTTTCTCTACAGTACTAAACTTAACACAATATATAATAGGATTTAATACAGAGAAAATTAATAAAACTCCACGCGCTAAATGCAATCGTTCGGATAGACATTCCTACCGATTTTAAAATTCCTGCATGCAAGAAAGAGTTATATACAAATGTATAGTAGAACAAAATAAAACCCCAAGACATAGGAATAATAAACATAATAGTAATGAGACAAATAATCGTGATAGGTAAACTTTAGCAAACTCTCTTAATACTAAAGACATATGCATAGGGTCTACTACGATATTTATAAAGCTGAGGATCTCAAAACATAATCCCTTTCAAAACTTACATTTGATTTTTAAATGTATATCTCTTGATATGGGATCTGAAAGGGTAAAAACATTCCATACGACATTAGATGGCTAATAGTTAAAAAGGTTATAGTTTACAGGCTCTCAGATAGATACTGTAGGTTATGCCTCGGTGAATCTTTATCCATAATTAAAATGCAGGTACCTTACTGAATAAAAAGGATGAAGTCCTTTCTAACTGTATGCATAAGAAATAGTTCAAAAATAAACATTTAACGAGATAGTTACACCGAATTATATAAGAACAAAATGAAACTTAACTCATATCCATACTTAGTGTAACTACATGTATTGATATAATAATTATGGATCTAATAAACTTAACCTGAGATTTTAGAATGAATTTAGCTTTTCTGGAAATCTTATCATAATTCTTTTCCATACAATAATTAGTAATCTATATTCAAAACCCCTTAATATCTAATATTATCATATTAATTTAGGAGACTTGCTTATAATAAGTTGATGAGTTTTGTTATTTTCTAAGGTTGAAAATAATGTCTTTGTTTTAACTTTTTCGTTTTCTGTTTTGGCCATGATTATCTTTCTTTGACTACGAAATTCGTTTATGTAACAATTCAGAAATCTGTGGATTTATTTTACTTACTGTTTGGTGATTATCCCCCATAATTCACAGGAGAGTGTAGAAACATTAAGAAATCAAACTTTGACAGATGTGACAAAATTTCTTAAACTTAGCAGAGAAATTGTAATTATCCTGAGAAATGTGGGAAGATTGCATTGATGAGAATAGCAGATTACTTTGTATATATATATATACAAAGATACACATACCCAATTGACAAGCATAATAAAATGAGACTCATTATTTACTATAAGAATTAAAAACAAAAAATCTTTTAGTAAAAAAACAATACATCCCCAACCCCAAAGCACTAGAAAGAACCAATGTTGTTCATAAGTTTAAATACCCTTTTGGAGAATGTAACTCTACTAATAAAAATAAATCTAATAGCTACATTAATTTTACAACCACTACCCTATCAAGCTGCCTCACAATGCATCTCGTAAACTCTAGCTCAATTTACCAACATCTACAAAAACGTAACTGCCCATCCTCTGATATTAGACAAATTCTATTATTTTAGTTTTATTAACTACATTCGGAGACCAATTTTAAAAAAAGTAAATATACTGGAAGCTATCTACATAAAAACACAGAAATTTACAATTAATAACATTACGTATGAAACCAGTAGAAAGATTTTAAAATACTCAGCGTAGAACGATTTTGTTCTGCGTTGCCACTCCGATGTCAATGAGTTTTAATTCGTAAAGGGATATTTTATTAATTAACTATTGTTTGCCTCCCCATTTTCATTCTTAAATATTTTTTCGAATGTACAGAATAGATTCAGCTATTACTTAAAATATAAAAATAAATAAATAAATAAAATAAATCTTCAACGTGTTTTCTGGAACAATGTGATACCTTTTATGTGCAAGTTTCTCCACTATTTTTTAAAAGTTCTCTTCTTTCTCCAGTTTTTTTTTCATTTGATTTCGACACCTGAACATGTCCTGAAGAATCGAAAACGTTCGTGATACCTATGGAACATTTATCAATTTTTTTTATTTTAATACAAAAAAGACTACCTTTCTTAGAAGAATTGAAAAAATATATTTAAACAGACGAATTCTGTTATTTTAACAATGGTTGCATATATATATATATATATATATATATATATATATATATATATATATATATATATATATATATATGCAACCATATATATATATATATATATATATATATATGCAACCATATATATATATATATATATATATATATATATATGCAACCATATATATATATATATATATATATATATATGCAACCATATATATATATATATATATATATATATATATATATGCAACCATATATATATATATATATATATATATATATATATGCAACCATATATATATATATATATATATATGCAACCATATATATATATATATATATATATATATATATATGCAACCATATATATATATATATATATATATATATGCAACCATATATATATATATATATATATGCAACCATATATATATATATATATATATATATATATATATATATATATGCAACCATATATATATATATATATATATAACCATATATATATATATATAACCATATATATATATATATATATATATAACCATATATATATATATATATATATATATAACCATATATATATATATATATATATGCAACCATATATATATATATATATATATATATATATATATATATATATATATGCAACTATATATATATATATATATGCAACTATATATATATATATATATGCAACTATATATATATATATATATGCAACTATATATATATATATATATGCAACTATATATATATATATATATGCAACTATATATATATATATATATGCAACCATATATATATATATATATGCAACCATATATATATATATATATATATATGCAACCATATATATATATATATATATATATATATATATATATGCAACCATATATATATATATATATATATATGCAACCATATATATATATATATATATATATATGCAACCATATATATATATATATATATATATATGCAACCATATATATATGTATATATATATATATGCAACCATATATATATATATATATATATGCAACCATATATATATATATATATGCAACCATATATATATATATATATATATGCAACCATATATATATATATATATATGCAACCATATATATATATATATATATATGCAACCATATATATATATATATATATATATATATGCAACCATATATATATATATATATATGCAACCATATATATATATATATATATATATATATATGCAACCATATATATATATATATATATATATATATATATGCAACCATATATATATATATATATATATGCAACCATATATATATATATGCAACCATATATATATATATATATATATGCAACCATATATATATATATGCAACCATATATATATATATATATATATATGCAACCATATATATATATATATATATATATGCAACCATATATATATATATATATATATGCAACCATATATATATATATATATATATGCAACCATATATATATATATATATGCAACCATATATATATATATATATATGCAACCATATATATATATATATATATGCAACCATATATATATATATATATATATGCAACCATATATATATATATATGCAACCATATATATATATATATATATATATATATAATGTAAATAATTATACATATAATATATATATAATTAGATAACTCGATGTCTGACATTGGCTATTATCTTAAGGGGGTGTTTGTACTCAACCCCAAACAAATTTTGACTGTCTCTCACCTTGGTCATTCAGATATCATATTTGATGTCTTAAACCCTTCACAATTACCGTGTGTATTCTTTCCTTCCCAAGATCACATGTTTTTTTTATATAACATACCTTTAATATAAGATGGACATAAGATATTTTAATAATTTTCCAACATAATCTCTACCTATTCTTTTTTTTCAAAATGGGTGAAAAAACAGAAACCCAATTATTCTTTGGTCAGCTTCCATCTTCCTCCATAATCTAACCCTCTTTTAGAGAGGAGCCCAGGTCTGCAAAAATTCTTAACATATTCATAAATCATTCCCCCTTTCATTTCACCATTGAACATTCTCCCTTAATCCAATTCTTTTAGCAACCCAAAGATAACGACCCAGATAAACGAAGAATCTGGACAAATACATCAACCAATTCAGTTTCTATTTCAACCAATTTCTATTTCATAAACTAGTTTTTGAACTGTCTCCCTTAAATCAGGCGAAGACATCCCTTGCCTTGTAAAATCAGCTCGAGCCTTAACAATAGGGAATATGAAACATTAACCATTCTCCTTCATTCGGGATCCATTAAACCGTCGACAATCCAATAAAACATCATGTTGGATCCTAAACATTCCTTTTTCCTCAATTATATATGATCTCATTTAAATACTAACTAACCACTGAAACACCTTGCATTCACAAAACCCTAGCTTAATTTGAGTTAAATCTTATAATTTTTAATTAATATGTCTTAATTTTCTTTGGTTTGTTATGTTCTTACAATACAAGCGAAATAGAAACCAGAGTACAATTTTCACAAAAATTTACCCAATACAAAATACAAGTCGATAAAAAACATAATACAATTAAAAATGCCTTCTTGATACAATTACAAAATATAAGGTGATAAAACAAGAAGAGCATTAGTTGCCAGCATTATCTGTCTCTATCTCTGCGAAGAGTTCAATGTTAAAATAACTCCTCGAACATTTTATTTCTCTCTCCTTTCCACATTTTAAAATAAATAGTGCGCTTTCGTTTATAATACGTATGTGTATATTTGTCACTTTTTGCACTTTAAATTAAAAATTCTGGTTATTGCGTCTTATTTTATTTTCTTACATGTCACAAATGCATTTTTTCTAGTTTTCTTCATTTTTTTTTAAACAAAAAAAAAACAGACGAAATAATTGGGGACATTAAAAAAATCTTTTAAAATTCTTTAAATACAGAAAGTAACTGCTTGTAACGTGAATGTGCAAAAGAAATTCTGAAAATTTGTTTTTTTACTGGCAAACTTTGCCTTTTTTAATTTTACTTTTCCTCTCTTCTCTTTTCATTTTTCTCTGCTTCAACATTGTACTCTCTTTGTATCATGAGATCATCAGTGCCAAGAAAGAGATAAGAGATATAAAGCTTATATGGTTTGTTTGCTGGGAATGGTTCTAGTCGAAACTAGTAGGGAATTCTTCTAAGGTCGTATGTCTTGCTGGATTTTCGTTAATTACAAAGACAGTAAAAGTATTGAGTTCATTATTTATTTGGGTACAATATTAGGCTTAAGAGCTACGTGTCAGTTTGTTTTTGTCCCCTAAAGAATTCTGACCTCCTTTTCCTTGGTCACATGCACCAGATTTTCAATAGTGCTACCAGATTAGGCTGTCTGAAGATACTGGCTTCCTGTCCAAAAATGCACCAAACATTGATGTTATCGTTTTTTCTTTTCCCTTTGCAGATCATGTTTTTGTTTTTGGCTTTGCAAAACTCAATCAAGAATTTTTCTCTACAAAACAAAACTAAACCAAATATTTATTCATACTAAGAAAGTTTTTATATTTCCAGTTATTTTTATAAAACTTGAAGCGTAAAAACTTTTACCAAAATTACAGGATTCGGCATTAAATAACCCAAAAAGGTTGATATGCCGTAAAACAAAACAACCAACCAATCAGATTTTCGCTTCCCATCTTCTGTCCACGTTTGACCAGGCATAAAATTTGATCTCTTGAATTACATTCGTCTTCATTCCTTTCCAAGGTCATTTAATATATAACATATATTGGTATCAAAGTCATTCAAACGAAGGTTGATGAAATAAACGGATGACACTTAATGAGGATTGTTTTTGTAATCTACTTTTCCTGGGATATATTGTCTCAAGAACTGAGCAAAATTGTTAAAAGAAATCTACACACTATTATGAATGTTAAATATTATTTGTTTCATTTAAGATTATTTGTGTTAAAGTATTATCCATATTTTTAAAAATATGGCAATCATACTTTTTTAGTTAGATCTTTGAATCCTACAAATCTGCCCACAAGATACACCAGTCATCATCAAGGTATAAACGGTAAGTCAAAAACTCTGATAATAATAAATCAATACACAAAGAATAAAGGAAACATCTAAATTGTGTTGTCTCAAGAAACTGCTGCAATTTTGTTGACAGACAAAACTATTCAAATTTAGCATGAAGCACTCTTGAAATACTGAGTGAGCCATGACGTCAAACTTGAAATACTAATAATATATATGAAAGGCTAGTGTCTGAAAAGAAGTTAACAAACGACTATATGACATAGGAGCTTGAAATTCTGTGCTAATTGTCAAGGAAATGTTATATATCTTTTCTTATAAAGGAGTCTTTGAAGGAGTATGAAAAAAAAAATGAAATAAGGATTTCAGAGATGAATTTAATGTGAGTTAAACCATATATAAGAATACCCGTCCCAAGACGGGTATAAGCAATATGTATAGTATTAGTTTTAATTCTTTTTTCTTTTTCTGTGTCAAGAGCACACCACCTAAAATGGTAAAATTTACAAAAATTAGTGAGTAACGTCAGCACATTGTGTTGCCTAGAATATATATTCCATAATTTATAATTATCGGTTCATTAGTTTAGGAGCTAATCTTATTTATATATATATATATATATATATATATATATATATATATATATATATATATATATATATTTCTATATATGTCTACTCATACATACCTCACTTTATATAGAGAAATTTGACTGATTAAAAATTGTAAGCCACTTCTGATTCTTTAAAAAAAAAGTTTAACAACAAAATTAACACTTTTCTACGTCGATAACTTTGGCAAAAAGAAATCGAAAATAATGGTGTAACCTGTATTCTCAGTTTTCATCAAATACATTTATGAAAGAAACGAAGGAAATATCAAAGGGGGTTATTAAGTTATGTAAATAGTGATGGAACATTATTCAGTATTTTAGACATCTTCAAAATACTGAACATTCACTATTCCATCTCAAGTTATCTTTGAGTATATACTCAAAGATAACTTTATCTACATAAAGATGACATGAAGTCTATTTAAAATGCCTCAAAGAAAAAAAAGAGAATCCTTTTAACATTCCATCACTATTTACATAACTTAATGCTTCCATTTTTTGTTCGTTCGTAAAATTCTTCTCTGTATTCCATGTTTTGACTTTACATTTTATAGTCAGTGCACCGAGTAGAATATTATTCGAATTTAACTGAGAAATTCCTTTCATAGACTCTCATTAAATGTGAAAAATATTGCCATTGTTTCAAGTCAAGTTAAAATGGTAAACTTATGTTTATTTCAGTATAATATCTATTCTGTTGTCATGAGACCATCCTCCCATGGATTATCACCTCTTTTGGAGAGTTAGTATAGTACATGTTCGTCCCTCATGATACCATCCTCCTAGAAGAGAGCATATATTATCTAGTATTAATAATACTACAATACGTTTTAAAATTATTGCGCACGATTGTACTAAATCTGGCATGAAGCACTCTTCACATCAAATGTATGACTTATAATACTCTTATTTTTACTGCTGCTCTGTTTCTTATGCGTTAATCCTGAGCTACGGCGGTGTTCATAATGATGGATTTTGTTTCAACTTCACACAATCACATGCTTGATCTGGGTGAAGGCTGGTTTAACAGATCTTTTGGCAGGGCGTTTGCCATCTCATCATCGTTCTACCCCTTGGTTGCTTTCTGGTAACTTCTAGTGCTAAGGTAAGTTTCACAATCATGTCGTTATTGGCGTTCAGCACATGTCCAAACCATCTGAGCCGCCATTCTCTCATCTTGCTCTCAATCAGTGTAATGTGATAGCGCTTTCAGATATCCTCATTGCAGACGTAGTTGAGCAGTGTAATTCCAGACATCCAGCAGAGCATTTTGGTTTCCACAGCGGCGAACCTTCGATCCACCTTCCTCATTGTTTGTAAGCAGTCTAAACTGTATAAAGCGACAGGTCTCACAACAATCTGGTAAATCTCTGACTTTAAATAGTCACTGATCCTGTGGTCACAGAGGATGCCGGTGGTGTTGAGCCACGTTGCATTGATGCATACAGCAACTTAGCGATGACAGCAAAATCTTCAAATATCTTGGTTTGACACTCTGCTGAAGGTGTGCGTTTGTGGAACATCCTGCATGTCAATTTAGATGATGTCATGTTCGTTTTATCAATGGTTAGATATTCTGTCTTTCTAGTGTTTAGCCGCAGACCAAACTGTAAGTATGTCCTTCCAAAACTGGACTTGCTGTTGTGGGTCAGATTTACTCTTTGAGGCGAGCAGCACATCATCTGCATACAAGAGTGTCCAGGACACAGGCCAGTGCAAGCCCTTAGTGATGGTATCCATGACAAAAATGAAGGGCAGCAGGGAGAGGGCCGAGCCTTTGTGTACTCCAACCGTTATGGGGAAGTCCTTTGACATACTAGTGACTGTTCGCACTAGACTCTTTGATGAGTCTTAGAGTAGTCTGACTCAGCTAATCAGCTCCTCGGGGACACCATGATGTCGCAGCACGTACCAGTTTACATCGTGTGGCATACAGGCGAAACAATGAATAGTTGCACCAAGTTTTGCATATGGAGCTCTTGAAAAACGGAAGAGAATTATGCTTCTACCAGTGACTATTGCAGAATGCCACATGGTCATTAGTACTCGTGTAGCATTCAGTAATAGCCACACTCTACATTAAGCTCGACCATGTGTAACATCCAGCCCTGATGGTGAGGCAGAAAAATATCGTTCATATTCCAGGTGTAGTCAAATTAGAAATGCAAATCTCCAATTATTTACTTTTAAATATATTTTATATTTATTAAATTAAGGTAAAAATGCATGGATTTTTGTAACGGTTTTGAAATCTAAACCGTTTTATGCTGAACGACATTGACGCCTCAGAAGTCTGTTTGCTACAGAAAGAATTATGCGGCTAGGTCGAATATGAAATCGATTATAATTTTGATTTTTTTTCTAACAAATTACAACGGAGTGATCATGTCTCTATCCAGTTCTTTTAGTCAGACTAAAATATCAATTAGGTTTAAATGTATAGCCAAACTTGGAAAATCCGACCGACTTAATTTTTTAGAGTAGATAATAACAGATTCCAGAATACATTTTTTTATCATGCATTATTCCCTCTACCATAGCAATGTCATATCTTACCAGAAAGTCTACAATTTCTATATATTCTTAGGTAAAATTAGATTATTGAGGTCAATGAACGTCTCCTCTCTTATTCTTGTAGAATAGATCTTGCCCATCTCTTCTCAAATGTTTTTCAATAAAAATTAAACCATTTTTATTCATTCTCAGATAGAAATGAACATCCTATTTATATAAGATAGATATGGAGAGGTTTAGATAAATACACTGACCATGGAGACATAAATACTCCTAATTAAATGTAAATATAGATGTTTTCTTTCAGGCGTGAGCAATTTGATGGTGACAATACTTTTTTTTTAAATTTGTTTTTTTCTTTCACCTCCATCCCTACCATTGACAGAAAAGGACATAAATTTCTGGTAGCGATGCATCTTATTTTCGTTAATTAAGAAGATTATTAACGATGTCTGATGTTTTAATTTAATTCTGGTACACCAGAAAATGTCTTCATCTTCTTTTGAAAATGTTTAGCTCAGAGCAAGAAACGAATGATATTTATAATCTTATATTCGCTTGAAATACTGTTGTTGATTTATGTGTATATTTGCCCCCACACACACACGCATTATATAATATATAATATATATATATATAATTTAAACGTGTGTGTGTGAGAATAAAATACACAATATCTTATGAAATCAAACGTCCTGAAGACAGAATGTATAAAAGACAGAAATTTTTTTTTTAAATCTCGTTTATCTTTAATTGTTTTTCTATTCTGTTTTCCATTCTTTAATATTTTTATATTAAAGAATGGAAAACAGAATAGAAAAACAATTAAAGATAAACGAGAAACACAGGAAAAATGTAATGTATGGTATGAAGATAGAAAGATTTTCTAGTCATTTGTGAAAGGCCATGTTAATTCTATACTACGTTTTGCTATATTATATACTTTCTTCAGATATGCAGCAAAGAAAAAGATCTTTTCACATCAAAGAAAGTTAATACAAATGAATAAGGAAAACAATTGATAGGAAAGAAAGAAGGGACGAAGAGGAAAAAAGTATGTAAGCAGCATGAAATTGATTTTCCCTGTTCCATCAGCTGGGGTCAAATGTACTCTTACTTAAAAAATGAAGAGCCTGTAAGCAACATGACATTTTTTCAACATTTTTTCTCCTTCCCCTGTCTATCGTCTTTCTTTAGACAATTTAAATTCTTTCTCCAGTGTGAAAACATCTTTGTCACTTGGCTTTTGCATATCTGAAGAAGGTATGCAATATATATGTGAATTTATTCATTACATATGATATATATATATATATATATATATATATATATATATATATATATATATATATGCATACATACATATTAACATTTAGAATGGTTTACATAAATGAAATTACGTTTCAGTACTACTTGTACCTCGTCATGGCCCAAAAAAAGGTACTGGAAACAATAGGTCCAAAAGAGACAGAATTAGAAACTGAAAATAATCACACTCTCCAATCAATTATAAAATCAGCAGCAGCTGTCAAGACGAAAACTCAGTTGCCCAACATCAATCTCGTTACCTCTTCTCAATCATCGATTTAATAGAGTAAGGTGTCTAAAACCTATCAACTCCCCTCGTCCCCTTTTATTTATTTACTTATTTTATTACTTCTGTGTCGAAAACTTACATATTGGCAGTAGTTAAATTAATGTGTGCATATATATATACACACATGTGCAACAGAGCAAACACATGGGATACACATACACACATATATATATATATATATATATATATATATATATATATATATATATATATATATACACGTGTATATTCAATTCTTCCAGATATTTGTTTAAACTATTGAAAATTCATTAGAAATATAAAAAAAAAACTTAAGCATTTTAATCTAAGAATATTCACATCACATAGCATAACATGAGCAATCTCATCTTTTCATCAATTCATGTCACATTCTATGCGATTATTCATGGCACACTATGCAAGACTCTTCACAATTACATAATGCAATCTAGTGAACTGGTGTTAATTATAAAAAAAAAATCTATGTACAAAATACATTAGTAAATATTTAGCAATTTCTGAAAAGTAACAACCTCATGAATATGGATGCAGTGTAAGCTGAAAACATTCAGTCAAAAACTATTGAGACGCTTTTGCATTGCATATTTTCGAACAAGCAACTTTTTTGTTCGATATATGAACCATACATATGATGAGTCTTACTTTAAGCATGTTTGACAGAAGGATCAAAGGAGGCTTTGCTGCCCAACTATACCGTAATATAAATATGTATGGGGCGTTGCAGCAAAATCCGACACTTGACAAAAAGGAAACGAAATAGGCAATAAAAACAAAAGGTGTATATGCAGAGACCCGACAGTTTATTTAGCAACAGTTAGTTACATACTACATTATTTTTCAACCATCTCAAGGCAGGCTTGTAATGGTTACCAAAACGCGTAACTCATGTCCTTGTCTGTAGTGGCGAACGCCTCCACGATGGCAGTCTTCTGAAAGTCGACTGTTGTGGGCGTGCTTTTTGGTCTTGGCCTCAATCATGTCCTAGAAGAAATAGTCAAAGGGGTTGCAGTCGGGTGAGAAGGACAGCCACAATCCACCGACCAGTTGTGAGAAACATTGTTGAGCAGTCACGTCTGGGTCGTTTTGGCCTTGTGTGCAAGAGGAAAGTCCTGCTGATGTAGGGCGTCCAGCGGCGATCTCGTTCATTCAGAAAGTGTTGCCTGTTGCTGCAACATTAATCATTGATAATATATATATATATATATATATATATATATATATATATATATATATATATATATATAATGTATATATATATATCTTTCAGTCAGTGTCGCATGATAGCGTAGGGGTTAGAAGCGCCGACCGTCAGCTTGACGGTCGAGTTTCAATCCCGGCTTGAGGCACTAACTGGTCTAGCCGCACTGATGAGCTGTGAAACAGCGAAACAGTCTGTATGTGGATGACTGATTATATATATATATATATATTAATATATATATATCATATATATATATTTATTTAAGTTTGTAGACCTAGAATCAGTGGCTGATGGTGGGCTATTTGTTTTAAGTTTGGGGGTATTTATTAATTTATTGGGTTATTTTTTTTCAAATTGTTTATTTATTCTGGTGTCTTGAATCGTTGGTTTTTAATTTGCCTAATGTTTTATTTTATTTATTTATCATAGTTTGAAAATCTTTTTAAATAAACTATTTTAATGTAATCCAAAGGAAAAACAATTTCTGTTTAATAGAAATAAAAAGTATATTAATCAAATTAATATATTTTAAGGGGAAAATGTCCAACATCAATAACATTTCAGGAATGTAACAGGAAATTAATTAACTATTATTTGTTTTTTTTTCAAAACCAATTGGTTTAATAGGAATTTGTGTTCATGGTCAGAATTTATTTAAATATAAACGTTAAAGTTATTTGTTTTCATCTGGATATGGGATTATCGTTATTTTCTCTTTTAAAAGCACTGTCAATTCTTCTTAATTGTTGTTATAAGCTGGTTCTATGTGCTATTTTTCTAATTTTCCTGGGTGTTTGGTGTGGTTTAGTCTGAACTCTTAAATAATTAAATACAGCGCTTTATGTACGTATATATTCTGCTTTTCTTAGGTTTTGATCACTCACTATTTTTGTAGAGTATGCATATATAAATAGAGAAGTATATATAATTCACATACCTCGCACGACGACCGTTTGATGCCTACTATAAACACCATATCAACATTTTTATTCTGAAAATAATTTTCAATTCTATTTTTCTAAATTTACATTACTTTTTAACTACAGAAATTATGTCACTAAACAGCAAACATTAACACTCTATAACATAATGTTGTATTCAGGACTTTTATTAATATTACCATTGAATTCCTCAAAAAATTGTTTGATCTTCGTATAGGACTTTGATTTAAATTGCATCCCTGTACAAAGATAGCCTCTACAAATATATAAAACAGTAATATATAAACTATACTATAATACCAGCTGTATATCCCCGGCGTTGCTCAAGATAAGATTTTTAAAATTAACTAAAATGAAAGTAAAAATTAATTTACTTGCCAAAAATTGTTTTAAAAATAATATTTTTTCATTTAACTGAAAAAACTAAATCATGATAGAGCCAAACTGTTATCCATCTACAAAATTAAAACGGTTGACTTGAAATGCATTCTGACTGATTTAATTACAATGAATTAATGACTTTACAATCTTCATTGAATTATTTAATTGAGTAAATAACAAAAAATATGAATATAGAAATTGCGTTTCTCACAATATGAAAACAAGAAAAAGGTATATATACATAAGTTAGTCATGAAATAGGTAATAACGCAATAGTAGTATTTTATTTGATCTAACCAATATGGTGACGCTTGTTAACGTGTTTGTTTTCAAAACTTTGTAGTACTGTCGCAAAGAGCGTAGATAACTAGCAAACGGTCACATCAACAAACACTGACACTTCCAACAGTCCAAGCTCTCTGAGTTGGCAATAGGAAGGGCTTAAACTACTGCTCCAAAATCACATGACTGTTAAACTTTTCATTAACTGTGAACACGTGACCGAAGACAACAGAGTCGACCCCACAATCGTGATCACTGGAGACTTAGGTTTGATGCTGTTTGGCTGTCCTTATGCTGTCGAAGAGAACATAGGTGAGAGACAAGTTTAAAAAGTTTAGGCATTACTTGCAAAAAGTCATAGTGAGTTTTATTGAACACACAAAACGACATGTAATATTTTTAAGAATGAAGTCCGTCGACGACTGTTATTCTTCCTTATTTTTATGCTGTCTCTCTTTCTCTCTCGTTCATGAACGCATCAAATTATATGTCGCATTTAAAATGTAAAAATCTGTTACTTGCACCGTCCAAATATTTCAAAAGACGACCCAATAAATACCGTGGAACGAAGAGCCTCAGGAAACAGGCCAAAAATCCCCCTTCACTCCTCACCTTGCAAGAGCGATGTTTCTGACAAAGGGGGAAGAAAATGCTGTTCGTTGAATCGGTTGTTGGTTAGTGTTAGTCGTACGTGGCGATTACTTGAGTAAAATTTACTTTTGTCACTTAAAACGTTTACCTCTTGCGCCCTTATATCTGGGCGGACGTTATCCACCTGATAGTCCAAGGACCCGAACCTTGGAGTAACTCGCAAAGAGGCTGTCCTATCAGCAGGTGCAAAATACCGAGGTTGCTGTATTGCCATTTGGTGAATGGAGTCTGGACCATGCAGTAGTTTCCAGTTAGGGCCTCTTTATGCCATATTGGTGGGAACTGTAAACCATTGAAGAAAGAAAAGCTGTAGCAAAGATAATCTGCTTACTCAGTCTCTCTGCGTTTCATCTCTTAATCCATCCACTGAGCTCTTCCTCAGAACTTTTGATGTTAGAATTTGTAAAATCTAAAGCAAAAAAAAAAGCTTAAACCCAATTCTCAAAATTCTAACGTGGATCCCCACTATAAGGTTTCCTTTTCCAACATTAGGGTATGCGTTCCAACCTTCAAGAGGTTGAAATCCTATCACAGGAGACCAATACGGACCTATTCTTTCTGTGGGAAACTGGCATTAGCCCATCAGTTTCTATCGATGATTTCATGATTATAGGCTACTCGAACATGTAGACCAATTCAGGTTTTGATGTCATGTGTTTCCGTGTAGCACTTACTCACAGCACCGCATTCATCTTTTCCCTCTATCGGTGGAACAATGACAGATACTTTCAAGATAGTGACCATGAGAAAATTAATTATCTTTGAATGTTGCGCGAAGGGTAAACAGACATGTCTGTGGTGACTTTAAAGTTCACAATGTTGAATGGCTAGTCTCAGTATTTATTCTAAACTAGTATAGTTCTTACTTTAGAAAAAAATGTGAGTTTTCAAAGCACGTTAAATATAAAAAATAGAGAGAGAGAGCAGAGAGTAATGTTTAATTTTTCTCTCTCTCGCTTGCTAGCTCGCTCCCTCTCTGTCCCTCGCTTGCTCTCTCTCTCTCTCTCATCCATATATATATATATATATATATATATATATATATATATATATATAATATATATATAATGAATCAGTAATTATAGCATTCTAAAATATAGTTGTAAAACAGAATGGCAAAAACTTATTCCACTACATTGAAAAAAAAAAGTTTTTAAATAATTATTTTAAAATTTATGAAAGCTTTTTAATCTTGCATATTATCATTTGAATAACTTTGTAAAGCAGCCTTACTATTATTACCAGATTTGATAAAGATCTGAAAAGAATGAATGTTATTTTAAAGAATTGCTGGGATTCTTCGATGAATATTATCTTTCCTAGCATAAAAGGATTGGGTTATTATTTTTTATCAAAGGCATTATTTGTTCCAAGGAATGTTTGGAGGCCACAACTCTTGGAGATAACACAAAGTGCTTCCTGTCAATATCAATGCCATATTTTTCTTATCTATCATTGCATCAATTTGCGAAAGTAACTTTATTATCAAATTAAGAATATAAATCGTTACTTGCCCTAAGAAGAAATTCTCTGAATTCGATGTTTATATTGTAAAATCCATTTTTTTTTTCAAAATGCAAGGATCGTTGAATTCTTTAAAACGGAAGCCGAGATTCTATTTACTCATAGGAATCTTTCGTAGAAGTGCACTTGATCCGAGAAAAGTGTTCTCAGTTTGGGTGGAAATCGGATATGGGTCGTGCATCACGCCGGCATAAATTGCTGCAAAACTCTTTCTTTGATTTTTTTCATAGAACAATTTTAGTTTCAACTCCAAAAGAATCAGTGACAACAATGACTGGTGTATCCGTCTGCATTGGATGTGAATTCAAAACATGGTCGGATTCGGTTAAGGTAGTTCATCGGTAATCAATACTGGTGTACTGATTTACTTAAGTAAAAGAAGATAACTCTCTCCCTCTCCTTTTTTTTCTCTTTCTCTCTCTTTCTCCCACTCATTTTCGCTCTTTCTCGCCCTTTCTCCCCTTATTTCTTTATCTTCCCCCTCTCTCTGTCTCTAACTAAAACGTTGTTTACGCAGGGAAATTGTTTTTTATTTTTTTATTTTTATAGAACAGAGTTTTGTTAGTCTTACCGTTCTGATAACAGAGTTTTCTAACTTAAAGTTAAATCACTGAGAATTATTTGATCGAATTAATTACTTTTTGAGAACGTTAACTTTTTAAAATCATGTATTTACTTTTACTTGATCCTTTAAGCAAGACATCATATTTAACAAAATTTGTAAATAAAATAATTAATAAAAATGATAGCATTTTTTACACCCTGGTAAAATAAATCTAAGAAATGGGCGGGGGCCTTAAAATTAAAACTATTATTTAAAAAAACTAGTCCTGGAAGTGTTACTCTCTTGCAATCTCTTTCGCTGTTGTCTCTTGTTCTCTACTATATATACAGCATTTCTAAGATCACAAAACGGTTATTAAAAATGAATGCCTCATATTTTTGAACAGTTAGGCATTTAAATAATATAATAAATTAATGTTTGGTGTTATTCAAATAGCTATTTCCTATATATATATGCTATAGTTTTGTCGATATTAACAGGATATCTTTAAATAATAATTGTATTTATTTAATCTATGTATGGTAAGTTATACATTAAAAAAAGAATATCGGAGTAATAGAGTTGGATGGTGGGTAGTTCTTTTTCTTCGTGTATATATGAGTCATATAAAGAGCTGCAATGTGAAGTTCGAAACCGGGACACCAGTGACAGCCACCCGGCGCTCTACAAACCTGCTAGTAGCAGTGGGAGTAAGTGTATCGCATTACAAATGATACCATTCATTCATTTGTTTATCAGTATCGTAAATAAAAAAATAAAGTATTCAATTAAATTATTTTGGCAGTAAAGTAATACTTTTCTGTAAAGTAGAAAATATTATAGATATAACTTGTAGAGTACACACACATGTAAAATTTTTCTAGGAACGTCCTGGCATTCTTACCGGTCTCTTTAATGGAGTTATAGGTGCTTTTCCAACATTTTGCATGAGAAATTTATAAATAAATAAAGCGTCTTTATAATTATGAGTGTTAACAAATAATTTGAGTCTCTCCCAACTGAGCAATTGGAATGACACTAGCTATGTACGATAACTTCTTCGGAATGAGGACATAAGGCACGTGTAATTTCTTCATCTTTTATTCATCATCCCTAAAGATGATGGTAACGGGCTCCCCAAGAAAACAATACAAATAGAACACGTATGAATGAATGAGTAATATATGGACATATTGTAATCTGATGTATGTTGGGGACAATCATTACAACAATGGTCATATTGATACCTATCTAATCTCGAGTACGCTTTTTCGATCCTGTCTCGAATTGTTTCATTTAAAAAAAAAACAAAGATTTTGGTATATTAGAATATTCTTTGTCTGTCCGTCTATTACCTAAGTGAAAAACATCTTTAACGCCTCTTTCTGTTCTTTTTAGATTTTATTATATTTCGTACCTCTCTTCCCCCCTCCTCTCTCTCTCTCTCTCTCTCTTTCTCTCTCTCGTGTGCGTGCTGTCTCATAATATATATATATATAATATCAATATGAGAGAAACTAGTAGAATACCTCTTCTAGGACAGATATTAAAATTTCAAAGTAATATGCTATGTTTATTGCTTACGTGTTTTTTTGTGTTTTTTTTTGTTTTAGAGGGTATAGTACGGTTTTGGTGCACGCCCCAAATGGTATAGTTAAAGAAAAATAATGTGTACACGTTACATACCCTGGTTCCTAGAAAGTACATACATATTATTGACACTCACGTGCATGCACCGATCCTTTTGAAAAAATTTAATAGAAAGTTAAGTAAAACATTTTTAAAAGTTAGGATGGGCGCACTCACTCAATAGTAAAGTTTACAAAATAAAGGTACCCATATTAAATATACAGTGAGTAATAATATATATTCCAAAATTCATAATGATCTGTTCATTAGTTTAAAAAAATCTCCTAAACTTAGTTCACCCCAAATAAGGCAGGCTGCCACTGTAGTTGTAAGGGGCTACTGAGAATTAGGGTGAAAGTTTATGGGGTCATCCTAAATTGAGAGCTGTGCAGCGACATGCTTGTACCGCAATGCAGAAATTTAAAATTAATGTGAACAGTCAGGAGAAACAGGGTACAGATAGGAGTTCAAAAAGCCGGCTGCACGAGGAAAGAAGCTATTGGAATAGAAGGCTCTCCAGCATCTGGGGACCTCCACAGTGAATGGATGGGATTTAGCTGATTGTCGAGTTGGTCTAGTGTATTTATGTCGAGGGGACACCAGAGCAGCAATTTCATCTGAGCACATTCCATTGAAGCACTTGCATCTTTGTGCTTGTTTTACAACATTGTGGCGATGGGACAGGAGCTGAAGCTTGGTGGATAGTGATTAATAGGACCCTCACTATTTGATTAGTGACTCTTTTTTGGACGTTGTCTAAAAGGGAGACTAGTGGATGGTGCACCAGCCCAGATGAGGCAACAATACTCCCTGCATGGGCGAATGGTGGCTTTGTAGAGATATAGGATATTGTCAGGTGTGAGAAGTTTTCTAGCATGGTAGAGGGAGCCTACCTTCTTTACAACAGCCTTGGAACAAATACATAGCATGAATTGGCAAAGTCTTTACCTAACATTCACAGGTAGAACTCCTCGGCCTGAGAGTCCAACGTTCTGAGTGTTATTTACCATGGCAATCGGTGGTTGAAGAGGTTTCTTGTAGTTGTTGAAGGAAAGCATGGATGGTAACATTTAATGCTGCTATTCCACTACAGACTGGAGGTCACTTTCTAAGGATTCATCTTTTGCCTCGGATGTGGGTAAAACGGATACACGCATATGATGAGAATAGAGCGTGGTGTCGTCAGCAAATATACCCATCTCAAACGACCTTCCTGATGACATAGTGTTCCTGATTTTCATAGACACAAAAGGTCCAAGGATTGATCCCTGGGGTACACCTGTATTTATGCCATGTTGTTTAGATGAACAGCTATCGAAGACAACATAGATCCTTCCTAACCAAAAGAAAGATACAATATTTGATTTTTATGAGAAGCCCTTTATGTCAAAGGCGTTTCATATATCAAGCGCTACCGCTTTAGCTTCACCTACCTTGTCCAGTGTATGGTATATGCGGTCAAAAATGACCGTCAGGATACCTGTAGTAGACCGTGCTTGCCTAAATCCATACTGATTGTCAGATTATCACCTCGTTAATGCTAAATGTATTTGCAAAAAATCTTGAACTATTTCTAAATAGAAAAGAATCAAAGTGTGGGAGTGGACGGATGGGGCAATAATTCTGAGGGTCAGTTCTATCTCCAGAATTCTTGAAAATTGCCTCTGTGGTACCAATTTTCCAGCTATCAGGGAAGCAAGATTCGGCAAGGCATTTGTTGTAAAGTTTTGAAAGGATACGGTCCAGTTCAGCAGAGCATTTCTTTATTACTGGTATAAGATTAGGCCCACATGCTTTGGAGGTGTCAACGTTTTTTATGATGTCCCGGACATGAGATGGAGTGATGACCAGGTCATAAAGTGTGGGTTCAGTTTGCAATGGGAATTTTGGAAGGAAGTCGTTTGCGAAGCCTAAAATGGAGTTTAAGGCAGACGCGCTGGGCAAGTAGTTCAACCTTGTCGTTTGCATGGCAACTGATATCATTGGGCAATCAAAATTCTCCCACTATCCAACCACATTGTTCACCACACTGAATGCGTTTTCTGAAGATTTTCCAGAAATCACAATAGTCACAGAAGTATTTGGTCTTTGAAACAAAGAGAAGGCATACACCTATCACAACCTTAGAAATTTATAGTGTCAAGAAAAATTGTGTGTATTCGCAGTTGACTTATGGTGGCCGAATTGTCGGAATGCTTGCTGCCTCTGAGCAATAGCAGCTGCACATTTTGAGGTGAACCATTGTGGAGAGTGGGGCTTGCTAAAAAATCTCGCATGGGGAGATATGCTTCAATGCCTGCTTTGACCAATTCAGTTACCTAATTTGCACACTGATCAGCAGAGAGAGAGAGAAAGTTTCACTCTAGGAATCGATCAGATATCCCATCATAATCAACCTGCTTGTAGTATCTCGTCGTTTTATTACTTTCTCTATACATGTCATGTATGTATATATATAGAACTTTCTCACTCTATATAATATGAGAGAGAGTGAGAGTGTGTGTGTATATTTTGAAGGAGAAAGTCTGCATGTTCCTTAAATCTGTGTCTATAGCTGTCTGCCTTCTTAATATGAAAACAGACTAGGAATTGTAAAATACTTGAGGTACATGTAAAATTTTTCCTAAGGCCATTTTCTCCACATGTTGCACATTTAAAATAATACTTATAGATAAATATCGCCCGATATTTTAACCACCTAGCTATACTCTAACAGCAAACTTGATGTTGTTAAAATAAATTACAAACTCAGCTTCATACGCAACAGTATATTAAGAAATGTCATATTCGAACTCGGGAGACGCTATATGTCAAGCCACAGTAAAGAGTTGTGTAATCCACATACAGCTGTTTGTTATAATAAATAAATATATATATATATATATATATATAATATATATATAACAAATAGCTGTATGTATTGAAAACATATTGTGTAATTGACATATTTATGGTAAAAAGGTCAGAAAGGTTACGACTTGAACTTTCAAAGAATAATCCATAATTCCAGTGACAAAATAATAGAATATTTTAACTGCAAATCTTGATTTATTCCTATGAGTTTCCAAAGGGGAAAACGGATTAACAAGCTTTGGCCCATTCATTCATCTATTCACATCGATTTTAACTAAAATTAATTTTCGGTAATCCGTATTCACAACAAAAAGTTCCATGAATATTTAGATGCACATTATTTTCTTTTTATTTCGTCTTTATTATTCTCTTGTTTTGTTTGTCATAATCTGATGTTAGTAGGATGGAAGCTTCTACTGTTATGCCATGGTAGCGTCTATTTTTGCCATCACCCACGGTTTTTCACCAATTTTGACGATTTTTTAAAAGGGTGTATGCTGTATGCACATGAAGCACATTTATTGCTTGCTAGAATAATATCTGTGTCTGTTTGTCACATATACTTTTCAATACTCGTGCTCTCAGACTTGTGACATCCAAAACACACTTCGTAAATAAGTTTTTCACCAAAGGGGAGACAACTTCAAAGAGAAACTGCTAATTACAACTAATAATACATAGACATGTAATATAATAATTTAAAGTTTGTCTTTTTGTGTCTCTGCTAAATACTTTCTAGCTCTAATACCTTTTAAACATGAACTTTAGTAAGAATGATCCACTGCATATATATAAGAAATATATATATATAATGGGGTATTGAGGGATTCAAACAAACATATATATATATATATATATATATATATATATTCCTGTCGAATTTGATTATGTTGATGAATTGAGTGTATAAAACGGTGGTGGTGTATGATTGCGATGGTATCCAATACCCAAGTTATGGAATCAGCTATGCTGTTTTCAAGTCCTATAGAATGTACTGTAATAATTTATGTGCAAATACTGTTGGGAAAGGTAAGAACCCGCAATTACACTCCAGCTACGTGTAGAATAATAACCTAGGGTTAGTTAATTGTTTTACAATAGGCATTGCGTTTTGGCATGGATCGATTTGCCTTACATTTTCGGCTTAAGACATATTTTTTGATTTGGTTAATCTAATATGGTAAATTTTAGTATCAGAGCAATATATTTCATGGGTTGAAGAGAGAGCTTATAATGTCTAACCCCACCTTGCTTAGCCTCAAGGACATTAGCGTTCCCCCTTGTTACAAATCCCGTTTCCATCAGTGGACATTATGATATAATGAGTTCGCCTCATAAAGGAATTAATGATCTTTACATAATGCATATATTAGCCATTAGTTTTTGAACTACGATTTAGAAATTGAGAAAATCTTTGAAGTGATAAAAAACAAGGAGAATGCCTATTACATTGTTTCATCAACCAAATAATTTTTTTTTCTTTTCTGCTTAGTAATGTTCAAAGACAACGGTTCTCATAAATCGTTTTATAAATTAAATCTGAAAGTAAATGGTTCAAATGATTTTATTCTAGAAATAGCAAGGCTACTCGGGGTTGCCCGGGTGGGGAAATAATATTTTGAACAACAATTCTATATTGTGTGTAACATAGCATGTCTTTTTCAAAAATAAAACCTCTAAATAGACAATACAATTTATAATGAATGCTTATTGAATAATAAATAAACTTTTCAATTAATTTCAATATTTTTTAAAATCCTAAATCATATCATTATCTTTAAGGACAAACAACTATGTCCATTCAAGCTTCACGTTTAGTGACAAAATGCTATATTTGTTCTTCAGTCGATCAGTCAGTCTCAGAGCCTCTTTTAGAAATGCTTAGACGCATCGTTTTGCAACGTAGTCACCTAGCTTAAAACGTATTGTTATAAAATTGGAAACCTATCCCTAAAAAGTACCCAGTGAATTGATGATGTATTAATACTGAAATCTAGAGTTTCATCGAAAACTTTGGCGAACGTTAACAAAGTTCACCGAACAGTCTCAAACTGAATGTTTTTTTTACCCTTACCCTAAACTGTTCGCTAATAATACAAAGTGGGTTTAGTTCGGTTCTTATTGTTTAGAAGCATCAGAACTGAATGGAGAAAGCCAAATCAATAGTCAGAACTGATTACGTCACGACTTAAAATCTCTGGTGCTTTTTAGTAATAGGTATCCAAAATTTGTGTCTCACTTTCAATTAGTTATTATTAATGGTATATTATAAAATTCAGAATTTTAATTAATCTAAAACCAGACATATTGTCACTGAAGTGTAAGAGACTACTCAGGAGTCAGAGTTGAGAGCTCAAAGCAAGATGGTTGTTCACATTACATTTAAATTTCTGTATGTTGGTACGGTCGGGGGAGCAGAGAGAGAATTCCAAAGGAAAAAGTGGTGCGAGGAAAGAAGCCATCAGAGTAGAAAACCTTCCAGCACCAAGCGACCTATAGGATGGAATATTGCTGCTAGTCGGGTAGGTCGGGGGTATTTACGTTGGAGGGGGGGGGTACAAATGCAGTAAATTTATCAGAGCACATTCTGTGGACGTACTTGTAAAACAAGTACAGGGATGCAACACTATAGTGATGCGACAGGGGTTGGACCTAAGATCCAACCCATGTCTGCTATTAGGTTGAACAGGATTCAAAAAAGCCTTTCCCGCTGAGAAACTCTGACTGGTGTGCCAGCCCAGATGTGGAAAGAGTACTCCATGCACGGGCGAATGGTAGCTTTAGGTATAGAGGATACTGGTAGATGTAAGAGGTTTTTTAGCCCGATAGAGGGAGCCTACCTTAATGAATGCAGCAGCCTTGGCAACATGTTTCAAATGAGATCAAGAAGCGGCTTTTGGAACTTGTTTCTCCTTCAAACATCGATTGTATAATTTTGTTAGGATAGGAGCGTTTGATTACCGGTATTTTTTAATACTGACCAGACCAACAATCCGTTGCAGCTCAGTACAGACCGATCAGCCTCCTGTGTATCATGAATAAGCTGCTTGAATCTTTGCTGTCTGTCTTGGTTTATCAACCACCTCAGTGAAATTACCAAAAATAAAGTACTTAAGAATTTTGTCATGGTCAATAATATCGCATAGCATCAGCAAATCTTTTTATGGCGGCTTTGTGATATATCAAGGGTTATTGCTTCTCGAGCAATAACCCTTGATATATCACAATGTGCCAGACCTTGTCAAAGGGTTGCTTCAAAAACTTGCTAATTGAATATCTTGATGGTTGCGAAAACATTGCTAATCTTTTCTCTTGGATAGGTTTATAAATGTAGCTGTTGATGGACAGAGCTTTGAAGCGCACAGATCCTTTGGGCATGCCAGCGTTGATTCTATTTTTTAACCAACACTCTAAAGATCATTAATATGATTTGAAAATGATCTTCAGAGTGTCGTCTATGGCTGCACTTAAGATCTCACTGATTCTGTCATTCCCGGTCCGATGAAAGCGAAGCACACTGATATGTAGTGCACTGAGGAAAAAATGACTTCTAAGACCAAACTTCTCTCTTTTCACCACCAACGATCGGATCCCTGTTTTGACCCAGTGGAAATAAGGGCTTCTTTGAGGAGAGAGCCATTTATTTTGATAACACATAGGAGCTTATGTTCACCCCAGATCTAAAATGGAAGACGTATATTCAGACTGATCCAACTATCTTTCCAGTGACCTTAGGTACTTTCTGGAACGGTAGAATGTTACTCTTATATAGGTAGAGGATCGTATCTGGTGCTAGTAAGATACGTCCAAAGATAGAATACTGCTGCCTCATCTGGAGAGGAGCTCCACAGAGCAATCTTTCCTGCCTTGACAGAGACAACTCCAAGTTTCAAAGTCGAGTTGCAGGGAAGAAAGAAAAATGATTTATTCCCTGCAAGAAAGGATTTTGAATGGAGAGAGAGGGAGATTCTGTTTCTCTGATATCGTTATTAGCATGGAAGGTGCACAACTGAGCTCAAACCTTTGGTTCCAACTGACAAAGAGGAACCATTCTAAGACAGTTTTGCATCGAAAAAAACAACTTTCTTTTCTCCCTTTCTTATGTCTAGCGTCAGATGGAAATGGTCATAGACAGAGCTTCTTTGCTAGGACTTCATGCTTGGGGAATACCTTGTCGCAACACTGCTTCCCTGCTGATTGGACTTGAAGGCAAGTTGTAATCTTAGATACTTATGAGGTGAGTTTTAATGTTAACATTGATCAATGTCAGCTGAAAGATAATAGTACTGACAATAATTTCAGTCTCATTAATCCTTATCCTCAAGTGGCTCTTGTCATATCTAAACAACAATAACGACTTATAATCGGATCTTCCTTGTAGATCTTTCTGTAATACCGTATGTTTGATGGTCTCCTCATGAATATCAACTCAAAGTTTTTGACAAATTCTGGCATGGAGATATCGAATGATATCGCCCTAGCTTCCCCTGCATTATATACCACACACAGAATATATTCAGTAGGTCATCTTTGAACATATCCAAACGAACGGGCTGGCTTAAAACCATGCTGTCGGTCAGAGATGAGTTTAGTATTGTTTAGGTCATGGAACTATCGTTAGATTACTCACCCTCTTTGCATTATCCTGATATCAGGGAAGCAAGAATAGGAAAGGCATTTGTTATAGAGTTTCGAGAGGATAGAAATGCTCTGCTGAGCTGCCACCTGTATAACTTAAGCATGTGCATCAGATCTTATGCTTGCTATAGATAGGACTTAAATTAAAAAGGTTCAACACATTAACAAACATACATTGTTTAAGCATGCCAATTAGGGTTGATTAAAGTAAATGTAAGTGATTTTACAGCTAGATCTGTTTAAAATTATTTGCATGATGTTATCCCCCTTTCGTTAAGTTTACATTTGTTGAACACGTTGCCCGGGAGTCTTTTTATAATATAGTGCTGTGGTGGCCACAATACTATTAACACATCAAGATACTACTGTTGGCTGGGGAGTGTGTCTGTGCCGTGAAGATGTCTCTAGAAAGGCCCTTGTCGTCCTGGCACGGCACTACACCAGCTCCCAGAGTAACGATAGTTACATTCTCTGGTTCGATAGCGGCAATATTATTGCTTATATGTTCAAGCCTACGCTGTCGTAAAATCCTTAAAAGTCATAGTACAGTTCATAATAATTCTGCATTACTATTAAAACATTACATGAATAAATAGTTTATCCAGTCATTGTTTTTCATTAAATCATGTGTATAAATATCACCATCTCAGCTGTCAGTGTAGATTTATTCTTATTTACAACCTTTTAATGACATCTTTGCTGGCATTTCCATTACAGAAGGCAAGTTGATTAATCTTGGTACTTAGGAGGGGTAGAGTAAAAATTGTAATAACAATGGGATACGGTATTATTTTGTGCACAATCTATGGATAAATTAACCTCAAACATGCACCAATATCCAAACAGTTATGAAGCTAGATGGATGCCTGAATAATAATTGGTTAAAGCAACAAGATAGTAAAAATAATATCGGTGTTGGTGTACTAATTACATCCTGAGATTTTACTATCCAAACTGCTTGTTTGGTATTCTTATGAGGAGAGAAACTCACTGGCTTTAATGCAGGTGGTAAAATCTAATCAGGCAATGAGTCGAGATAAAACTTCAAATGAGGCAACACCTAACATGGTCATTGCCTGTTCCTATAATCTATATAGTCACAGTCATCCGGCAAGGGAATGTGATTGGTACAATGAGCTATTACTGTACTGACGTTTCTAACACCATGGTATGAATTCACTGGCATTTGTGTCGGCCCTGTCGTTATTATTTTGTTGCAAATAAATTTATTGAAGAAATATTTCACACTGCTAGCATGACTTACTAGCGAAAGACACATAAATAAAAGTGTTACTAATAAATTGAAAAAATAATTATTTGGATAGGTATGTTGTCTTTTTTTATTATTTCCATGAACTCATACAGCAGATTTAGAAACTTTTTGTATTCGAGCAGTCTAGGGTATTCACGTGACATGTATTGGCTACCAGGTGGCAAAAACCAGGCAAAACATTATTTCACACGTATTTATAATAGATAAAGAGGATTTGGTGAAAAGCATGTGTGTTTAAATTTATGCCAACAACTTCAGTACATGCACAAATTCAAATCGTACTCAACCAATAAGAATCATCTATAGACAAATGGCCAGGGGTATTAACACCTGCGAATTCTCGAAAATGTAGTCAGCAGGAATGTAGCTCTTGGTGACATGAATTATTCACACGCTTTAGCAGAGACGTATTTAAAATACTATTCATTTCAATAAAGACTTTTAAGAAATGTTCGAAACTTTTTTTTTACTAACTTCTTCTATCCTGTAACTGGAATGGCAATCCTGTAACTGGAATGGCAATCCTGTAACTGGAATGGCAGTGTTCAAATAATAATTCATCTATTTTAAGAAGTGACAGGCTAAGAGTATTACATCTTAGATCTATATTTCAGTTATATAATGTAACATGTATAGTAAACCATTTAAAAAAAATAATGTGTTCTATGATTTTGCAAATTTGAATTACGGCCAGTAATTTACGACATTGTAGTGAAAATAAACATGTCATGGGCGTTTTATGACGTTGTTGTTGTTATATATGTACATGTTGTTATATATATATTAGATTAAACAGTTTTAATGTACTCTCTTGCTAGGTTGTTGATAGTGGGCGTGTGGTCTAAATTTCCAACTCAGACATCTGAGTCATGTTTCAATTTCCGGGGTTCGAGTCCGGCGACCGGTATGAATAATCATCTCTACACATACCTTGACGATTCCTAAAAGAATGAAACGTATGTACATATAAATAAAAACATAAATCTGCACATTAGTTAAAGTATACATAAAAAGTAAACATAAAACTGGGTGATAGGTTTCATATATATATTTGACAAGGAAGTTTGTTTTGTTGTGTTTATTGTGAAAATAGACCTAACTCATTTATCCTCTGATGCATCGACTTCATGAGAATATTACTCACATGTTTAAGTAGATTTGACAATCATGGACCATGGTTGTAAACAACTTCATGAACTTAGAGAAAAAAAGATTCCACTGAGCATGAAAAATTCGGCAACTTTTCTTAAATTGCCACCGATGTCAATTGAGGTACCAGAGTAATTCTTGTTTGTTAATCCGAAAGTCCCTTGCTCAATTCAGTTTGATGCAAACATTGTGGGAAAGGTAACAAGTAGTGTACCCACTTTTTTGTGGTACAAGTGCAGTTAAACTAGTTAACCTACCAGTAATTTGAGAGAGGATGTGTGCCAGATGGATGAGAAAGTATATTTCGATGCTGAGGTTATTGAGGTAGTTCAGAGGTTGCAGACTTTAGGAGTGGATTGAGTAATGACAGAAGTGGCCTGAACTTATAAACATCAGATTTAGACTCTTCTCTTGTTAATAATCTTCCTGAGCTCATGATAGAGATGTGTACAGAATAGGAGACTTCGATGGTATGGCCATGTTGGAAGAATGGACGAGAGTTCTTGTTCTACATCTATTCCAATTGGATTAGTAGTAGGGCAGTTCATAGGGAAGGCCAAGAAAACACATGGGAGAAGTAATAAGGATGGACTTGAAGGAAAGAGTGATAAAGACCTGGCCAGATATAGGTTAATTTTGAAGTCTATTTCAAAAAGCCATCCAACACATGCCAGCATTAAAAATAGACGTATCGTACAGAGAGAAAAGTTACTGAGCGGTTATTTGCATAAATTGTTGAATTATCCTTAGTCATCATATCATAAATCGACTGTGTTAAGTTTCTTTTCTTCTATACAAAAAAAATTCCGTCGGAATAATGACGAAATGAACATACTAGAGAAGCCATCATCTGTTTTTTTCCATACTGTGAGGATGCACAGGGACTCACACACGTATACGCTAGGGATGAAAGGCGTTTAACTAATTTCATTAAGTCTAACAGCAATTCAATTGAAAGTATAGTGGAATAAATATTTTAAATTACTGCATTACGTTTTCCGATAAAAAAAAACGGCAGCCAAAGATTATTTCACACACATATGACTTACATTTCCATAAATTACTTTGCAAATAAAGTCAATGATATTGAGTTTGCATAGATAATGTGTGTGCATGTTTTCGACATATTACAAAATAAACTAATGTTTTATTCTTCATGAGTATTTTTTTTTTTAAAAACTATAAATACTTTTGCAAAAATTTCAGATGTTATTTGTGCTAAAATTTGACACACAGTGTATTTTCGTTGGTGAAGATCCAACTTCATTCTAAATTTTCCAATTCCCCCAAATAACTCGTCTAAAATGAGAGTTTAGCCGATACTTGTTCTAATGCAAGCAAGAGTTACTGCCCATGTTTTATTTGAAAATACTTATACAACACGGAAACGATAATGTATGCAAAAACAGGGACTGATTTTTAATTGGGGCTGACAAGCACATTTCACGTTTGCTAACTGCTTATGCAGTGGTTTTGTCATTAGATATCAATGGTTGATCCCCTCACATTTGTAATCGGCAGGTCATTGAGAATTTTTTATTCGTACTAATTGATTTGCAGGAAAAGGTTTATTTGGTTTAAGGATTATCTTAAAATTTTGGGAATGAGATCATAATATGACGCAAATTTAAATGGCACTTACAACCTTTATCAATATAATAGGAAGAAAGAAAGCAGGAGTTTAAATAAACCGATCATTATGATAATTTATGCCTAGAGCCTATATGCATGGTATTTAAGTTGGTTTCTCCTTTTGCAAACACTTATGTTCAAATGACCTATCTAAAAACAAATTAACACTACATGCAACAGTATGGTAATCGTCCCACACAGCTGTCTAGCATTTCCTAGGTTGTTTCAAGCTGGAACTCTGATGAGTCGTAATATGGCGAGACATTCATTATGTCTAGCCATTCAAAACCTGACCGCTTGGACAGTAGACAATTTCTCTTCGGATGCTATCATGGTGTTTAAACTTTGGTAACTCAAACTTTCTAACTGCACTACATTCTAAACACAGTTTAAACTTTTCTTACCAATTTCTAACTCTCTCTCCACTTGTGTTTAAAGCTGTACATCTATTTGAACTTTTATGATTTATTTAGTAGGGGAATTGTGGTGCAGTTACTGTTAGTACTTCACAAATCCATTTGTAATTTACCGTTCTTATGGCATTTTCACACTTTTGTTATCCTCATGTTTAATGATATTTTTAAAAATCATTGCTATCCATATAAACACAGAATACATCATATAATAAAAATCAAATAACATCTTCATTAAAAATCAATAAAAATCTTTTATTGACTGACTGATTTTTAATGGAGTACTATCCAGCTTAGACTTAAAATAATATTTATTCAGTAATATTTCATGTCTTTATTTTCCAATTTCAAAAATACATTGTAATTCGTAAACTGCTGTCCCAACGTTCTGTTTTTCAAGCACTGTTTTGTCTTGATGAGAAGAGGATCTGTGAAAAAGAAGAAAAAAAAATTTGTCAAATTTTTTCAAATTGTAAAATTTCAAGATATCTCGTCTTTATTTTATAAATTGCATGCCCATTTACTCACTGCATGGTAAAATGTCTTTATGTATTAAATACCACCAAATTAATGAGAAATACACGAAACTCATAAACTTTATGAAATTAGATGTGTGTTTTCCAGAAGAAGGCATGCCGACCCCACATCATTAGCCAAAAAAAAACTTAGATGAACTTGTGAGTATCAAATCCATCCTCCTTCCATGGGGTAGAAGTTGCACAACCAAGACTAGAAAAAAGTCCAGTGGCAAAGAGATTGGAGTTAAACAATGTAAGTTTACGAGAGGTGCAGTTGAAATTGAGCAGTCTATAGTGAAGTAATGGTTGCACATGTAGGCAACCCAACAGGAAGTATCCTTTTGCTTCAAGACAATGGAAGTCTATTTTATTAATATCTTATGAACACGAATATTGATAGATCATTTCTGAACTTTAATATTTTCAGCATTTTATATTTTTATTCTTAATGTACTCTAGTATTGAACAAAAGAAATATCGTAAATAATAGATTTATCCTTTATACTTTGGACGTTTAATATTCTTTGAATTATCCTTAGTTGTTCTCACTTTCTTACTGCCATTTTCTCTGTTTAAGATGTTTCAAGCATTAACTCTAATTTATTTAAAGAAAAATTAAACCAAAAAATACTACACTTTAGTATTTTTGGGTTTAAATTCCGATATTATAAATGCAATAAGCATTGCCACGCCTGTTTGTTATAAAACAGCTTTGTCTTTAGGGACTAACTGCCTGACTACAAAATCCAAAATTAGTCGGAGAGTAGGAAGATGCTAAAATTAAATATAATCGTGTTTAATTCTCTTGACTAGCACCATTGCTTTTAAATCAAAACGTAATGCAGAGATGAGTCACTTGAAAAAATGTCTTGGGACAGTGGATTCTCCTGTAAGGTTACCTGCACAGAGAGTCTATAGCAAAGCAAGGGTTGCTTAATTCCAGCAACACATCACTGGAGCCATGTCAGTTCAGGAGATTTCGTTTCCAGTCGTTCTGAACTTTTCCTTATTAATCAGTCTTTCTCTGCGTATGAAGGCATGAGAGTCTAGTCCGAAATAATGCCATGTTAGTAGAATAGCACAATTTAATCCATCACTGATGCAGTAGCCCCAAGTGTAGTATTCACTCTCTTCACTTTCCCGACAGATCTTGAACACACTACACCACATGACTTCCACATATATGTTCCTACCCGGCGTTGCCCACGAGCATTTTTACTTTCATTTTTTCATTCACCCCGGGTAGGGACAGCTATATATATATATATATATATATACGTATATAATGTGGAAGGTTTCGGGACAGAGAAATATTTTAAGTTCGAACCTAACCTGAATCATAAGCGGTTAGCACAACGTATTTTGACTCAAGTATTTTTACTGGGAGTCAGATAGAAATACCAATGCTATAAACTTCATGCAAGGAATGCCATAACGAGAATAAACTTGACAGTATTGAATTTTAAACTTAAATCTTTATTGCATGAAAAGATTCACAAATCAAACCATTGACCCCAATATTTGATGACCGTGCAAACTGGAAACTCATCAGAGCAAAGTATGAGATTTGGAATGGAAGTTTACGGAAATGAAGAGTATTATATTGTATAAAGATTATTATATTGTGTGTCACACACAACTACAAATAACAATCAGACAATGAATCAATAAATATAAAAAAACTTAATTTATATATACATTATAAATACACACATAATACTAGCAGGGTTACCCGACATTGCCCGAGTTAGAGTGTGGGATAGATCATAATATAAACTCTCCTTAATAAGGTTGCTGTTGAAGTAAGCATTGTCAGCTTGATATCTTCAACAGCTATAAATAGACTATTCTTAATAAATACTACATGTTACACAATAACCTAATACTCTTAATGTAATTATGTTAGAATAGTCATAAATATTTGCTTTGGAATAGTCCGTCTCCTTTGTTTATTACATTCGACTGTTAGAGAATGACACTCACTCTTTATTATCTACTCTTGATTCTAATTTGAGTTGTCAAAAACTGCTTTGACGGTGATTTGATAAATGAATTATTATTTATTGCCTCTATCACCAAAAATATTGCATTTTGTGCATATATTGGCAAACATACCTTATTGTATAAAATTTGATGGGTTGACAAGATTTTTTTCTTACTTAATAATACATTTAAAAAACAAAGTTAATATGTCTGTTGTGCCCCCTTCCCCTGTAGAAAAAATGACTCATAATTCCAATCACACTCATCATATCAAATATATTTCTGAGCACCGACTACGGTTTTGTACACAGCTATTTGACCATGACCAGTTGATTGGATAAATTGTAATATAACTCATTTAGTTGGTTGCTAGTACATAATTCTTGCATCAACTATTAAATTGTCAAATAGATTATGCTGGTAATTGGAGCTCTTTTGCTATTTAATCATTTTTACCGTATTTAAATAACCGATACTTGCCACATAAATTACAGGGAAGGAATTTATGGATTAAGGAGAATGATTTATTTATGAGCATCTGTGGAAATGAGCACTCCTCAACCTGACCCCAAAGATTTTTGAAAGTTAGGTTCAACCCGAGCAACGCCAGGTAGGGGCAGGTAGTAAGTAGAAAGTTTATATAATTACCTTTCATGAATGTACTAGCAGGATGACCTAGTATTGCATTGGTTGGTTGAGATAACATGATATGCAACAGTATACTAAGGTCCAAGGATTATATTTAGAATATATATTTTTAAAGTTAAGGTTTAGTTCATTATGAAATGTACTTCCATCCTGTCATGCAAAAGTTAGTGAGTAAAACATGTGCCTTTTTCTAGCTCCCCTTCATAACTTAGAAATAGTTTCATTGGAAGTGAGAAAACAAAATGCGCATATGTGGCAACACTACTCCATGCATGGGTGGATAGTGGCTTTGTAGAAATATAGGATACTGGCAGGTAAGAGTAGTTTTCTAGAGTGAGCTCACCTTCTTTTCATGTTAAAATATAATGCCAATGCAGAAAACTTATATACATTTATTCTCTGTGAATGTTAGGCCGATGAGTTTGAATGTTGGACTCTCAAGTAGGGTACTATTAGCTATAGCAATTATAAGAAACCTTTCCTCCTTTTCAACCACCGATTGCCAAAGATTTGGATGGTTACATTTATGGCCCTATCAATACATTGTAGTGGAATAGCATTTTCTGAAGGTCATTAAGACTAAGGATGCAGCCATTGCCTTGAATATGTGTGCGTTCACTTTATTCTCGACACCACGCTCTTCCCGAATGTCATCAGTAAATGTGTCCGAGATGGGTATAATTGCATATTGTTTATATTCGTGATTTTCATAGTCCAAAGATCGACCCCTGCAGCACATCCGCATTAATGTCATGTCATCGAGGACGACTTAGATCCTTCTTAGACAAAAGAAAGATCCGATTATATTAAATGTTTGTCCAGTAATATCATACTAATTATTAGAAAGACCCAAAAATGCTTTCGAAATCACCTATTTAAAATGAGACCAAAAAATTGCCTTGTTTAAGATATGTCTACAAGTCTGGGGTGAAATAAGTTGCTACTGAGAATTTGGGTGTCATCCTAAGGGGCTCAACTTATAAGGGGAGAGCTGTGCAGCGAGATGTCTAAAACTAACGTAAACAAACCTCTGCATGTCGGGGAAACAGGAAACGGTACAGTCAGGGTGGGAGTTCCAGAGGCCAATAGCTTCTTTCCTTGTGCTGCCATTGTAGAAGGCTCTCCAGCATCTGGTGACCTCGACAGCTAAATCCCATCCATTCACTGATTCTCTAGTTGTTCTACTGTATTTGTGTCGAGGGGGCACTAGAGCAGCTAGTTCATCGCCGACACTTAATAATTTTATATAAGGGTTATGTAATGATTGTGAGCTTGAAGCTGCATATTCAACTCAACTCCTACAAATTTTTATATATTTTCTTGTCGAAACAATATCTGCAGGACCAAGATCCATGGAATAAATTCAGTCTTGTTGGTGTATTGATTCAGTCGTAAATGATTTACAAGAACATAAGATTATTCGCTTGTCCTCTGGATTGTCTCCAGTCGTTTTTAAATCAACAAACAAATCACATATGAATTTTTTAATTTAAAAAATTAGATGAATTATAATTATTATGATTTTAATAACATTTTTTGGTGTCAAAGGGCAATGATTGGACTCGACGTTTTCAATGCATCAACAAGTTCTTATTATATTTAATGACAAAAATACATTTGATCATATTCTTGGACATACCTTTAGGTTGGAAACTATGTATGTCCACAAATACATAGATATAGATACATGGGTAATTTATATATTTTGATATTTTTACTAATAAAAAATGCAACACATAGTCACAGTATCAGGGACTTTAGTCAAATTGTGACTTTACACATTTGATACCATAAGCACAGCATTAGTGGTAAATCTTGTGTTCTTTGACACAGAGGATCCATGCAAAAGAATAAAATTATTCATCTTAGCATTTCAGATTATAGAAGGAACAAAGACATCAGATATTTACTCAAGCATATTAAAGGAATCAGTATAAATGACATAGCAGAAAATGTATAAATAGTCAATACCAAGCACACCATACATGTCTTTTTATTCTTCTCTACAGAGACTAGCAAGGTTGCACAGAGGTATGCACAACAAAATAGGTGTTAGAGAGATGGAGGGGCAGAGAGAGATTTCTCCATTCTTTCACTAAGAACAGAGAAGTGGAAAACATCGTTGACAAAAAATGTATCAGACATTCGTCAGAGAATTGAGCCCCTTTCCTCTTTGCATGTTTGACGTGTCGATATTAACAGACCTCTTGCATAGTGAACTACGTCATTGCTCTAGTGTACCCTCATTTGATGTTTACAGTACAGAATATGTAGAAAAGGTAGGCTTCAAAGATGTGTTATTTGTTTCGTTGTACAGCATATCAACCAAGCAAACCAAACCTTTTTTAATGCAAAATCCGCTCATTTTGGTAAAACGTTTTGTTGAGGAAAATTTATAACGATTTACAGAACAAGCAAAAACAAATTAACTGCAAAAACGAATAGATGTCTTTAGGTTATAAAAGAAAAAACATGGATTGTTAAGCCAAAGGGAATCTTTGAAAATACTAGGTTCCTGACCTAAATTGCACCAGACAGCCTGATCTGGTAACACCAGACGTAAACACGAACCAAACATTTCTTTTCTGAGTGATTATGGTGATGAAGAAGTTACCAAAGACCAGCATTCCTGCAGCAAACCTTTCCATATTAGGTCAAATCAGTTTGCATCTTTTGATTGCGATGGTTATCTTTGTGTAGTAAATCATATAAAACATGTACAGTTACTTCTTTATATGCAAAGAACATTTTAAGACTCGTTAATGAAAGCCAATACCAAAGTGAGGTATCTGAGAAGTGTCCTCTATAACTCCTTTTCTTCATATAAAATGTCTTGAGATTATCAGTAATTCTTACCACATGATTACTGAGAGCCATTGCACCAGAATTGAAACATTTCATTGTTACTTGTTGAAGTTAGATGACCAGCTGTCACTGTAGTCATTACCCATTCTACTTATAAGCTATTAGAAACAACAAACATGATACTGGTTTAAACTGTAGTTAGCATATGAATAAGAATGAGTTCCTAAGAAATGATTTTAGTGAGATCACAACCCCTTGAGGTACTTGCTCACTCCTGACTGAGCTTGATTATCTCGTTGCTAACATTTATGATTTTAAATAAAGAATTTACTTTTTTCTTCATACAAAACATTTGACACTGCACCGTTTTGTATTAAATTATGTAGAAAAAAAATTGCTTTTAGTTCACTCGTCTTTGTGACAAATAAAAGGAAATGTATTCAAGTGCATCCCAAGAAACATATATATATATATATGCACTAGCTGTACATAGTGTGAGACAGCATTCAAAAAAGAAACGTGATGACTTCAGTTGGTCTAAAAAGCCACCTATGCATGACTGTGGTTCAGCTAGCAACAGATCTGCAAACATCATACTTTCAAATTGGAGCTCTGCGATCTCATCTGTGACCTATATGTACTGTAAAAGTGTTTGTTACTATTATCCAATGATGTACAAGTACCCCCCAATGATTAACCCGGTGAAATGACAAAACATTTAATCAAGATAATCGGTATAATCAATTCTCATACATGGGTTTCTATAGACCTAACTGAGGAGCGTAATCTACTCTGACTCTCTAAACAAACTAGTCATCTAAGACTGATGTCAGCTGTTTGGTAGAAAGATCAAACTCAGGCATACAAAGCAGCTCAGAGCTTGACACGTTACCTGCCTTTTACCTTTTCTGCTGTCTGAAAATTTTCTAACACTAAATCCATCTCGTTCATCTAGTAACCAATAGGTATAAGAAGGTGGTTATTTCCGTCATGAGAATGCTATAATTTATATATATATATATACAACCCAAACAGAACAAATACATAACACCTATATTGGCCACACTACAACAACTCTCTCTCGACGCCTAACTTACCATTTATCCGATACCAGCGCCATCCAACGTCACATTACTACACATAACAAAAGACTACAGTCGGCCGATATACGGAAAATATTAACATCTAAAACCAAAATAATACACAAAAATAACTGCATAAACAGACTTAAAATACTAGGCTGTTTAGTTTTAATGAGTATTGCTTCTAACATTAACAAAATAGCTTTCAACACAGATACTAACATATTAAAAGTATCCCATAATTAAAATAAATAAATAAATACATAATTTTCATTTGTTTTTACTTAAATAAATAATAGCAAATATAACAAATAGAATAAATAAGTAAACAATAAAACCAAACACATAAACGATAGAATAAAATGAACTCAACCACACACCCTCTTCTCTCTTTCATTCGCCCGTAACGATAACTATTAAACACTAACTCCAGTCTTCTTATTTAAATTTAAAAAAACAAACAAACAAAACCCTAATCCTGAAGACGACTACGAAAGTCGAAAGTGCTCGAGAAAATGGCCGAATTAAAAACTATCGGTGAAGTACTATACGGATTGCCACCTGAAACCAGAAAGATGGCTCGACGGTTTGAGAACCTCACGAGGAAAATATACAAACGCGAAAGTTCCGTGATGTTCAACAACGCTTGCTTAGATATTTATATATATATTTATATATATATGGATAGAATATGCTGCTTTCATATACTGAGATATGGATGGATCTCATCCTAAATGTTAAACCAATTATTTTACAAAATATCTGCACAGAAGAGCTGCAATTGAAATTAACGAGTATTCCTACAAAACGAGACACCTAAGTACTTTCTTCATGATTTGTGTGTGTTTTTTTTAAAAACAAATATACAAATATAACTCTTCCAACCTCATATAACTACCCAATACTATAAACATGTTTTTAATTAGAGCAGTTAGACATTAAAAATTGATACTTGAGTGACCAACTTCTATGGATTCAACATGGTTGGTAAATTAAGACGATAGTGAAGACCGATACACTGAAACATTGAAAGGGTTCCTGTTTGAATATTCTCTGCGCAACCCTTACTTTGTTTCAGTTGGGAGGATTGTTTTTAACAATGCAATCTTGCAGGGAGAAATCTGTATTGCAAAAAACACAATTAAAGAAAAATGTGTTCCTTCTCAAAGGTCTAGTCTACCTTTCATTAACCATTGGAGAAGTACATCTGTGGAAAGGTGCTGTAAAATATGTGTACAACACAAGTTTACAATAATGAAACATTTAACCGAAACAACCTCATGTTATAGCATGCCATGCATATAATATGTGTGTATGTATGAATCAGCCCTCAAATAATGAAATATTTTCTTCAGGTAAAAGTTTATTTGAGGGCTGATTCATACCTGACATAAATGCCTAGCCTCATTTGATCCTTGGACATTAGTAAATATTCTAATATAAACAAGTATGGAGACTTTTGGTCTCCTAGTTAATCCTTTTAACTAAATGAAAATGTTAAAAATGGATGGAGATCTGGAGGTGGAAAAGTATGATCACATCATAGGGGTTATTTATAAAAGTTAGGTGTTAATTTTTCCTTTGCATAACTTTTGATTGATCATTACCGTGACAGTGTTCTTTGCGTCTTATAACAAAGTTTCATAATGTAAGGTGAAAAGGAGAAATCGACCCCAGGGTAAGTTCAGTACACCATTGGTGGTAATTCTAGAAGATCCAATAGCATTAGAACACCTGAATTTATTCGACATTATGTTTTGTAAACGAAAGGTATCACCATTATCAAAAGTTGCGAGGCACACAGTTATCATGACATGGGAACACAATTTCAGAATTAGCAAAGTGATTTTTTTTTTGGTTTGTTTTACGGCATATCAACCATCTTTGGGTCATTTAATACCATTCAACAACTTGATTCGGCATTTTATAGGTAGGACGATTTCATTTTTCAATTAGTAATATGCTCTAAAAAGCTTTCATACTTGAAAGAATTATAAAATTTTTGAAAAAAAACAATCCCCACATCTTAAAGAAATTTACTAAAAGAATAAAATATTAGTGAGTGGGGTTTGGCATGGTATGCAGAAGGGTTGGTTTTCCTTCCTCAAGAGATATGATGGGACATACACTTTTAACCCAATTTTTATTCCTGTTAAAGTGACCTCTTCTTTTCTGTTAAGTTTGGTGTTTTGTTTTTGCCTTTTTAGATTTGGCATTATTGCGTGTAATTTGTTGTCTGGAAAACTATTCCAGTAGGCTTACCATTTTTCCATTGTGTATGTATTGATCTGTCTATAAAGGTCTGAGTAGGGGATCTTAAAGCTTAGATCAGTTGGGAGGTTTAGTGCCGTTTTTGCTGCCAAATCTGCTAATTCGTTTCCTCTGTCTATTTTCTGCTGGATACCAAGCCACACAGGTATCAAACAACACAATTTGTCGAGCAGAATTGCAATTAGATATTAGTTAATTTCATTTTGGCTAATCCTCTATTAAAAATAAACAGAGCTGATAGACAGAGAGTCCGAAAAGATTATATACTTGGAATTTTCATTGTTGGAGACGAGATTGAGTGCTAAGGTTAGTGCATATATTTCTGCACTGTAGATTGAAGTTTCTTTTGTGAGGTTTGCTTGCTTTTTTATGGATTTGTTGAGTATCGCTGCACTGACTGTTGCATTATTTTGTTTGGAACCATCTGTATATGGTTTGGATATATTTCCTTGATTTTGTTGAGGTTATCTTGCAATATTATTTCATGGGTTTTTTTTCCGTATTTACTCAAGCTTAACGCCCAAAACTGATTTATGATTTCTTATGGTGGGATTTTGGGGATTGTGGGTTGGAGTACTTTGGTTATAGGTATAGCTGCATTGGTCTTAGAATGATCGCCATAGTCAACAAAGGGCTTGATTGAACAGAAAGAAAACGCAAAGGAGGCTTTGTGTTTGGGATCAGTGATACTACTGTATGCAAGGTTGTTGGGATTTGCTATTAATGTAGTACTTAAAATAAGAGAAACAACAATTAGCTGAGTTTTGGAGGGGGTTCAAAGGCTTCTGAATATAGGCTTTCCACTGGGGTTGTTTTGTAGGCTCACAGGGCTAGTCGTAGGCCAGTATGATAGATAGGATTTTCGGGTGGATTGATAAACCCCATCAAAAAATGTTAAAGCATTCATTATCTAGTTTTGATCTATCTGACTAGGGATCTGTAGAGTTTCATAACTATCAGCTCCCCAATCGGTGTGGGCTATGACTCGTAGTAGTTGTAGTGCTTTATAGCCTTTCTCTTTGACAAAAAACTGATGTAGTTGATGTGTGGGATGGAGTTCAGATTATTCCTAGGAATGTGTATTCAGTTACGAGTGGAATGTTTTCCCCTTAAAGTTGTAGGTTGGGATCATTATGTAGTTCGTTTTTGGTTGCCCAGTTATAGATTTTGCAAAACAAACACAGTTTTAAAATTTCAAAAACCAAATACATCCATTTTTGCAACAAACAGTTTTCTTTCTATGTTATCAAGTGGATATATGTGGATCGATAGCTTATACGTCGATGACCTAACCATAAGGATCCACTTATGTCTGGGGGTTGATTTCCTTAAAAATAAATGGCATAGCTATGTTAAATAAGGTTGTTAATAGGATGCTGCCTTGTGGTACACCTTCTTCTTGTTCTTTTGTTTCTGATAGAGTACGAATGGGATCAACATTAAAAATTCTGTTCATCTCTGAAAGGTAGACTAACATGTTGTTTCATAAGCTTTTTCAAGGTCAAAAAATATGGTTGTTACATGTTGACCTTTTATAAAAGCTTGTCTAATGTAGGTTTCTAGATTTGTTAAAAGATCAATGCATCCACGATTTTTCCGGTAGCCACATTGTATATTTGTAATTTGATTAACAATATATTGTGTGTTTCGAGGAACCAAGTTAATCTTTCTCTGAAAGGTTTTACATAGGCAGCTGGTTAAAGAGACGGGTCTATAATTGGAGGGATTTGATGGATCTTTTTCTGTTTTGAGTATTGGGATAACTATGGCTTGTTTCCATAAGTTAGGTATGTTGTTATTTTTCCAGATATCATTAAGGATGTCGAGGAGGTATGTTAGGGCGATATACATTATGAATTCCTCAATCAGTTGCCGAATGTCCTCTGGACCTGTTGCAGTATTGTGAGATTTTTTAGAGTTGTATAATTCTGAAAGCTATGAACAACTTTGATAGGGTGAATAGTTGGTTGATTTGAAATTTAAAAAATTTTTTTTTTTTTTAAGGTTTTGGAATGTTCTCCCCTACTAACTATAGGAGGAGTTCTGGGAAAAACTTTGAGCCAATGTGTTTGCGATTTCATAGGGGTCAGTGATTATTATGTTATCAGAAAAATTAATGGTAAAAACAAGAACATCTCGAACATTATTAGAAAGATATTTGATCAATGTTCCGTTTTTGTATTTGTATCTAGAATACAAAAACGAAGTCCTTCCAAGAGGAGCGTTTTGTTTCCTTGATTGTACGTCGTGCTAGTGCTCTGTGCTTTTTAAAGGAGTCTAGATTTTCCGTAGTGGGATGTAGGGTAAATTTACGGAGGGCGGATCGGCGTAATCTGATCGCTTTTCTGCATTCACTATTAAACCAAGGTTTATTGTGTTTTGTATCCCCAAATCCTACAAATCCACATTCTTTAGCTATTGATATGATCGTTTCCGAGAAGAAAATTACATGGTTTGCATTTTCGATGTTTGAACTGGGGGTGAGTTTTGATTGAATTTTGTCCAAAAGCAAACTGGCATAAGTTCCAGTGAAGAATTTTGTTATTTGGGTTTGGGATTAAACTTTTTAGGGCTATGGGGAAGTGGTCAGTTCATAATGACACTTGTGGGAGTGACCAAGTAAAGTCCATGAAAATCGAAGGATCACTTAAGGACAAATCTTTTTCTGGCAGCCGCTCAGCAATAGAACATATGTGGGTTGGGGTTTTGCCATTGAAGCTGCATAGATTGTTGTTATTAATAAGTAATTTTATATCTTTTTCTTTTCTATTCGTGTTATCGCAACCCCATATGGTGCTGTGGCTGCTGAAGTCTCCTGTAGTTTATTTATTACTCGGGAACAATAGAACAACTCTCTGCTCCTTGTCTTTATTTATTTCTTCATTCGGTGGGATGCATACGGAGCAGATATTAATTGGTTTTTGTAAGGTTACTCTGACAGTCACATGAATCTAAAAACTGATCTACAAGCAATAGCTATGTGGCACATCATTTCTGACTAGGATGGATGTACCACCTGATGCTCCTAGTTATCAATACTTTAGCTATACCAAAAATTCAAGCCTAACAAAAACTACAACATAACCTTTTATGAGAAAGGTTTCCTGAAGGCAGATGATGGCTGGGTTTGAGTCTGCTATCAGTAGGAGTAGTTCGTTTATGTTAGCTCTCCAAATATTTCACGACAGTTCCATTGTAATATTATGATTTGGGTCCATTTAGTTTGGGACCTTCCTAAAATCACCCTAATCTTCCACCTCCATTCCAGGGGGGGATGGGGTTTTATTTTTGGTCTGGCTCTATGCCTTCGGGCGAGAGCTCGATGTTCTTCTCCTTTTCCTCGATTCTGGTCCAGATCTGGATCTGGATCTTGGTGTTTCTGGTTTGGGTGGTTTTGATCCGGATGTGGATCTCAATCTCGCCTGCGATGCTTGTCCGGGCTCATTTTCCACTGAACCAAAACTAATCTCCTTATTTGTTTCGGGAATGACGCCTTCAACCTCCGTTACCTCAAGGGACCGAAATCTGTTGCTTGTTGTCACCGCCGCTCGTTGCGATTCGTGTTTCATAGAGGGCTCAGTTGAGATCTTTTCCTTTGTTGAAGCTGAAGCTGATTTTGTTTGCTTAGAGGTTGTATGGGAAGTAACTTTGTTTTTGTTGTCAATATTTTTTTTTATGGATTGACATTTATGGTGGGAGTTTTTTTCTTCAGGATCTTCTGTTTCTGGTATGTTGTAATTGTTTATCCTGGTTAATGGATTTATTTGTTGTAAGTAGGAATTGAGTTGGTTTGTTTTTGATTTGCTTTTAGAGATTTGTTCTTTGAGTTCAACAAATAACATCCACTAAAATCGATCTCAAGTTTGAATTAGTTTGGTTTTTAAGACCTAATCAGCAATCTAACCAAACCAAACAAATATGCAGAAGTCATTCAATTAGGTTTTTGAGTAAGTATTTGTTTTTTGATAAGATGCTAGTATTTTACTTCTTTAGAGGCAAGAAAAATAGATGTAAAACCTGTGATTTCTCTTTGTTTTTTAGAGTATGCTGGGTGATTTTCGTGGCAGTTTGAACATTTTGCTTCGGTTGAGCATTCTTCTTCAGTATGATTGGGATTTTTTTCAGCACATTTTCCACATGCGTTTTGCCCTCTGGTCACCACAGGGAAACCTGCACATTTCTGGCACTTGAAGCATCTCAAGGAGGCTGGTATGTACTGGTATACTTTTTCGACTAGATATCCAATTTTGATTTCTTTTGGTATGGTAGGGGTGTTGAAAGTTAGCATATACGTATTGGTGGGTATAGATTGCTCTAAAAAAACATAAAATGAAACGGTCAATAGACCACGTCCGAATTAACAAGGAGTAATTTTAATTTCTTTGGTTGTTGCTAAGGCTACCTCAAAAGGTATCATAAATGCAAAGTGTATGCTCATAAGAAGTCATGAAAAACTTAATAGCTCATAAGTATGAAATTTTCCCAATTCGACAAGCAGATTTCCCAAATCTTTCAGAGAAAATGAAAAATGGACATTTTTGTAGTTGTCTACTTCTAATTTTTAGGATTATTTGGCGATAGGGAGATAAGTTTTTTCTAATTGAAAAATCTCTATTTCTGACTAGAAATTTTGGAAAAAGAATGAGTGAACTTTCCTTCCAGGGTTTCTATATTGGTTTGTTCGATTCTATTGTTTTTCTCTGTTTTAGCTTCCTGCTAGCTGTCTGAGTTGGGATTGTTAGATACTTCTGAGTGAGTTCTTTTGGTATTGCCTCTTTTTTTCATCTAAATAAAAAAAAAAAAAACACATTTTTATGGAAAACCTCTCTTGGGCTCCGAGGAGGGTGAGGACCAAAAGTGAGAGATGTTAGGGGGGAAACCAATTCGCCCTGTTGTATCCTTGGGATGAAAGAGGTATACTCGATTTCCCAGTTTTTCCAAAAAAAGGAAAATTATCACATTTATATTCCTCATCGAATGTTTTATTGTCTAAAATACTTGATTGACCCTTGCCATCGCTTTTTAATTCTTACGTGACTTTCCTGTGTTTTTAAACACGTAAAGACGTAAAAATATTATACTACATCAACTTGTCTTCCACACCACTAAAGAACATTTGCGGGTGTAAGAGTTAGGGCTTTACATGACTGGCCGATTGATCGGATCGGGCCTCTCCAACCTCCTGTCTGGCCTTTATTTTAGCCGAAGTAGAGTGTTGCAAGGCGCATAACCATTTGTGTTACCAGATTACGGCTTGCTCAGTACGGGATCCTGGTAGCTAAGACGACACAGGTCGCTGCCCACAGCTAACAGGTAGCCCCAAATTGGGGAGGGAGTGTGTAGTTTTTGTTTTTTGTTTTGCAGAACATGTTTCTTCGATGTTTTTATGATTTACTCTTTTGCACATGTTTCTTTGAGTTTTGCAAACAAAACTCAATGTAGGTGCATCTAGGGTCAGGAAGCCAATATTCAGACAGCCTGATCTGGTAGCACCAGTATCAAAGTGAAATAATATTCCTGCTCCATTAAAAATAACGTATGTCCTAAAATATCAATACTTAGCTCTCCACCCCATGATAGATTTGTTTTAACTTAATTCTTTCAAACAAAGTTAAAGTTATTCTTTCAAACAAACAAAGTTAAAGTCAGAAAATAATTACCTGACAGAATAAAAAAACTAGACACACATCAAACATTTTGTTTTTTTAATTCTGAACCCAATATTCTATCAAAATACTTGGATATGAGCTAAGTGTTATTCAGTATTGCTGTCTTTGTAGTCATGATTATGGAAATTGACTTTTGTCTTGCAAAATAAACCTTCTTCAGTGTAACGATATAAACTAACACAATTTAAAAGAAAAATCTGCTATTGAAGGCAGATTGATTGGAGATGTTGGATATGAACAAAATGTTTAAGTCTTGGATTCATTATTGTTTCAACAAGTACCTAGCAAACAATACCCACCTAAAGTATTCCCTATAACAAGAATGATGGCTCAAAATGTTGACCTTTTTAAAGCTGAACGTTTACATAATGTACAATCTACCAACGTTGACCCAGTTCATTAACTATGTAATGCATACACTAGATATGAACAATATATACCTCTCCTTTTCCTATTATAAAGCTGATACAATGACTCTCTGTATCCCCCTTCTTCTTCCACCCTCTACTCGTCTCATTGGAAACCATTTGGAAACTTAGGAATCATACAATTTTTTTTTATATTACTATAGCTTTCTCATTTAAACATGTATACACAGTACGGACATGAAGACGTGGAGTGCATGAGCAAAATGAATGCCGATAAAGAACTTCCATAATGTATTTTCATTATATATATACAAGAAAATACTATAATATACTAGCAAAAATGTGACCAAATGGAAATGTAATGCCTGAAAGGATGCTCTCATGAAAAGAGAATGGTATCAGATACTTAATCTTTATTTCAGTGAGGTTGTGTAATATCAGTTTATATATCATTATATATATAAACTGAAATAATGGTCTATCAGCGAAATTGAGACATTTAAGAGTCAACAAACTTGCATTTATGTAAATGTGCTCAAGTGTCTGATGGTTTTCCACAAGTTTGAAGCTCATTAAACAAGTGATATCAGATGATCATGAATTGTATGTACAGATGCATGGTGTGCTAAATTACAGATAACATTTAAATTTCCGTTTCTTATGGATAAAAGTTTAATGTTAAACAATAGAATATACTAGGTAGACTATCTCTGCTATAAATTTATTGATTCACACCTTTCCCATGGGTATTAGTCAAATTGATGCTATAGTCCCAACAAAGCATGGTATGCTATACTCTATATTTATATGTATATATATTACTAGCTGTCCACACCCGGCGTTTGCCGGGATTTTTTAAATAATTTTTTTTTAGTTTAGTTGTAGTTTTTACCTTTTTTTTTCTTACCAATAATTATAATGCTGCAACCCTCACACACGAACATGCCCTCTGCAACCTATTTTTCCTTAGACAAGATTTCAGAATTTATTAAATAAAATAAAGAAATTTTAACTTTTTCAGTTGTTAAAGATTTTCCTTCATTAATTATGCATATTTTAGACGTTTAAAATTTCATTTAAAATTGAAATAGAAAATTTGTATCTTGGAATCTGATTCTGCTATGATCACAAAAAATATTTATATTTTTTCCCCTATACGATTATAAATAATCATGCAGATGCTCCAAGGTCAGCCATCAGTGATGCACTGATGATTTAAAACCTGAAGTGAAGCCAGACAAATACGACCAGGTCTATGTCCCATTCAGTTATAAAAAAAACTCAACACCAGCCAATGAAACTCGTTCCAGCAATCTTACTGTATATGTATATAAGGTTTCCACCATACAGCGGACATACTTCCTGTATGTATATAACACAACACCAGTAACCAATAAAAAAGAAACAAACTGTGGCTGTAGTTTAAGAAACCTACAAAAATATGGCTATCCGCTTATATATATATGTTGGTTTAACTTGTGATGTTGCAAACACATGGTCTGGTCTTGATTTATCTGACCATGACCATGTGATAAATCAATTAAAACACCAATACCAGAGGATGAACAGTTAGACTAGGTGTCTGCACTGGATGGAGATATTTTATGTCACAACAATTGGCTGATGCCATAACTATTGCCAAGATAGACACACATTTTAGTTTTGTAACCGAGAACAGATTTTATTGAAATTTATCAGGCCCTATAATTTTCAACAATAGGTAAATAATTCATTTTCTTTTCCTTTATATATAGGGAATTTATATTCAAACTTAGTATTTTGAAAGTCAAATTTCTTCCTGTTGGGTTTTTTTTTCTAAGAAAGTTTAGAAAACTATGCAAATTAAAACTACGCAAATTAACTGAATCAAGTCTATTTTAGAGTATTTTAGCTCTTTAATATTCTTAAAACAAATAAAGAAAAATCTATGTTTTTAAAACAATAAATACTTTAATAAAAAGAAGTCTCCTATTTCAATAGTTAAATGGAATGTAACCATATATATTCTTGTTTAATCTAGATCAAATTATTTCTATAAAGGTAAATCCTAAAACTCCAATTTTATTAGTTTCAGATGAAAGTTGATTTTGGTATGCCTTGTTAAGTAGCTAAGAGCTGTAAACGTAAATTCTAGCCATTACAATTACTGTGTGTTCAAATCTTAAAAATTTAAAGGCTAGCCTTAAAAGATTTGAACACACTGTAATTTACTTTTATACGTTATTTTTTTTAATTGGTTGTATTTATAGCCACTTGTAGATATAGAGGAAAGTATCAACGTTGAAGATGAAATCTAGGACCCCTCTTATACTTTCATGATCATAACAGGCACATAAACCTGGATACGGACCAGTTTAAAGTGATAGCTTCAAGACAAAGTATAATATAGGCTGATTTTCTCAAGATATGCTCCTCTGTTTCTTTTGTTAATTTCCAACCAACTCTCATTAAAACAGTTTATTATATAAAAAAATCATTATTAAAGAACCTTTGAATAACCCAAATAATATGTGAGTCCAGGTTGAGCCTATATAGGTATAAAACTTATATCTAGGTTTGGAAATATTTTCATTGTTACTGGTGTTGGTAGAGCTATTCTTAGATATATTGTCATCCACCATCTGACACATCATTACTCCAAAGCTCCCATGACAATTCCCTAGTGTTGTTACCAAAGGCTATTAACTTTTTCCATAGTTTAACTTCACCTCAGTCCTGATCAGTATACACATGAACCAACTAATCACCTATTACCTATTTACATTCCAAATTCTCCTCCAATAAAGAATTATGCTTAATGTTAGACTCCTACTGTAAACCTTGTAAACTGGAGGGATATCCATCAAGGTAGAGGAGGAGGGGTATAATGTGTTAGCCCGTACATACACATTCTGTAAAAGGCAGCGATCTTTGTTCTGGCAGTTACAGTTGTCTAGCCGTCCATTAATAGAGGGTGGAAGCTGTACCTCTTTAACAGGATTAGCTCAAATAGGTTATTAAATACAATAAACTTTAATTTTTATTGAGCTGATTCCATCATATTTAGTATAGAGCTAAGCAAGACATATTAATTAATAAATGCTTCGTGTGGGTGCTTTAAAATATAGTTTTTATGTTATGACTATTTAAGAATTATCTGGCTATAAAGGGGTTGAACCGAATACGTTTTTCATTCTGTTCAGAAACGACATGCTCAGCTGAACACTCAAACTTGGGATTGAAATTACTAAGTTTACGTTCAACAAGTTAGGAGTATTACGCAATATGTTACTGAGAGTTATTGAATTTATTATTCAAATACAATTCTCATTCATAATGATTTTAAATTTTTACTAGGCCTGGGTCTGCTGTGCCTATGACTGAAAGTAATCTTTTTTTTTAGTTATAGTTCTATTTTACAATAATGCTCTGTGCCTATATTCTACCAGAATTCTATATTTGCAGATAGCCTTGATATACTGTCAGAGACTGCTGGGACAATTGATTTAATTATTAAGTATGGATGGGGTTTGCTTTTGTGGACGTAGAAGAGGGAAATACCTGATTTCTGATAAGGGGCATACGTACTTGCATTAAGGTTTAAAGAGGTGTCTGAGAAATTAGGTCATAGTTTTTTCCCTCATCTGTAGATCCTATGGCGTGTTGATATAGTTCTATAATAGTGCATCGTTTCATAACAGGATTGGCAATATTTACAATCAAAGCACATTATCTCTGATGTATTTCAAGTATACATGTCATGTAGAGCCCTATATATATATTATATATAAAGTTTAGCAGATTACCCTGTACATATATACAGTGATTGAAAAAATCATTTATTCAAAAATTCATAAGAATGTCAATTTTATGCGGATGCCATTGAAACCGTGCCCCTCGCCTCGAGATAAAATGTTAAATATATGTGTCGTTTTATTTCTTATACCTGTCCCAGGACGGATAACATCAGTTCCCTGAGTAGAACAGTTTTGTGACCCCTTAAATGCAAAAGTAGTGCAAATCAAATTAATTCGATTTAAAATGATATGAACATTGATATCTATTGAATTTTTCATGTTTTTTTTTTAAAGATAATTTGATATTAGTTTAATTATTTATACCTTCTTGTTTAAATTATCCATATTCCTAGCTGAAATCATATGGTGACATCCTTACTCACATAAATAGCTTACGTCCTTAAGCTGAAAAAATAATTAATAAACACATATCTAAAAAAAATTTAATAACCAAAGTTTCGATATATTTGTGCTTAGCCCTTAATCTTTTTTTTATTAAGTACATATTTTCCTCACTGATCGAAGAACGTATCTTCCACATTTTATTGATTTTTGTATCAAATTTGTTTAAACGAATACAGAATTTATTCTCTTATTCTTAAGACTTATTCTTTCCCTACAAAAAGCGTATCTCCCTATAACGGCAAACTAATTTTGGACAATCTGTGCTTCGGTCATCGGTGGTGAAGAATAAAATCCCAATCGATAAAACGAAAGATACATCAAAGAAAAATAACAAATTATATTAAGTGTAGTGAGCAAAATCAACAGTTTGAGGGCCGTATTTTGTCCAGAATATAAAAAAAAACTTAAGAGGCTAATTAATAAATCGGCACTGAAAATCCCATTCTTACAGATACAAAATTAATTTTTATGAATGAGTGATTAATTCCTACTTTCAATTTATATAAATACTCACGGGCACTGGTGGGTCCTGACCCACTCTAAAATTTAAAATTATAATATATATACCATGAGTTTAATTTATAAAATTATCCCAATTATTTATTTAGAAAATATAAAATTACAATTTTAAAACTATACTGAACCTTATTTCATTGAGTATTTAATTTGAGAAAAGAGATGATATTTTGTAGAGAAAAATGTTAATACAACGTTTATTTTACATCATAATGATAAGCATAGAATCCGTCAGTTGTTGCACCTAACAGAACTAAATCGGTATAATTTTGGGATCTTGTGATTTTTTTGTATATAATCATCCAGGAAGCTCAAAAAATAATCACATTATGTATGTCACGAATATTGCTACTTTATCTTTTTCCTACTTAATCTCTCTCTGAAAATACAACATGTATAGTTATCGTTCTACTTCCCCTTCCTCTACTTCCTAGCACAATACATTCAACTGATTTTTTCACTCGATTATAATTAATAAATAGTCTTAAGTTTATTTTGTAATCAGAAATGATTTTCTGTTACTTTTTCTTTCTACATACGGAGACAACCAAACAAACAGCGGTATTTCATTAATCGTTTGTATTTTAAATTTCTTTTGCATATGGCATTAAACATCTTATCCTTGCTAGAATCGGTGGTTTCAATAAAGTTTAATTTTTAGCATATTATTTATCTTAATCAGAAAGAATCGATAATATGACTGGATTCCATGTGTAAAACATTGAAAAACGCTAAATCTTGCTGATCGCTATCTATAATATTCTGACTTTTCCTTAAACACCAGTATTTAAATCTATCAGTCAGCCTTTGTGGAAACACTTATCACCATGTATATTCATTATTTTAAACATGTTTACAAATATCCATAAGAAATTTAGTGATATAACTCATGGTAGGAATATTTTTGGTATTAAATTATTTTTCATACAACACTTAGGCCTTTATATATAAAAGCTTATGAAACACATCCAAAAATTGACCCATGCAATATATTAGATATCATGTATGGACATAAAATAAAGATAAAAGTTTCATCTTTTATCAAACTTGTGCCATAATAAAAACTTTTTTTGCTGAGTGTCTTTCTCACAACCTGGTGATGAAGGTAGTACAAAGACATTGTGTGAGATAAAGATTACAGTGACACATAAAAAATAATTTTGTGTTTACTTCTTAAAGGTCTTTTAATTTCATGCCGCGTTCTTGTTAACAAATACACACCTCCATTTGACGTGGGTACAAGACAGCGGCGCGATTTAATAACATATACTTTGATAATCAAATGTGTTGTTTATCGTACAATTTTCGAGCGACTTGTAAACGCCAAACGCTTTAAAACATTTTTTTTTATTAAAAAGCTCGTTTATTTTATAAAAAAAAAAAGTTTTTTTGGTAAATTTGAACACAAATTCAAATTGATTATTTACTGTATTTTAACTTAGTTTTTAATTATTTTTTTATTTTACGTACACTAATTCTAAGTTTTTACAATTGTTAATTTTAAGTTTTTACAATCGAAAAAAAAATCCTAAACTCACTTCATGTTTATAATATTTTGACCTATTGTTATCACTCGAGAAACATTTTGGTAGACATATACGACACGTTGCCAAAGAGGGATTAATTTACCTGTTTAAAGTTACATTAGTTCGATATGCAAGTTAAAAATCTAAACAGATTATCAAAAGTGAACTCTCTCAAAAATTTGAATTTTTGTTGCTTAATCGATAGTAATCCGAAAAAATAAATTCTGTTTGGAAGTTAAAAATTGTAAAATAATTGTCAGTCTTAAATCTTTATACAGACCTATAGATGACCCACCTTCCAAACACTTTTCACATGCATTGCTTGTTAAGTTATTTATTTGCTAGTTTTTAAACTATGCGACCGGAAGAAGCATGTTTTATTAATCGTACTCATCCACTATTATTGGTAAAAGGCCCAGCTTATAGACAAGTTTCAAGTCACATTATATGATTGTCACTCTAACCAACTAAGTTTTAAATACCAGAGTGAGATAGGTGGGAAGTAATGAAGAGTTTTCATGTGCATAGGCTGAATTCTTAGCTTACATAAATTTTAACTCTTAAAAACATTTTGATAGAACTTAGCAAAGGGATACTGATTACAATTGTTCACGATCTTTGAATTTGAGGAGTTTTAAACTTCAACTCATCACCATGAACAATTTTTTTTCAGTACTTTTTTGTAATAAAAAAAATTAGTATATGCGCTGTTATACTTATCGCCAAAAATGTGAAATATCTTTTGACTGGGTCTTAGAACAAACAACCAAGTGTGTCTCATGTCGGGATAAGGTCATAAAAATGTATATTTCAACTAGTATTAGTAATGATACTTCATCAGATAGAGTATTACAGCAAATTTCAGGGAGGAAATTGTTGCAAAAATATGCAAACAGAAGCTACTCTAATGAGAGTATATAGACAAAGGTTTTTGCTCTGGCAATAATCATTTAGCAATGGTGTCAAGTGGAAAGCATGTTGACGTCAGTCAGATAGACTCTTAGCATTTTCAAATCCTATATTATAAAAGGAGAGATTAGATTTTCACATGTGTTTATCTATATAAAAGACACGTTGTCTCTACTTGTCTCTCTTTTTCTCGCTTTCCACATCCAATTTGCTCTACGGATACAGGTACTACCACGCCTGATCTTGCGGGCCAATACAGTCAATTCTAATATTTAATTTTTCCCCCTATACAATATGTAGAAAACAATGTGTCTTCTGTTCTTATTTAGGTGTATTGATTTGGACGGCATTTCACTCAAAGCAACTTTTTTGTTTGTATAAATGTTTATGGCATATCAACCCTTTATTCTTTTACTTCAGTGTTGCATTGTTCAAATCTCTTAAATATAGCCCAAGCTCGTCTATATTTTGATATTGTAAAAACATAATCTTATAGTAATAAAAAGCAAAAAATGCAATGTTTATGTTGATTCCATTAGGCAACAAGTACTATTGTAAACATAAATCTGTTAAATTAAAAAACGATTTCTGCCTAAACACACATACATACATATTTTTTCTTGTATGCCTTATACATATATATATATATATATTTTTTCAAGAATCTTTTTACTATGCAACTTTTTCAGGACTTCTTTTCTTGTGTGGACATTTTTTTCTTTTATTCCCAACTTTTTTTTTAGGAATGGTTCTTCAGGTAATTATAAGATCGATACCGAGTGATATTTACAAGTAAATTCCAATTGTTATTGAGAATTCAATGTCTTTACCGTCTGATAAAAAAAATAATTATTGAAAGATGAACAATTCTTCAATCGAATCATCTATCAATAAAGAAAAAAAATAGCGAGATAGGATGTAATCCAAAATATTCTCGTGTATCTGTCTACTTCTATTGATAGAAAGTGCAGATAATTTGAGACTTAGAGCAATAAGTTTCTGTATAAGTTGTATCGACGGCAATGTAGCCATTTGTGGTTACGTAACCAAGTATTATCTTTAGTACAAGATCAAACCTTGTCAGAAAAACCTTTTTTTCTTGTGTTGCTCGAACACTCCACTGGTGGTATAATGTTTGATACACACCAAGAAAGAACAGGCTTTCCAAGAGTAAAAGATTCAATAGTTGTTGTGGACCTAGGTAAGGCCGAATGAATGACACAGGAACACATGGTTTAAATGAACAAAGGTATATATTATATAATAGAAAGAAAGAGATACAAGGAGATGGTGCTCTCAACCGCCATTGCCGGTTGCCTGGGAAGAAGAGAACAAGTGTCACGTGCTTCCCGTATTTATAAGGTGGACGAGTCCATTAGTTCTCCGTAGGTAGGTACGGCACCATAACAATAGTCATCGAAGGTTATTCATTTTAAATTATTTATTCACCATCAATGGTCACTCATCGAGATGATTCTGAAGTGGCATGTTCTCAGAAAATGTTGTCATGGATGATTTTATGGAAGCCAAACTTGGATGATTTTGCATGTAAAGTCTGTTTGAGATGTAGTGGTCAACCTCTATTGGCACCCAAGTGTAACCTGCTTCGTTTATGAACACCTGTCAATATTTACATGGCGATGAAGGTGAAGCATTTGTGGAGAGAATCGTTACAGGGGATTAAACTTGAATAAATTAATTTGAAATCGGATCACATTTAAGGATTCTTTAAAGAGGTATTCTGGTTCACTGCTTCATAAATATCTTATGAAGTTCTTTTAAGGATTTCTTCAACACGATATTTTTTCTTATTCTTTGTAGTTTCTTCCTTTTCTTTAGTGTGAGTGTAACACAGTTTTTTTGGTGCAGAGTAACAGACACTTTTTAACACATATATTGACTGTACTTCGGGTGATTATGGTGATGCAAAATATTTTCACTATGAAAAGTCTATAAAATATTTGATGATATTAATAAATATTGATAAAGTTAAATACACAATCACACGAAAAGTTTTAGTGAATAAAAAATGTGCCTTTTTCTAGGCATCACCACTTGCTATTTGCTTCCTCTCAGATGAAACTTTCAAGTCAGACATCCCCGCTGCCAGAAAGAATTAGGATTTCTTTGTCACTCATGAATTCAATCATAATTCTGAGAATAAATCATAGTGAAAACACATAGAATTATGAAAATCAATATTTTGCCAGTCTAGAAATAACAGAGGATGTACACAGGGTTTTTATAAATGTCTGCTTATACTAATCTCAATAATTTTTTTCCAATCACATTGAGTGAACATGTACGACAGTCCACCCATTCGTCCTCAAAACTAGCCAGCTTCTTTTCTATTCAATTCCTATGGTTAACTGCCAGTAAAGGAAGAATTTTACACTTAATAAAACACTCATGTAATCACTGATGCATGTTATTCGCATCTGAGTTTGCATCAGGACGGCTTTCCATGTGGTGTAGACATATCTCAAATGGCAACTCGGGGTTTTCATTAATGTTTCCGTGTAGCTCTTGTTTATCTTGAAGATGTGTACGAGGTGGAGTTCTATCTTCTGCCAACATCAACGTCACTACAGATATGAATGTCCACAATGTTGAATGGTTAGTTTTGTTGGAATAGACTAATGATAAAGGAATGTCCTGTCGTTGCTGACCAGATTGTCAGCATCGGGTATGTGAGTATGTTTTTCGACAGACACTTTGTATGCCCTCTTGATCTTTCTGGACAACTTGCCCTGATTAATGCTTATCTACGGTCCTACTTCCTCTGAATGATCACAAGATCCCAGTTGTCTTCATCGCAGGGCTTAAATTTGATCTTGGTGGAAAGTTTACCGATAAGTTATCCCAATTGGCCCTTGAATTTCCAAAATAATAAAAAAAATCTACACTCCTCTTAATCATTTTCATGAAAAATGCTCCCTGCCTTGCATCACCTCCGATATACATATATCACTAGTATGATATATCACCTCGATGCAAGCAATGCAATTGGGCAAGAAAACATTCCAGTCATTAGGAGCAAGTTCTTGTAGCAACTTAATCGTCGCTTAGATAGAAATCATTTCTCCTTTATTTGGAAAACCTCATTGGTCTGTCCAGTATTAAAAAAATACTGGTGATAACTCCTTTCGTCGGTGTGCACTAGGAGGCTGTGTCATGAGTAAGCTGCTTGAATCTATCAACCACCTCAAACCAAGAAATTGCTTTTGCTATCACAATCTACTTAGCACATTAGCAGTCGAAGTCACTTGTCACTAAGCCTATGCGATATTAGAGTTAAAGTCACTGACAAGGGATTTTCTGATTCTATATATAGGACATTTGAGCCGGTAAGTGTTGATTGTTTCTATATCCTATAGGCAAATATTGCTTGAATGAAGCAGTATTTATATATAGAATTATTCATTCTCAGACTGGCAGCCAACCAGAATTCATATAATGGACTTACCCAACTTAGTTTATATGGAAGCTGGACTGCTCACCTATGCCGTCTTTTTGGTTACTTGAGTCTTTACTTAACTGTACGACCAGTTGAGCAGCAAGATGAGCCCTAAGTATCAAATTATATACTATATCAGAAGCATTTGACATATCAAATGCTATTGATAGGGTCTAGCACAAAGGGTTGCTTCACAAACTAGCTAGCTATGGAATATATGTCTTTGCAATTATTGAATCTTTGCTCATCAACTCTTCTCTCTGATATGCTTATAAAAGTAAGAGGTCGGAAGCACATAGAATGAATAGTGGCATGCTTCAAGGATGATTTTATTAATCAACGAAATAATTTGAGATCTACGTAAAAGTTGTTGACACCTCATGATCATTTGTGACTGTCTATGGCAGCACCTCTAAGAGCCCTGATGATCAAGATCTCACTGATTCTCTCTCTTCGAACCTGCATTATTAGTGAGGTCTAAAATCAAGCTTCTTTCGTTGTGTAAAAGGTAACAAAGAAGACAAATGCTTGGATCCCAGCTTGTATTTCCACTGGGGAAAAGGCTCTCTCCTTGAAGCTCTTTAAATCTGAACTAAAGAATCAGTTTGGAAGTTTTGAGTGAAAATCAGCAACAGACTGAATATATGTGTAAGGTTGCTGGAAAAATGGTTGGATCATTCTACTGCTCCAGAAAGTATTTTACTCCAGTTACAATCCTATATAAGATTTTGCTACACCGCAAGGTGGAATACTGCTGCCACACAGAGTACAAAATCGACTAAGGCAGGAAAGAGTACTCACCACTAGATTTCATGACAGAGCAATCTCTTCTAGGAGAAAAAGGCTGTAGGAGAAGAGACGTTGCTAGTCTCTAATACTTCTTGTAGTAGCAAAGCCACCGAGAGTTAATTTTCTGAATATCTTACAACAGAAAAAAAAAACTTTGACTATTAACATTCCCGTCTCCATCCATGATCAAAGTAGTCCCATATAAGAATCATTCTCTATCTTCGAGTAGTTTATCTGTCTCATAATAACTTCCGCAGCAGTTATCAGTCCAATCTCACCAATTTATGAATACTAAATAGACATAATATAAACTGTCTAGCTTGTATAATATTTTAATCAATATATAACCGTTCATATTATGATACAACAAACCTTAAATCTCTGATTGACTTCCTTTAACTCTAACAATTTTGGCAATGAGTAGAGTAAGGATTGTCTAGTTCTCTTTCTGTCCTTGATAAAATATTAATCATGTGAATTGATTCCTATGTTATTGTTATGTAAGAGTGATAGCAGAGTCTTTTCTGATGAAGAGAAACCGATCGAATAAATAGAAGCGTTCATGTGATAGTTTGGTTTAAGATCGCATTTTTATATGTCTGAGGTTAACTATTCAATTTTACCCCCACCCATCATGCTGATATGAGAACCGTTGTTTTTTTTTTCATTCGGGTTATTTTTTTCGAATCTTTCAAATGTCGGTTTTCTTCTTGTCGGATTTCAAATTTGCTTCATTCAACATTTTGATACCATGTGAAAAGCCCTCTAGACGGAGTTGGAAAATAGCACTGAAATAGTCCAACTTCACTCACTAAACTATCTATCGATCAACCTCAACGAGGATATTTAACATTTGTAGACCTCTTATATTACAACAGGAGATAATACGAGACATTTTTTCTTTAAAAAATATCCCAGAAATCCTACTCCACTAAAATTTTGTGTTTAACTAAAACCTATTACCCTAACACAGTGGGGTTACATTCTGATTATGAAATCTAATAGTTAAAATATTATTGCTATCAGCTCGAGATTGTCTTTAAGAGATTAAAATTAAGACTTTTTTTTATTTATCACATGAAAATCATAGAAATTTATTTTTGTATGTCATTGATTGCCACCCTTTCTCTCCAATTAAATATTTTTACTTTTTGAGAGATGCAAGATTGTGTTGCACTTAATAATTCTGAAGTAATCATTGTGCACATACATTTTCAGACTATTACTCCAAAAATTAGCTTTCATGGTTCTTACATACTGCAACATGGATCTCAGGCATTAGGAAGAGATATGAAATACAGTCTCACACATTACAACAAATCAGTCAGTTGTGCACATTTTGGCTTCATAAAAATATAAGTTTTATAGATAAAGGTTTAAGCACTAGCATGAGTTTCAATATTGAAACCACTATTGGTGAATATATATGTAAGATAAAAATAAACTTCATCTCTGTTATTTTTTTCAAACATACAACCTTTTTCCAACACTTGTATGGAGATGTTTCAAATTCGTAAGAAAACCATCTCCATCCAACACCAGTGAGATCGTAATAAACTACACTTTGATTTTTGTCTTCTGAAAAAGAGTATAATTGATATATATGAAAGACTATAGCAGAGCCGCCATGTTGTGACGCTGTTAATTGGTATATTCCACTTTATTCTGGAATGTGAAAAAATGCTTACAGAATGTTCTTAAAGAACGGCAGACCAAATTTAGTGTTTCAAACTAACATGAAGAATATGAATGTTCTTAGAATGCAAAATAAACACTGATTAAGAATTTACACGGTAAGCTTAATCTATAAGCATTTGTTTTGTTTATTTTTTTCAAGAAATGTTTGCTAACATAGTATTCTGGTATAACCTGCGAATGTGTGTTTAATTTTAATGGAATAAAAATTAAAACACGCAGTGAATCTGAGGTCGGTGAGAGTAGTTAAATAGTATCGAGCAAAAATGCCATCCACCTTCTCTTTGAAAAGTTTATTTGAGAGAGTCTGGTAATCCAGAGGAAAATATTATTAAAAGAAGACACGTAATATATGGTTCCAGAAATTGAAATGAATGCATGAGGGTTTTCGCTAATCTGTTCTGCTATGAAGGTTTTGATTTTTCCCGTGTGCATTAATTGGTTATTATCCGATTATGCAAATCTCTAACATTTTATTTAATTATAAAACATGACTTTTCAGTTGTTTCACCAAATTCAATTATATAATTATATAATTTTTTTTTACTATTTTAATCATTTGGTGCTTCTGCAGAGACGGGGGCCACTGTTTCGATCGATGGCGGCGGAAACTGCCGACTCCTCTTCGGAAGAAATCGTGATCGATGGAAAGAAATTTGATTTTGGGGGAGATAACTAATATTGGGTTAATTAATCGGTTTACCACCATTTCGTGAAAAAGTAAACTTTGAAGAGTTCTTGCATTTACTCGGGGATAATTGCAAAAGAAATACAGACGTATTGAAGTTGGAAGTATTTTTGAACTGATCGCAGAATTGTACCCTGTTTCAAACTTTTTTCCCCCACATTTATCATTCAGTCAATACCCTGTAAGAATCTTGTAAACAATTGACTGAACGATAAATGTGGAAAAAAACGTTTTTTTTTATTTCAATAAATAAAACTTTCATAATTTTAACTGTTGAATTGACAATTGATTTTGGGGAAGATAACTTATCCTCAAATTTCTTTCCGTCACTCACGTTTTCGCACGATTTCTCCCGAAGAGGAGTCGGCAGCTTTCGCTGCCATTGATCGAAACACTGGCCCCCGTCTCTGCAGAAGCACCAATAATTTTGTCATATTTTGTTTCGCTTAGCGTAATTAAAATTCAGTATTGATCATGCTCAAATTGTGAGCTTGTTTATTTTAAAATCATTAAATTTTATTTTGACTTCATTTTTATTGTTAGAAGTTAACTTCCACACATATATGTAGAATTTTTCATATTTCAGCAATTTCACACCACTTTTCATATCTCCTAAAACGGCTTTAATTTTCTTAGAAAACATACAAGATAAATTTTGAGAGCACTATGTGTCTATCAAGATAACTGTAAACATAAACAAGGATGCAATAAACAAATTAATCTTCAGCCTCCGAAGACTTAAAGTAAAAGCTGATTCAATACTGAGGTTTACATATTGCATCTAGACGTTATGTGGTGACATGTTCTTATTGAATTAAATGTCCTAGTGCCCTGGTTTCTAATTTGCTTATGAACAAGCTTCATAGGTATGTATACCTAATTGAGAAAGTTGGTAATGATCCCTTATACCGATATATTTATTATGTTAGATATTTGAGGACAAGGCGTGTAATAATAATATTAAAAGAAAGGAGAGATGTACTGGTCAACAAAGTTTGAAGACAGGAGCAAGAAAAGGGACGCCTGACCCTGTTGTGCACACTTAACATTACAACAGGTCCCCACCACTCTTCACTAGCTGTAGAGAGGAAACTGTCATGAAAGGAGTTGTGGGGATGGGAACCAACTAGACCCAGTCCACTTATGATATACTACCAGTAGCTGCATACTTAATGAAGTAGAACATCAAAGAGGATGACAAATATAGATGTTGACAATATGGAAAACTGTGAGTTGGCATTAAAGGGAGTAAGGTACAACTGGAGACAACCCAGGAAAAAGTTGGCACGGATCACCTGATTTTGATATTTGACTCCACAAAGGATATCTTGAACGAGGTTTCTTTCAAAGCATCTGACACTCCCACTCTGTAGGAAGGAATTTTAATTGGAGTGGGATCAGGGAGAGAGAAGATGAGCTTCCATTTCCCACAATTCTACTCAATCACTGCAGCATTCTCACAATGAAATGAATGATCAGATTTCCAATCTCTGTATAACTGACAGTCCCATACGAATCAAGCCTGGATATAGCAGACTATTGATAATTTTCTTATCCTCTTACTCAAATCTATAAAACAGATATAACTACTATCTAGGTGTTTGGGTTGCCAAAGCTTGGAACATGGATGAACACAAAGCTTTTGCAACTGTTCACTTTGGAAGAAGCCCATCTCAGTTTGTTAGTGTGATGAAAAGAACTCTTTACTTCTTCTACGCTCCGGAAGTTAATTACTTCCCTTTTGCTTCTTCCGTTTTCTTTCTCTGTAAATACGCCATTACTTCTTCATGGAGGCTTCGCTGCCTGCGTTATATCTTTGCCGAATAAAGCTTTATCAAAAGCAAACTTAGTGTCCTCGAACTCTTTCATTCATTCATTCATTCATTCATTCATTCATTACAGTTAGCTTCAGATATGAGACAGGAAAGCAGCCAGATGTACAACGATGAAGAGGGGCGACATGACTTGAAAGGAGTTATCTGAGAGAAAACACTTGGAGTGCAGCAACAATCCAGTCAGCATCAGTAATCAGAGGGCTCTGAAGAGAAGTGGGCTAGCCAGGAGAATCACAATATCTGCTCTCATATCTTATAATATAAAGAGAGGAAGAGGATGTGGTGTCCAAGATTTAATGCAAGTTTTAGGACTTATAAATAAGTCGATAAAATTCATATACTAACTTAATCCTTTGTAAGTGTATAATGAGTAAGTACATTTCCACTGCTCTTAGAAAGCTTGATAATGTTTTCAGATTACATGTATGTACATTCATTTAAATATAACTATTCTATACATGTATTGGAAATTATAAATGTATTGATTGTCTGTACTTGAAGTGGACGCACACAAAAAATCTTTGGTGTTGTTGATTCAAGATTACGAATTTGTTCAGCAATACAATGACTTGCATCTGGACCAATTGAAGTGTTGGGCAAGCTGCATATGACTACTTCAGATGGTGAAGGCATAAAATACCTATGCTTGTTTTGCAACGTCTTGTCAGTGTAGGACGACTTCAACTGATAACCTTTACTTTCCTTATACCCCTTCTTTATTGGAGGTGGACAAGAAGGAGGAAGAAAAAAAAAAGAGAAAAGTTTTTGGTTACTTCTTACATTTTTTCTCTCACTCTGTTTACTAAATGTGAAATGATAGGTAGACAAAATTCTACAAACTTCTTAATCATATCTTTATACATCTTTACATACAAAACGATATACAAATATAGGTAAATATATCTTTATTATATATACACATATAGTCTTGCATTGTGTATCATACATAACATAAACGAAATTACATATTTCTAAAATGTTCCTATGATACATGTTTTAACATTGATGAGTATTTTGTCTTTATTTAAATGAGAATAGTAAAGAAATATCAATCCTCATCTTGTTTCGTCCGATGTAACTTCGTAACGTTTGCAAAGATCTACATGAGGAAGATGTGGATTTTATAACAGACTTATTTTATTCACGAGGGTAGATTGGTCTCATTCGATCAGCTATGTCTGGGTAGACATTATTTATTAACATGACCTAAATTATCGCTTGTAGTAAGGATTGAACCTGAACCCCCAGAAGTGACACTTTTTTTGCCCAAGGGGTTAACAAAATAACGATTTGTTTAGAATTCATTCTAAACATAGACAAGCATTAGACCATGTGGAGATAAGTTTTCTTTTTAATTACTAATACGGCTTCATGAAATTCCACCACTGAATACCGTATAACAAAAATAAAAACACATGTAGTTTTGATAGTCATACAGATGTTTCGTTATTCCGCCCCCCCCCCCATCGTACACGGCTGTAAAACCGTAGCCCCCCCCCTCAACATAAACACCAAGTATAAATAAACGGTAGGCCTTTTTCTCTACTGGCAAAATATATCTATCAACCTTAACATCAGTCCCTTTTCCAATCTCTTACATAATGATGGTCCCAAACTGCCGCACTGAAAGTTCACGTAATTCTCCCTTTTCAAGATGGAGAAGAGGTGTCATCGAAAAATAAACACTCAAGGGTATGAGTTACAAACCACCGAACCCAGTGGAAAATGGCACCACAGATAGATTATAATCTATCTTTGTAATGATCTTTTCGACCTGTGCGATTCAGGGTTGAATGTCCTTTGGTAGAATTATATATAACTTGCAGAACCTGTATACCGGCGTTGCCCAAGAAAAAATGAGAGACCCAAGAAACTTCTGATCCCACAACTGAAGACCGTATATTACAAAATTCATACAGTATGCTATTTACATTAAATGAGTTCTTATTTGAGATGAAGTTTATTACTGTTATATTTAATAATAGAATGTTAGCCCATTAATTTTGAAATATATGCTAAGACACTACTAATATTTAGTAACAATTAAATTCGTTTAGAATATTAATAAAAATTATTTTATAAATAAAAATAATCTTGTGTAAAATAACATTTTGATGTGGGCATATATATTTTGGTTGCACAGATCTAACTGATATTATTGTTTGAAGTTGTTGGCGTCTAAAATGTGCCTAATTTCCAACCAAATTAAAGTTGCTAAACAAAGACGGCACATTTTCTATGGACGAATATAACTAATACACGTTCAAAACCTACATTTTAAACAAAACAGATCAATTTTCAGTAAGAATTTTTAATAATTATTACATCGATTATGATTAAGCTAGCCTAAACATTGAGCATCTCTCAAATTTACGTTTATATTAAATTGTGCTTTAGGGTAACAATCATATTGAAAATTATTAACAAACTAAAGAAAATCCTGACTGAAATTTTCTTTAAGATGGGACTGTTTTCAAGACAAAGGGCCACTCATCATGTGTCTACCTCCTGAAGAGGAGGTTAGATAAAGTACATAAGGTCAGGTGTGGGTTTTGATGAAAGTGTTTCTGTGGAACCAACTGGACTGGAACCTGATACACCCAGGTCCTCAGCGTCGTTAACCACTTAGCCACCATGCCACCCTCTCATGCACATGAGGTTACTAGTGTTTTTCAAACTTATTTTCAACCAGTGATGGGCGATTCAAATAACAATTTAATCTTTTCTTTCTAATTATTTTATACTATTTCCCCATGAGTTGTAAAAAAATATTTTGGATTAAATGTTGACTAGTGGGTGAAAAATGGATGAACATAAGCTAGTTGGTTTTTAATTAGTGATAGATATCACAACAAATTAAAACAATGGATTGAAAATAGCATTTCAGTGACATCGTACTTGGCTTATAATAAGAGGAGGGGAACAGAAACAGTTCCATGCAGGGCTGAACGCATCATGGCCGCTGATCTTTTGATGATTACATTCTCCTTTTGTCTTTTCCAATTCAATATATTGTCAAGATTTCTCCCCTTTTTTTTTTTATCTGCCATTTTCTCATGTATGCCGAGAAAACTTCTTGCAATTCAGACACATGCGTTTGCTTCACATGAAACATTAATCTAAATAGTAAAATAAAACCTCTAGTCGGTTTCAGAACCATACTTATAGGTAAGTTGAAGTCAGTGTCATGATTGGTCAAATATAACTTTTAGCAGGTGTTTCCTAGGGATCGATACTTGAAACTATATTATTCCTGATTTTCATAAACGACTTCTCACATAATACGATCGTGTCTGAGATGTATTTACCGATGAAACCATGAGTTAGCATTCGCTTTTCTCTCAAGATAATGGCTGACTGATTCTACTACAGAAAACGACCTCCAGTCTAAGGAGACCAAAAACGAATAGTCACAGTTATTTATCTTTGTAACGTTGGACAAGAACTTGATAAAACATCGAGCGAAGATGTATTTCATAGCTTGAAAGTATATACACTCGCTCGGCGATAAAGTTTTAAAAGGGGAAAAATACTCTCGACCTCCATTCTATATTTATCTTTTTTCTTAAGTCTACTTAATCTCCCGGATAATTGGTTGTATGCTTAGACTCAAAAGTTTCTGCACCTTAGTATCCGGCAATTCAACAGTTTCCATTTATATATGTCGAAAATTCGGACATTTTATTCCCATGAACTTACAAATTGTTGGTCAGCCCCTTTCTTAACTAGATCGAGCGAAGATATAAATTATATAACTTATGTATACTAAGTGTTCGTTTGTCGGCTCTATCGCGACACCTGTAAAGATGAAGAGTTCCTATTCCCCTCTCGTTCTATATGCACGCATATTTGAACCCGATGATTAAAATCTTTTCTTTCTTTTTTCTTTCTGTTGTGTGACCGTCTTGTGTTACGGCCGCGTCTCGCAGGGAACGACAAGTCAGCTTACTAACTTCTTTCTTTGCAGCAGTCTCTACAGGGTTAGAACAAGAACTGAATGGAAACGTTTTTGTTTTACTGATGTTTTCTGTTTACCTACACATTTGTATTTTAGAAAATCTTTAGGTTCTTAATTTTTTAACCAGTTAATTGTTTGAATTGGTGAACGCGTATTGATGGGTTTTATTGGTGATTTAATTTCACTCAATCTACACTCAGGGGATGACAGGCGTCTCTTTATTCTCCTCATTCATCCAAGGTGACAGAAAGAAGTAAATTTGAAAATAACATGGAACACTCTCTCTCTCTCTCTCTCTTCTTCTTCCATTTCACGTTCTTGTTACAAAAATGTGGTCTGAGGAAATCTAATAACATAAATGGAAACTCTCGCCATATTATATTGTATTCTTTTGACAATTTGGTCTATCCACTTATTTTAAAAATCTGTTTTTTTTTATTTATCAACCGAAGACACACATAGAAGACAAGTGACATGGAGGAAAGACAAAGAAAAAAAAGGTAAGTGGATCTCATTTGTTGGCGAAAGTGACACAAATAATGTGTCTTCCTCCTCTATCCATTTGTTAATTTTTACTATGAGTTATATATATATATGATATAAAGAAACATATTATGTAGATAAATCATGTATGAATGCAACACACTGAAAGATCTGACTGAATTCAATGTATACATGATTTGACTGAATTCAGACTTCTAGACTTCTCTAATATTACTTGGTGAGCCCACATTATAGATGCTCATATGTCATTCTTGAAATGAGCATCTCTAAAAACATAGTTTGATATCATAGATTTGGGGTTGGAAGCATGAGCCCCTAGTGCTGCTAAAACGGCAGGTTTGACAAAACGCAGAATTTTATTGGTCTTCAATAATTGTATCCATCTATTTTTTTATATGAACACACGTCGTAAAATATGAGATGCCTTAGAATTCGGAAACGATAAGGCTAGGGCCCTTTTGTTAAGCTCTTTTAATATTTAGCAAAATAAACAATCCCATACAGAAACCCTATGTTAGGCTGGTTGTACTCCACAAAAAAAGACCCAGACATTTAAATTTAAGTTCAGTATCCATGTTTTATCCATTCTTGCTAATATGCGTCCATTCAACGACGATGTAAATGCTATTTCAAAATTAGACAAAACTGAAGTTACGCTTAACTGACCGACGAAGCCTCTCACACATCTATAATTTAGTTTTCAAGATTTATTTTCTTGTTCATTTCTGTTGGAAAAGTAGATGTAGACAACCACAAGGCGTAGCAACTAATTCAAATCTCATGGAACAAAATGGTGATTGAGTTCAAAGCGACCATATCGTTTGGTTTACCGGGTAGTCACTGAAAATCGGGAAAACGCGCATGCTCAGAGTTGTGGGGTTTTGTAGGTGTTGTTTTTTTGAAACGGTTCGGTGTACACACATTCAAATCACCGAGATACGATGGATGTGAGCAGGTGAGAAAGAAATGGAAGTTTTGTTCAGACAACTGCATACAAAAACGCTTTTCCAACAACACCGGAACAATACTAACATGAATTCCTCCTATATTTTAGACCGCTGTAGAGATTTTATCCCCGCATCCATTTAACGCTCTGCCTCCTTCTTTCTCCTAAAGAAAAGATAAATGAATCATATCTTATGAAGAAATACGTTTCATTTTGCGATTATCCACTTTGGGCCATTTAAATCTGTTATTAAGAAGTATCATTTTTTTATTTTTCTGTTATCAAAGTGAAGTGAGGCCTCGTCTATATACTCTGAATAATATATATAAATATTAGCTTTAACTCACATCCTTATTTTATCACTAATGCCGATTAGGCCTTGTGAGATAAACTGTAATTTAGGTCAAGGAAACATTGGAAGAATTTAGGCTGCTCCGGTACTAGATGATGTGTCATTTCCTAAGTAGAAATAAACATTTAAATATCTAAAACATAACAAATGCATTTGTTATGTAATTGGTTTTTGTACATATAGATAACACACGTACTTAATCAATTATTTCTATTTTGTTAATTAGCAGTAATTACACAGTTTGAGTGATCAGTCATACACCAAAGTTTTGGGCATTCTTAGAGTAAATTCATGAATAATGGGAGGTATATTCGACAGCCTCGAGTGATTCTACTGAAATGAGGCCTCCATAGCACTTTTGAAACCTCCAATAGTACCCTAGTAATACTGGACATAAAATTGTTAGAAGTGTAGTTTACAAGATTTGGTATATAGTTTTTAAAGATAAGCAATAGCCTATATTAATCACTAAGCTCCTTTAGTATATAATATATCTGAACAGGGCTCAACTTTATTATTAACTCTCTGCATTAGACTGTTGGAATATGGCATATAGCTACGTGACAACATTCGTTAGACAGTAAACTATCGAGTGTTCATGCCCACTCTGTTTAAGCATAAATAGAACTTAACAGCCACGAGAAATTACCACGTAAAGAAAGGGAATTTTGTTAGAGCGCTTGCTTGCAGAGTCTAGGGTGATTTTGTAACTGGGTTCGAATCTTGCGACCGTCTGAAATTATACTATAATCACTGTAGAAGATGATAAGCTTGAAACGCTGGCGTATATATATATATATATATATATATATAATGTCGGTATATACTTTATATATACTTTAATGTGTGACTCTGACTTTTGAAGTATATTCTAGGAATCGCATGTTTTTTTTTAGTTTATCGCATTACCAGAACATGTAAATTTAATTTAATTAAATTTTTTAATGCGGGGAACACAGAAATACCTGGCATAGTACCCAGATGCGAGAATACCCCGCTCCGTGAGCTGAACATGTAGATCTTGACTTCATCCATCTGACAATACACACAGTCATTCGGTGCCAAAATGTTCGATGTAAAATGTCAACAAGGATTAAGGAGGCCTCCCTCTCACAACCTTCCTAAAGCTGGAGACTGCAAATCAGGCTCTGTCTGGAAACCTACAACTGCTTATCTACTCCTTAAAAATATCTATCACTCGACTTCTTCTTCGTTTGCACTCTGCACCTGGCTAATAGACAGAGGTACATTCACAGATATAGTTCAAAGGCCAAGCACTGGGTGTCTTTGCAGTGTCCCTATTTCTTTTTCTGTTTCCTGACTAGGACAAAGAATGTCCCCAAGTTGTTTAGTCAGCTTGTGAAACTAAGTCATGGCCAGATGTCAAAACAAGAATGGTCTAGTTTCCAACTGGCGATACAGGAGCCCTAACTCTTGGATCATGCGAAGAGCTGCTTCTCTATCAACAGTTATATAATATCGGGATAATTTTAGTGCCATGTCACGCATGGAGATGGACCCTGCACTTATCTCCAGTGGACTTTCCCGAGGCTATAACCCCATAGGCATCTCACCAGTAGATAAAGACAGTAACAAATAAGCTTAATAGTCTGACACCCACTTTGCCCAACCCTTTCTATCTAAAAACAAAAATAATGCCAATACGAATAAAAAGTAATACGTTCAAACCAGACACCCTTAAAAACAACCAATCTACCTTCTTCCTTGAAGCTCGCATTCACAAATATCCTAGAGCTTAGTAATTCTACATCATCAAGGTTAGTTCTTACTCGTATAAACTCCTCAATCTTTTCTTAGTGCTAGGATATCTGGGGAGTGTAGATTAGTTTCGCTAAGCGTTTTGACATGCCATGATACCTCTGCTGTAAATACTCTAGTAAAAGGGAGGGTGTTAGACTTCGAGCCCGTGCATATGCTTGTTAGGAATATAGAGAACGTTATGTTAGATTAACTATTTCATCTACCGTTCTCCTTCGACTCGGGACTATACACTATCTGAGAAATAGTCTAAAGAGAGGACTGTGTCTACCCTATTGGACCAAAATCCTCAAATAAATGGATTTGGGTGCTCGAATGTCCACCACAGATATTGGCTTGGTTTCTCGAACTATACAGATGCAACTGGTAACACTTTCTTGACCTGCCTCCCAAATTGTGATGGCTAGCAAACCTCACTTCTCGACTTTTTCTTGACTACACTTGCCCATAGCCCAGTCGAGAAGGCTGATGATCTTATGACAAGATACTACCAACTGATTGTGATCTAATGGATTTCCAGTCTAAGTAAAAATTTATGTTGTGCACTGTTCAGCAAGTAATGAGGTAAATCAATAGAATTGTCTGTTATCATAGAATTTCTGCGTGGGGACATTGAAGAGAGTGGGGCTTATTCTATGGTTCATTTCGACTTGCTGCCTATGCTCAATAGCAGCTGCACAAGCATTCCACCGATTCAATCGCCATAAGTCAAATACAATGGTTTTTTGATGCTATAAATTTTTGTGGTATTTGGGGCTATTGCAAGTTTCTACCTACTTACTTTGCATTATTACAAATAGTTTTCTGGTCTAATTTCTGTGCCTCAATTTCTGAAAAATCTATAATTGTGTGGTGAATAATAGGCAATGAACAATTCGCCCACTATCCGACCACCATGATGCCACTTGCAAGGCAATGGATAAGGCTGAACTGCTTTCCCAGCAGTGTGCTTTAAACTCCACCTTTGACTCCAGTCCATCCCAAATTTCTCATTGCGGAGTGGTTTATGAAGCCACACTTGATGATTTGATTATCACCCCTTCACCCCTTCCGATGTCATGGATATCATAAAAATCTTGACACCTCCAAAGCATGTTGGCCTGATCTTATTACTATAGCAGAGATAAAAAATGCTCTGCTGAGCTGGCCCCTGTAATAGCAAGATCGGCAAGCAATTTGTCCTCTCCAAATTCTAACTTGAAAACTGGTACCACAGGCAATTTTCCAGTATCAGGAGTTTTTGTGAAAGAACTAACCCACAAAATTATCGCCCCATCAGTCTCCTCCTGCTCTTTGCTAAAATCTTTTAATCACTAATCAATCTACCATTAGTCCACCACCTAGTTAATGCTAAACTTCTGCCGATATCAAGACTGCATTCAGAGATTACCATTAGGCAATCCCGTTCTTACTGATGATCATATACCATACATTGGATAAGGCAGGAGAAGCTAGGGCGGTAGCACTTGATATATCCGAAGCCTTTGAGAAGCTTTGTCTTGGAGCCCAGAATCAGAAAACCTTTGTTAAAGGAAAGGAGCTTTGGCATAAACTTTTCCTACAACCGATTGTCATAGTTGCTAGCACCTTTCCAGAGAGCACCCTAACATTGTATGTTAGTTTAACATTGAATGTTCCACTCTTCGGCCTGTCAAATACATAGAAAATACTGCCAAGTCTGCTGCAAAGGAGGTGGGCTCCCTCTACCATACTAGAAAACTTCTTACGCGTGCCAGTATCTCTACAAAGCCACCATTCGCCTATGCATAGAGTATTATTGCCACATTAACGGTTTGTGTAACAGCCCAAGTCTCTCCCTCTTAAAAATGGTACAAAAAGAACTTCTAATCTAATAGGTCCTACACTGTGGCAATGGGATAAAGGTTGCAGTTTGGTAGACAATGAATGTTTGTGAAACAAGCACATGGATGCAACAATGAAATGTACTCCAACATACTTGCTGCACTTGTGACCTCTCAACATAAATACCCAAGACCATGCTGACAATCAGCAAAATCCCACCTCTTCATTGTATAGGCATACAGATGCCAGAAAGCTTTCTACTTTAATAGATTCTTTCCTCGAATTGCTTGCCTATGTAATTTCCTTCCTGCTCCCTGTTTCCCTGACTTTACCAACATCTCGCTGCACAACTCCCCAACTGCCACTGAGATGTAAGGATCTACTGTGAATTAGGGGCCAATGTGTTTTGTTTGGAGGTGATAGATTTAAATAGAAGTAGAACATATATTTATAAATAAAATTCCATGAAAAATGTCAGTATACTGAAATCATAACCCTATTAAGGGCATAAGATGAAAATTCATATACACTAAATGTACAAAAGCAAGGAAATTCACAAATTTTTACACTTTTATTGACATTAAGGGTATGACTACATATCAACAAAACCATTTCATTATCACATCACTACAGTATAAATCTCTATGCATGAGTGGATGAAATGTGAGAGGTGCGCTGAAGAAAAATTCCTACCAGTAAAATACATAGCCCTGTTGTGCTCGCATACCCTTAATGACAATAAAAGTGTAAAAATTTGCAAATTTCCTTGCTTTTGTACATTTAGTGTATATGAATTTTCATCTTAACCCTATTAAGGGCATATGCTTTCAGTATACTGGCATTTTTCATGGAATGTCACTACTTATGAGAAGGCCTTGTATTGGGGCATAGCCTTTATAAAAGAGTTTTCCAGAAAATTCCAAAAAACAAGGTATATCGTAAACTGAAATTAAAATGCCATCAACTAGACCCTAGAACCTCTATCTCTGCCAAAAATCAGCTGAATCCATCAAATAGATGTGCCACCCTGTATCTCATCAACTGTGTGTACGTACGTATAACATGATTTCATGATTGAACTTTCTGGATCTCTGGGTTGCCTTGACTAATGATGCTGAAATTCTACACACTTAAAAAAACAACCAATAAACCAAATTAGTTGATATCTCTATCAATCATAACTCATAGAACCTGAGATTTCCAGCATAGGCCATTCGTGAAGTCTATTAAGGGATATAGTGCTCTCGCGCCTCCCTTGATTGAAATTATATGTTTTACCCAGAAATTATAGGAAGCCATCTGTAAGATAGCTTCCTATAATTTCTGGGTATTATTTACTGGTAAATCATAAGGTGTTAATCAATTACCAATAATTTAAGTATCTGAAAAATTATAGACAGAAATATATCTAGAATTAAGCTACTAAGTAGTATTGCAAAAATTAAAAAATGTTAAATCGCTGAAAGCTATAAACAAAAGATGAATAAGTTTTATACACACGAGGTACAAAACAAAGATGGCGATTTAAATTTAGCAATGACAGATAATATTGTCGTTCTAGTTATTATTTTACCCCAGTACATATAATTTCTAACTGGATAGAAATTATAATTTTTTTTATTAATTTACATAATTTTTTTTAAATGTAAAAATTTATAAAAAAATATAGAATAGCACCTGAAAGCTTAAATAAAAAATTAATCCAAAGCAAATGTAACCATCTTAATTTAAAACTAGCAGGAACCGTGTCCCGTATATGTAATGAAATAATTATAGACAACTTGAGGTATTCATATAAATAGACAAATATGTATTTACTTTAAAACCAATAATCCGAACACACTTAAAACATAATTTTTTGTTGTGATCAAATTGTTGCAGTTTTTTGTTCAAATAAAAAAAACTAAAAAAAGCAGTTTGAACTCCACAAAACTAGAGTGTATTTGAAATATTTTGGATTATTTCATATTATAAAAATTACTAGCTGGAATACCAATCCCAAGACATTTTTTCATCAAGCCAAAGTGGATTATATGAACCTATGTATACGACTTTAATAAAAGAAAATTCTATAAAAAAGGAGTGTCTCCTACTCAGGGGACCTTATGAGTGTGAGTTTAATATCATTCCATCTTCACTCAGATTAGTACTGACACTGCCTTCAAATGGAATATTTTTATCCTATTGCCATGTAGCAGGGTCTTGGGCAGTTGGATGGGAATTTTCAAGTACATCTCCAAATATGGCATACCATATAGTTTGAGGACCATTATAATATAAATTATAAAAAAACAGAATGCAACTAATTTCTGTTATGTTTCTTGATGTTCAATCATTGTCTTATGATCATTGAATGATTCATAAGAAATAAGACATTTTATGTTAAATAATTTGCCTAACATTTTAATGTCAACAAAAAATTGCTCACAGCACAACAAATAAAAAAAAAACTCAGGAAAGGTATGAATGCCCTATGTTTGTTCTAACCTAACTCTCACAACTGTTTGATCTTGAAGTAGCTAATGTTACATGCTGATCCAAATTCAAGGGTAGTAGAGAACGTAGTAAATATCAGTATTACTAATTATTAACAAAAATATCATCACAATAATACATGGAATAATGGATATGATGATGATAATGAATTATTAATTACAACCTTGTTGTTCGATATCTTTCTCTTCTTCATTTTGTCACATAAAACAAACTGTCAATTTGTCAGATTTTGAATTTAGGATGAAATCAGACAAACCTTGAATTTTTTTTAAACAAATTTCTTCATCACTTTGACAAATAAACAAAACACTTTGGGGTAAATACCAGCTTAAGAGGATGCGTCTTTTTTATTAAAAAATAATCATCTTTTCGTTTTTGATGTGTCCTCTTCAGGGGACTTCATCTTACACCCATCCATCTCCAGTGGGATCCTTAGGATTTTTGTTCTCAACATCATTGTTTCATGTCAAAGTAAGACTCATCTTTTCTTCAGCAGGTTGTTTGATATTAGGAATCAAATATTTTTGAGAATCCTTAAGATAATCAACTAACCACTTCTTTACACAACAAGTATATTAGTACTGCATAGATCTGCTTATTTTTAATCTATTGGTTACTTTGATTTTCTGAAATTATTTTGAACAAAAACCATCTTACCTATTATAATAATAAAAAAATGGTAAATAAATCTTTGGGCTTCCTCTTTATATTTCAAATAGATTTCAATATTATTTTACATGTTAGCAATGAAAATAGTTGCGTTATTTTCATTTGAAAATATTTTTGAATCTCCACGGCCGCCGAGATGACTCCTTTCTTTAACTACATCTCTTTTTATAAACAGTTTCAACATATGGTGCAACAACCTTGTGAATATATGTAGACGCAAATCGTACAAGAAGTGTGCATACATACATTTATTTCAAATTACCAGAACATTTGGGTTTATATCAGAGTGGAATATGGTTCCTTTTCACTCCTAGGCCATTCTTTGCCTATCCTCATAAATGCTTTCAATCAGCAATAAACCAGGGAACGTCGATGAGTCTGGATGAGTGCAAAATTTGCCATGATATGAGTGTCCCCTGTTTGGTGTAGCTGGATACCCCACATTAAACCGACCTCATGTCTTCTTTCCTACAGTTGGAGAATGGCAGGTAAATTAAAAAGGACAGTTAAACTACTTTTGTAGGTGGTGGTGGGGGTAAAAAAATCAACCAGTTAACATAACACCATAACAGTTTAAAATATCATAAATTATTTATTGGAGAGCTATAAAATTATGATCCTAATTTTTCCCTAATGAAAACATCAATTAAAAGTGATTTTTGTTGCAATGGCCATTCTTAGAAAAATAACTTATAATTTTTCACGCATAATTTTTTAAACGATGTTTGACGCGGACGTTTGGAATGTATTTCTCATAACCTCAAATTTAATTATGTATTATTACATTACCTAAATCAGTTATAACCTGATTTTAAAATGTATTTATTCATCAGATAAGTTAACATGATTTTTTTATAGTTTTGAAGTAATGCTAAACGTTAATAATGCCATTCGGATATGATCTATTAACTAAAAAAAATACTCGTTGGTTTCTCTTCCGAAGCAAGTCTTTGGATAAAACATTTGGAAGACGTGACTGGTTTATTGCCGGTCAGCTGAAGCATCCTCTCCCCACCGAAGAATACGCTGCCCTGCTTTCGTTCTAGGATCAAAGTGTAATATCTTTTTTGCCACAGTCAATAAGGACCTCTCTTCTTCTGATCAAGGACAGTTCTAATTTTTGTCCGATTCAGTGTGCCTCTTTTTTTTTTCACATGAAAACCGATCTTGTGTTTAAATTTTTCACATGGATTAATAACAATTACTTATTTCATTTTTGTGGGCCTCATTATGACAATAAATGCTATTAAACTTTTGCATTTCATCAAGTACTTTACTTAATATTTAAGTATATATATATATATATATATATATATATATATATACATATAAATTTTCTGCAGCTCTGGTTCAAAATTTGATTAATATGGTGATTATGGTGAAATCGAACAAGTTCGTGTGTGTGAATGTGCTTGCCTTTCTTGCCTATACATAAAAAATAAAATAATAATTCAAGTTATCAATGGTGTGTTTATTTAAAACGATTTGATATAGTCTATTGAAATTTCAAATATAATAAATCCTACATCCGGCAAGTTATTCGCAAAAATAAAACTACTATCGATCGATTTTCAAATCAAATTTATTAAATTATATAAAGGAGAACACATTTTATTGGAATCATGTTGAAAATTTTTTTTAATTTACATATTGGTCAAAATTACTAGGAGACTAAACCATAAGTATATTCAAAGAGTAGACAAACCATCACCAAAATTCCAAGCATTAACTTTTTATCCAAGGATTTATTGTCACTGACTTAGATTTGAGGTCAGCAGACCACAGCTGGTGAAGTTGCCGAGTTTTTTTAGTGTTTACAAGAGTCTGGTAGCATACAACATTTGATACCTGGAGGTTCAGAATATTTTGTTGAATTTAATTCTGTAATGGTGTTCAATTAGCTGTCAAGAACTGTCATAACTACATTTCTTAAATTGAGCATCAGTTTACCATAACGGAGCCTTCTTGAATGTACTGCCATGATTATAAAAATCATTATATAGATATTAATTATATAAAATTTAAAGGTCATGAGAGGGAAAATAAAACTAAGCAGTTAAATCTCCTTGAAAATAACTACATAGGCATAAGTAAACTGTTATTGTTTATGCTGTAAAACAGACATGACATACAGTAAATAAGGTTAGATTCCTGTACTGCTGAAATAATACCTATTGCTAACAATCTACGAATCGTATTCATCTAAGCATTGTATACAAGTTGCAAAAAGTCAAAGTGACAAGCAATATGGATTTTGTCCTGCAAGAATAACTGATCCTGTGCGATATCACAGTCAGTTGTGAATCTATTGATGGGGCTTTAGCTTTTGATATCGAAGGCTTTTGATATATCAATGGTTTGATATATTGTTTGGCACAAAGGTTTGCTTCACAAGTCTGATGGTTGATAGAATTTGTTAATTATAGAATATCTGAAAATGTCCTTTCTCTTCAATAAGTCTATAAAAGTAGTTGTTGGTGGGCAGAAGTCTAAAGCATACAGTATTAATGCCAGCGTGGCTGAGGGATTCAGAGGAATAAATTGTATTTACGTTAATTCTAGCGTCTCAGAATTTAAATTGTAAACGTTCTTCTGGAACTACACTGAGAATTTCAATACAACAGCCGTCAAAACAACAAACCTATTTTTTTTCTACTGGAGAAAAAAATCAACGAAAAGCTGAAATTGATTAGATTCTTTGTCGAATCATCGTTTATTTTTTTGATATTTGTGTTTATTTCTTTGAATGTTCCATAAACAAACAAAAATGCTTGTATAAAATGGGCAGAAACAGAATTCGGAACTTAACGATGAACGTTCATCTTGAAACCATAATGTTTCAAAAACGTTGTTTGTTTACATTCTCTTGATATTCTGCTATCTTGAGTTTTCAATTCATAAAATGTTTCTATGCTGGATTTTTTTCCACCAAAGTAAGCTATCGTTAATATTCAAAATTGTTACATCCTTCTGTAGGTACACGTCAAAAATTATTCTTTAAAAATTAGTACGTTTTTCTATTTCGAGATGATAATACAAATATTTGTGTATCTTGATAAAAAGATAATAATGATAATTTTAATTTTTTCCTTAGGCAAGGCGTGGATAAGGCTTTTATTATTTTCTATTTTAGTCCGTTATCAATCTTTTTTTAACCAATATTTATAATATTTATTACATTATAACTTCCGATCTATAATATATAGCATATAAATTATGATAATAATTATAATTGGGAAATGTGCAGAAACTGAAAATTGGGGAACATTTAAGGTTTAGTGGGGATAATACGGGCAGAATTTCCCATTTGAAAATTTAAAGATATCTAATGACTTTGCATTGGATTTTATCCAAATTTGAAATTCAGGAAATCTTGATTAATTGGTGTCAGAATATCTTAAGAATTTTATTGTCTTCAGAAGAAAGTAAAATACGGTTATTAATTTTGATTCTAGAAAATAGCATAAAAATGGTGCAAAACTAAATTTTAGACATTCTCATGAGTGCATGCATTAACATTTCATTTGTAGAACAGAATACTCATATATAATAATATTTTTCTACATGAGTGGTATTTAGTAAAAAAAATTCTGTTGGTTGGATTTAAAAGCTGCAGTAAATGCATACTTTCTTAATTATTTTTCCTGTGTCTTCAGCTTGTCTAAGTAGCAAGTCCCCATTCTTCAAACATTCAGAAAATATTTATATTGTGACCTACATACATCTTTTTAGCAAGCCAGACTGTCTGTCAGTAATGTGGGTCATGGACATATCTATTTTGAGCCATCGATAACAAATTAGCAGCTGAGGTTACGGTAATCACGTGCCTCTAGAAAAAAAAGACAATATCAGAGCCACGGAATTGAACAAGAAAACAAAAACTGATATAAGGAAATCAAGGCCATTGATTGATTTATTGATTGATTTTTGGTGGTAACTGTTTGCACCGATGGCCAATTATGGTGTTCAAAAAGGAAAATCTCTCGATCAGTGACCAATAATCAAGCATTGCTTTAGCCACGTGTTGGATGGCCTAATTGCTTTCACAGGATATGAGATATTGATTAATTGAACAAAGCACAGCCCGTTTCACGGCAAGGTGACCAGGTCAGTGCTGCCAACTCTGCCTGTTATTTATTCCTATCAAAGATGATAAAGAAACTTTGAATTAAATTTGGAAGACTGACAACTTAAATTTATTCAATAAACTAGCAAGTGTGCCTGTCATTGTCTGGACGTCATATAGAAGAGTGTAGCAATTAAAAATATTTCGCTATAATTGTATTATTCCCCTGTTATATATTGACACTTAATTTCCAAATGGTAATAATTCAGGACAGCTTGTAAACAACATGAAAATTCTTAATTATACAAGCAATATTGTTTGAGTTTGAACTTATGTATAGGGGGTTCATAAAACACTTAATTATAAACTTTGGTCCAATAGATGATGCATAAGGCCTATAAACCAGCCGATTAACTAATTACAACTCCTATATTATTATATAGCAAATTCTCAGACTATATTTCAGATAATTGTGTATGTCTTAAATCTAAATTAAAATGTCCACTGAGCCCGACTGTATTAGGGTTAATTACTGAAAGACCCTTTAATGTTAGGCAGTATGTTTTGCTACAATACATGCTGTAGGACTAGAAATAAAAGTCCATTCACTCACATGTAAATGGGAAGGTTCGCTGGAGAAGAGTCATTTTGCAAATATACTTCTCATGGTCAGAATTGGTGTCAATTTGTAAATACTCCTAGTTTGAGGTGTCTAACCCAGATATATAGTCTGTTTTATCTGTCTCTGGGTAGATCAAACTCTTTGTAACTTAAAAATGAAATCAAAGACTTATTCTTCCATCATCGACACAACAGTTACTACTAATAATAGTCTGCTTAGTTTTTCTTAAGTTTTAAGTGTGACAAAAAATAATATTGTCATCATTATAGTAGTTTACTGTCTTGATCATAAGAATTGTAAAATAATGTTTCAAGCTCAGTTTGCTCAAAGTGTGTAATAAAATATTAATAGGTAATACTATTACTACTACTACTACAAATTGAACTCATATGTGTTAATATCAAACTTGTACCAAAGGAATCCGACAATTTATGCAATAATTATTAAATGCAATAAAGTGTTTTCATCTGTCTTTACTGTTTAGGAAGTAAAACATTGTGCCGGACATTCATAGAGCTGGAAGAACGTACATTATTACTGTTCATTCCAGAGTATATATATATATATAGATAATTTTAATTAACTATATATATATAAGTATACTTTAAGTATATAGAAAGACATAGATTATATATTAGAGAGAGAGGATAGAACTTATAGTGAATGGTTTAAGCTTAATATACGAGATAGAGCAAGTATAATAATAAATGAAGGAAGAGAGATGAAATATACAAATATATTAGATTTATCTTGAAGTTGAAATATATTTATAAATTTATAAATATATAAATTTATATTACATAAATATGCACACATCCTTAATCCAGAAAGATTTTTCAAGTTGATGCATCGCCCATTTTTTACTTAACCACAACATTTGTCTGATGTACCTCTTTTCAAGGATATAATGGGTAACAATCTTGTATGAGTAGAAGGAACAACCAACAACAATCTATAATGAAGGAAGAAAGGTTTATTCCATCTTGTTATTCTAATAGAAAAGAATAATGCCTGTAATGCCTTAGAATAATTTCCGAAGCGAAAACGTCTTTATATATATATATATATATATATATATATATATATATATATATATATATATATATATATATATTATAATTACATACAAATTAGGAAAAACATGGATTTACTATTACAACAAACAGGATTAATAGGCAAAAGTTGGCAAATCTGCTTGATAGTATATCATTAACAGCTTATTCAATTCTAATTTCTTTCCAAAGAAGAGATATCTGGATCAAAGTCTGAAATTTTGAAATAAATATCAGTACCTAGAAGATGGGTAAAGTGAATTGGTTCTTTTAAAATTACAGTTTTTGACATAAATAAAATCCATAACTGTTCATTCAGTTACACACCTCCCCATCAGATCGATTTAAAATCTGATTGGATTTGAACTTGGTTACCTATTATGAGAATCATTACACCACTCACACCCCTCCCCAATATCGACATTGTGCAATACATGTCTACAATATATGCATATCACACAGTGTATGTATATAATATGTGTATACATTGTATAAGGTTGACAGTAGCAGAAAGGTTACAGTGAAATTTAAAAAAAAAGTTTGTTATCGAATTCTCGTCCGTTTCAGGTGTTCAAAACAATTTTAATTCGATTATTAGTCACTTTATTCAGTTTTCTTTTCGTTTCGTGTAAAAACGTGGAGAAAATATAAAAGAGGATTTGCACTAAACAGAATACAATTCGCCTTCAAGATATTGTTCACTTTCAAAAGCAGACAATGATTGGTAGGACTGGTATGTAGTTGTTCGCAGGTGAGAATGGTATGGTAATGTAGAAAAAAACCCTCTAAAAGTCTCTGCATATTTATCAAACCAAGGGAATTCTTCAAAAAGCTTCCTGGATTCTCTTGGAGTTCTATCGCAGAAACACCTGCTTTTGTTCTGGCAGGAAGTTTTATCAGATGACGATTTTCTTTTTTCAACATGTATGATATTAGTTTTACTGTGAATGAACTCTAAAAGATATCTAGACAAAACCGATAAATGTGCTTTTATTTGTAATCAGTTTTAAACAGCAGTGAATGTGTTCACAAACAAAATATGACATTGGTTGGGATGTCTATTATGCCAACATGTTGGACACCACTGGATGTCGCCAGTGTAGTAAGCACCTTAAACATATTGAAGGTGACAATAGCCATCAAGTTTGCAATTTTGGACATATATATTCATATTAATATGTATGTATTATTATAGACCACCTGTAACCTGTTGGGTACGTATTTAGTTGATAAAATAGAAAATATAACTTTAATAATCAATTTCTAATCTATTTTACACATATTATAATAATATATACTCTATATTTAAGGATTATTGTGGCATGACAATTACAAGAGCAGGGAAGATAAGATGAATGGAATGATGTAAATAATGAATTCTCTCTCATCATTTACCCTTAATGTTATCTTGCTTGCTTTTCGCTGTGCACACTTCATATATGTAAATATATCCTCAGTTCTACTAACATGTGTTTTCATCAACACTCACCCTTAGGTCGAAACAATTCTTTCTTTCTTCTTCAAAACGAAGTGTAAATATATAACCAATGATAATGAGGTGTATGACATAATTATGAAATTTACATTTACAAATGTATTTTGAATATAATACTACATATGTTTTTAACAGTATTGAGTACCTTAGTATTTGCCACATACTATGAAAATATTGTTTGAGGCATATAGCAGTTAAAATAATATATAAAGATACACCAATACTCTTCTGGAGTTCGAATGAAAGCTACCTTTCGAGATTCATACTAAATACATAGTATGTCGAAATGTTAAGACACAACATGCTAGTAAAAAGATATATCATTTTATTACAAAATAATATGATAAATAACATTTAGGATGACCAAAAAGTGATAATAACAGTTACCTCTTAAACATTGGAATTGTTAGCTTATAAGTTACACACACACACATTATATATATATATATATATATAGCCATTAGTCGTAATATGATGCATATATATATGGCGGCTGATACAGAATAATAATTATGTAATAAATACGATTATTACAGTAAATAATGAATCCAGGAATAGCGAGATGTTAATATGTAATTTTGCCCATATTTTGAGGAATATACTTAACGTTCATAGTATTACATGTGTTATCTTCATCCACAAAATAAATATTTACTTGATATAAGAGTAGCTTTAAATGTCCCCAGGAGAGATTTAACACACTGATTGCACTTATTGCTCTATGTATAATTGGCAAAGCATGGGTGAAGAGTTAAAAACGAGATTTTTAGTGACGTGTAGGCTTGAACAAAGGCACAAGAAGTGTAAGCAGTGAGTGACAAGCTTAAACTTACAGAAGAAATTATGTCATCTCAGGATCCATTACTTCATAGATTTAATACTCTTAAAAGAACCGGCCCAATCCACCCAATGACTCGATCGCATCATAAATTACTCCATTAAAGGTGTTAAATCAGTTGTGCAGGGTCAATGGTATCCTTTATGCAACTACCTGGCAGACGATGTGTGACATGTCCAAACCACTCGAAGAATTTCTCTAGACATGTATGTGACCAAAATATAGTCTGTAACAAATTTTTTTAATATTTGATAGCAAATTTTTTATTTCAGTATTCTGACTCAATATTATTTTTAAAAAGTTTAACATATCTGAGAATTTTAGAAACGGATTTTGAAGCAAATCTCTCATATTTTCAGGCATAACTATTTTTAGAACAAATTTTGGATAGCAAAGAAGTGCAATGGTAAATTGACTTGGACAAGAAAATGTAGATATATTTATTGTTACAAAAACATGCGGCATAAACTACAATTTATAGAAATAATATTTTTATTCTTAAGAGAACTTTTACAGGTTTTCTGATGTGCCTATCTTTATCCCAAAATGTTTAAGATTAAAAATTAATTGGATTGGAACTTTTCGTTAAAAATATTTAAGGAACAAAACATTGGACAATATTATTTAAAATAAGGAATAAAATTTACCAAATCTCAGAATTGAAAGATCTGTTCTATTCACCAGAATAAACTACTTTACTTTCCATGTTTGATTTACTTACATGAAGAACATATGATAGAAAAATAGTTTCTTCTGTATCTTAAACAAACATCGCTCTAAATGAAGCAAACAATAAACATATAAGACTAGTTCATCTTGTGGGGCGTTCATTTTATTAGATTAATAACAGTGAATATGGAAAAAGTTATAAATGTCTAACCGCTTTTCACAGAGTTCAATTGGCAAACTTTTTATTATGAGCTGTTATGGATGGAAAGAGATAATGTTCAATTATAACCAGTTTACCGTGAATTATATCAGAAACTGAATAAATTAAAACAACTTTCATACAAATACAAAAACATTTGGTAACGTGTGAGTCAGGTGTATTTTTCATGCCCTAAAATAAATAAAAATTTACTTTTAAGGTTATTACAAAACCTGCTTCTAATGACTGGGGAACTTTTCCCAACCTACCTTTAGTGCTCATAAAAGTTTGAAAAATTTGCATTAACGAGTACTTCAATTTTATTTTTACTTTGTGTTCTCCGGATAAACACTTTCAGTTCAATTCACACATACATAACACCTACATTTCATTCCATATTTCATAAAAATGTTTTTCCCAATGCTTTATATGAATGACATAGCTCTTCAGTGAGAGAAAATATTTGCCATGACTACCGTATCACATGCTTTAAAGCTGATATTCGAAACCTGACAGCATACTAGTAAGCTTGTATAGCAGTCAGAGATCTCTTCATCACCACGGCAAAGAACTGCACTTCCTTTTATTTCTGCCGCAATTCTGTTTAGGGAAGGCAGCTTGAACCATATATTTCGGCACAGAAGTCTGTCATGTTCCATGCAGAGAAATACTAACCTCTCGTCATGAAAATGTATCACCTGGCAATTCATTGCATAAGAGGTGGCTTGTCAGATTATGGATACAGATTTGTTTGCGAACATTGCCTGCATTTCTTCCACAGATATCTTTAAGAAGCAAGAAGAGAAGCCGCTAACTCTTTGTCTGTACTGATTGGGAGCAGGGGAAATATATGAGGTACAACTTCTGTTAGAGCTGAGGCCTAAATGACTAGAGAGAAGTGCAGAGGTTTTTCTTCAAGGATAAACTCGGTTTTGAATTCACAGAGTAAAGTTGGAGAGAAATTAGTCAGGAGATTTGACCTGAACCACACCCCAAGGATGTTAATCGGACCATCCATCCAGCAGAAATGACCTAAAAGGGACGTATTCCCACTCCAGGAACCAAACTGCATTCCATTAAATTGATTGTAATGTGCAAGCACCTACTTCACTGTCGATGTCTCCAAAGCATGACAAAACAAGGCAGTGACATCATTGATGAATATGAAAATCCCGGTTCGAGGCCCACCAGTGAGAGCTGTTCCATATAGGACTCTGCCATCCCATCACTTAGCCTATGAAGTAAGTTGTGATTTAAAGGCAAGGGCATAAATAGAGATGGCAGTGGACAACCCTGTTAGATTGAATTTGTTTGACCTGGACATTGCAAGCACATTCCATCTACCTGCACCACTGCTGTTAGTTTTTGTACAGGATAAAGATCCATTTGCGAAAGAACGGTACAAATCCAGCGAAATGCCAAGAAGCAAAAGCCTTGGACTGTTCCTAGTCGATCAGTGCGACTTTGGCAGCAGATTTTCCCCTTTTATCTGGTTCAGATAATCATAAAGGTTGTTCAGCAAAATCCTGTTCAGGTTCAATAAGACCATCAGTAACAGTCAAACACCAGTTTGACAGGATTCTGGCTAAAATCTTATGTTGTGTTTGTTGAACCTTAAAATTGATTAATAATCTACTTCCTTTTCACCATACTTGCTCCCATTTTTTATTAGCGTTATCACCTCCTTGTAACATGAACAGGAATCAATTCACATTTAAACCAATGGTTGAACATGTTCATCAGAATGGGTATAAACATGTGTGACAGCCTCAAGAACAGTTTGTCTGAAAGACCATCAAGTCCTGGTGATGAAATTCAAAAATTATTTTTTTTTTATACAGTCAAATACTTTGAATTTACTTGAAGCAGGTTATCTTGCATTGAAGGATTTTAAATTTAGGACTGGAAGAATGCTGACCGAGGCAATGTATTATTTTAAAGGTTTGTTCTGACTTCTTAATTTTCACTTGAATCACAAGAAGGCAAAGTCGCCGCGTGTTGCATAGGTGGTTTTCATAGCAGCAGCAGTAACCCAAACCTCTAAGCTAACCAGAATTAAGGCAAGTTTCTCCCCAAAATAGGTTGCAATTCAAAAAACTGCTGTTGTCACTGCATTTTGGGATCGTTTAAGCCGTTTTTGTTTATTGATACAAACTTTTTGGCTATTATCTCTGCAAAACAAATAATTTTGTTTTGCAGTCATATGTTTAAGTCTATATTCTAATCTCACCTTTTAATTGTCTTGCTTGCATGTTCCTACCCACCAACCAAATCTGACACAAGTATATTTATGTCATAAATCTTGAACAGGAATAATCTCTTTTGTGACCTTTTTTTCATAAGGTCAAGCTTAATTTTCAAGTGTTTTGAAAAATAACATTTAAAATTTTTCATATGAATACAGGTGAAATTATCAACCAAATAATATATCATAATTTCTTGATCAGTTTCATTTCTCTATGTAATTTATATATATATTACATACTAGACGAATGGTGACTCGTTGAACCAATATTTATGATTGAGATACAGTAAATGAAACACAAACTTTGTGTTCAGCAAAAGCTGTAGCTCAAAATCAGAATAAAGAGGATATAGTTTTGCAAGTTCAAAGCAAGGATATTCCCAAAGTAATAAATGACGTCTGTCATCAAATCACAGTCGTCATGTCGGTTATCAGGCGAAAAACGCTCTCCAAAATGGACACTTTACAGACAGACAGAGGATGGTGGAGGGTTGTAATTTTGTGAGCCGGCAGTTATAAACTTTTGGAAATATGTAGATCACATAAGAAAAATCGTTTCCCCCTCTCCAATATTGTATAGGACTAGAATTTATTCAATATTAATCACGGACATTCAGAAGAAACTTACTTTCATGGTAGTGTAATAACCGTTCTTTTCAGTACCAACTTGTAATATCTAATGCACATAAATGAGCAGTTGTAAAAAATAGCAAAATAAAACATCTGAATATCAAAATACAACTATTTCATTGGTAGTTATTTTCCCCTTTAATTTTGTTATTCGTCCACTTGGTACAGATGTTTGGAAGAAATACTTTCAAATGTCTACCAGGAGTTACATCAATAGATGAGCAGTCCCAGGTTCAATTCTTATGCTAAGAAAAAAAAAGTTATTTAACAATAACACCTACCTACTCTTTATTATTTGTATGTTCAATAGGAATTAAATATTCATAAACTAGGGAAGTCATAATATACAACAACTTTATTACTTATGTAAAATAAAATATTTATTTCGAATACTTAATAGAATGCATACAATGTATCTTTAAAAAATATTTGATTCTGAATACAGGTTTCTAGATTTATATGTGTCTCTAAGAATTTTAGAATCCGTTTGCTTAAACCACATTTTTAAATCCATAAATTTATGGATATTTTGAGAATGATAGTTAATTAAGTGTAAAAACCCTTTATGCAAATTGATTCAAAATAATGTAAAACCCTAACAATGAATATTTAATAGAGTAGAGCTAGTATATGTGTTTTTTTATCTTATACTTAGAAGAATTATACGTTATAAAATCAGTAATAAAAGGGCAATAAGCTGTTAAATCGATAGTAGAGCCCCTACCCTTTTACATCTTTATTTAAGAATGCTATAAAAAATTATTATTAATAAATTTGGCACTTAAAACATTTTATTTTTATTCTTTTATCGCGTGTGATGTTTAGATGGGGGTATCTGTTTGAATACAATTCACAATCAGAGAAATATTTTACTCATTTGTCGATTTGTAATAATAAATAATTTTAATCGATTTATTTTTTTTATATTTTAAAATAGGTGTTTAAAATTCACCCCCCCCCCCGCGTCCTTTGTTGTTTATTTATATGTTTGTGTGAAAGCAGTCAATAAATAATCTTAAATTCATTAAAAATAGAAAGAAATGTAAAATGTATTGATTTTATGATTTCGAAAAACAAATCCTATAAAAGTGGCCCAGCGTCCGATTTTTTTCTGAATTTTGCATTTAAGTATTAACATATGTATGAACCATTAGCAAGAGCAAAAATAAATGAGACCTGTCTCAAAATTACTTAGCTATCACATTTTTGTACAATGTGTCTCATGAAGGAAAAAAACTAAAAATCATGTCTGTATTTTTATAATTTCGTGTAACACATCACATGACTTGTCTACAATCCTTTGACCTGCTAAAACCAACCGGCTTCACAAAACAAGTTGTTTTCATGGAAGCTGGTCAACAATAAGGATGCAACACTCTTTCGACTGGTTCCTCCACCACCACCTAGGGAAAGACACACTGATGTTATACATACTTAACGAACTGCTATGAACTTTGTTTTGTCAAAGACGAACACATACACATACATTCTTTATTCTCCACTCTTGTTAGAATATTTGAAAAGCTACTGTAAGTATGAAAGACAAACAAGTAATGAAACGCTAAGTGTGTGTAAAAAAAGCGTACGTCATGATACACAAAGGGCTCTTGTCTTATCTCATTATGTTAGCCATGGTACGAAGAATAATGAGACATTGTAAATTAATATTGCTTGATAAACTATGTAAATTAAATTTAAGTACATTCTTTTAAAAGTTCGATTACATCGTTGTTTAAATCGATTTCTGGTGTTAAAAAGTAAAAAAACAATTTAACACATTTTTAATATTTCTGTGACATACGATCTTCTGGCTAAATCGATTTCTGATTTTTTTAAATCAACTTCGCATAAAAACCTGACCTGATATTCAGCGGTGCTTTTTTATATCTGTTTCAATTGAAAATGTCCTAAATCAGACTGTCTATCATATTTTGGAGGTCCCAATTTAATCAACCAATTTACAAAACAATTGAGAGTTTAAATACACGCAAATAAAAAAAAAAATTGAATATATGTGTGAATTTATTTGCTGCCAGTCTATGATAGTCAAAATATGTTGCAGAGTATCTAGTCGGTGTCAACCAATACTGGATTATATGCCTTTTTATGCCTAGATTTGAATGAAGGAACATGGAAACAGGTGTTATACTACTAGACACAGTTTTCTGGTGGTTATGACATAAACATCCTTGATCCTAGGCAATTTTACTTTAGCTAAAAAATTGCCTAGGCAATTTTTTGATGCATCAACTCCTTTCTTCTACTGCAGAGCATTTTTCTAACATCCCACACCGTTCAACATTAAAAAAGTGTTACATTAAATCTCGTAAAATTCATGCACAAACCTATTTTTTAATTTTTTAAAATACTAATGATGAAAATGTAAGCATAACAGCAGCAAAGATTATAAAAACTATAACATCATTATAGAAACCACTAACCAATTCATGATGAAACGATAAAATAGCAGTTAGCCATGTGTATAAATTATCGATTTCATATATTTTTGGCCAATTATTATGAGGAACATATAGTGCAAATTGCATCAAACTTAAAATATTTAGGTCATTTAGTAATTACAAGAATCGCAATATCGTTTATACCCTTTATTATATAAAGTTAGTCAATGTATAAAAATACAAATATTCATCAGTAACATATTAACTTTGTACTCACCGATATGAACTTGGAATCTGCAAGATAGAGAAAAAACACATATTATCCATGTTGAGGTTAAACAAATATTATTTAAGCAAAAGTAAATTAACGACTTGCTCTGAATAAGCAAAAGTTGTATGAATTGATTATTTCTTGTAATATATACCTTTAACATAATTTTGTTTGTTAAAATGTTTTAAGTTCCGATTGAATATTTGCTTACTCGTTCTGAAATCTATTTTCACATTAATAACACATGAATTACTGCAACCATCTTTATTCTCAGAATATGATAGGCTATGAACGAACAAAATAAGTATAATTTACCTCGTTCTTGTAATTTAAAAGTATATGTAAAATCATATAGATAAATATATGTATACTAGCAAAACTCACCGCCGTTCGAAGCTATAGTCTTCTTTACCAAAATTGAATATATCAAAGAAAATAATCAACGGTCAATTTATTTATTTTTGTTTTTCTGTAAATATTTTATTTCACAGTTATTAGGAAAGTAACATAAACATTTGAGAAAAACAAAAATTTTACTGTGTAAGAAATAACAAAAAGGTTATAGAAAAGACCATTTAGAAGTCTGGCTACGTGCCTGATATTTTTGCCCCTCCCCCTGAGATAAAATAATATTATTTATATCATACACATACGGCCGTATGTGTATGATATAAATAATATTGTTATGGTCACATTTCGGTCACTCACGGCACCTTCAAAGCGTTGTCACTAATTCAATTTTTAATTAAATTTGATTTGTTTTTTGCACATTCTAGGACCCCATAAAAGCTACCTATTTTAATGTAACCTTTATGTCAAAATAGGGAAGGACCAAAAAAATGTCATTAACGCTTCAGATAATGTTCAAATCATTGTTACATTTATTAAGATTTAAGCTTATTTTCTTTAAAATAAGCTTAAATGATAGAAATATGCACTAGGAATTCAATATTCAAAACCACATCCAAAAATAACAAGAAACAAAAAGATGGAAGAATTTTTTATATCAAATTCTGGGGTGATAATTTGATTACTTTAATTAAATCAATAAAAAAAACTGGGCGCTTCAAGTATTTTAGATTTTATTAGGTAACTTATCTTGCCTTAGGCAACAAAACAAATTGGTAATATTTATTTGTTTTTTCACCCCTTTTTTGTTTTGTTGGCTATTGTAACACACACACATATATATATATATATATATATATATATATATATATATATATATATATATATATTGTTTTTTTGTGCATGAAAAGGCACTTGTGAAATTAAAAACCAAATGCCACATTCTTTTCTGTTGTGTACAATTAGAAACCACTTTTTGACCATCATCAAATTAATGTAAACTGAGCAAAAGAAAATAATGTATATAGGAAACTGACACTCCTTCTAAAATCTAAAATATATGAAGAAACTAACACTCCTTCTAAAATCTAAAATATATGAAGAAACTGACACTCCTTCTAAAATCTAAAATATATGAAGAAAAAACAAAAAACTGAATTCTCTAGCAACATGATAGCTAGTACACAGACAAAAATGATCAGTAAAAAAGGTGGGAAAACGGGGTGTGGATAATTAAGAACAAGGGCCAAAAACTGATTTGATTCAATTAAGAAAAAAAGAAAAAAAGTTATCTCCCTTACTGAGAATATGGGAGCCACTACGTTCACTTTCTTGATTACCTTGTCATCTTACTATTAATATTAGATGAGGAATCTAGTGTTCGGTTTCTTCCGTACATTCTCAAAAATATAGAAAACATTTCTTCATACAACTAACATAGAATGTAATAATTACATGACACAACTTTTGTATGAAAAGTTAAATATTAATTTCGCTTCTAGTCATCCATACAACACTTAATGTTATGAGAAATAATGTAGCCGTTCATCCTTTATGCAGAAATGTTTTTTACATTATGAAACATTAAAACTATACTAAAATATGTAATTCCGTACTCAACTGTATCATTCTTTATGGTTTTTTTCTCATTGGCACTTTTCGTCATGTATAAACGTTTGATTTTGTTTTTTGTTTTAAAATTACGAAAAGATTTGGCCATATGATTTTATCGTACCCAAATTAAAATATAATCACATATCGAACATCTTGAGACAAATCAACTCCTTTGGACCCCGTATAACTGGCATATATGAAGATGTAATAATATCTAGAGAATAGCTTATGACATGATGTTTATAGACTAAATAAGAAAGGAAAAATCGATGTTACTGTTACATATATAAGATAGGCAATCTTGCCATAAAAAAACGTATCCCCCCCCTAAAATCTACAAAGAAAAAATCACCAAAACTCGGAATTCTCTAGCGACCGATAGGTAGTTGTAGACCGAAAGAAGAAAAAAAATTGTCCATAATCCAACTTTTTACTGACCAATACAGAAAAGGCGCCCGTTTTTCCCGAGATTACCCATCATAATGCATTTCCGTTTCTTCGTAAACAAGTAAGCCATTTTAATATTTTGTTAATGATTGAATTACTTCTATATTTATTCCGTACTTACCTAATTTACCTCATTTGCCCAAATTACCTAATTTTCTGAGCACAAAAACGCACACACCCTTCCTACTACTAACCCTAAATCTTGGTGGTAATACGAAAAATAATTAAAAAATAAATTCAACAAAAGTCGGAAAAGACGCGTGCGACGTGGGTGTAACGAGGCTGTTTGTCAAGTTCAATAAATTGACTCCCGTGATAAAAAACAAAACGATTTATTTAAAAAAGCTACATGTTTTCTTTCCGCAAAATATAACTTAAATAATTGATGTTGTTTTAATTTTTAGAATGCAGATTAGGGGAGTCAGTTTTGATATAATTGTAACATAAAATGATCCCCCGTTTCCGGACCATTCTAACTTCTTAGGGCAGTTAACCAATTTCTTTTTGGGTTCTACTTTTTAAAGTATGTGGTTTTACAACTTTGGAATATTAACATTGCCGACTTAGGGTTAATAGTAAACTAAGTTCTCCAGTGCAATTTTATAGACATACAGAGTTCACCTAATCCTATCCCTGTTATCAAACTTTTTGAAATGTTCAGATTTCTTTTCGCCCGTATTTGTTAACTCTCTGAGCGGCGTCATATAAACATTTATGTTTCAGGAGAAGTGTTTGGGTGGCAAACAAAATCTCTAGATTTTAAAGAAAACCCCAGCTGAATTGGCAACACTGAATCTCAGTGCAAGTCATTGCCTCTCCTCCTTGTGGTCAGGCCAAGTATCACACAGATGATAACAGTGCCGTGTGTCCACAATTGATGGCAGCAGGAGTAGTGAAGCGCCTAGCTAACTCATAGAAGGAAATTTTGACCCCCCCCCCCCCCCCTCTCAACCCACACTGCTTAATGGCAATGAAAATAAGTCAAATTTCCACAGTAACACAATCGGTTTATTAAATTTTCAATTTTTGTTTGCCCAGCCTCCATATAAGTTATATTTTCTTCGTCTAAAATATAAAATAGTTTTTGGATCACAAATTTCAGGGTGGGGGGAATGTAATCTCAGAGTTACGTGCTAGTTCTATAAACAACTTTTTTTCTTTGTATAAGTCCCTACATTACGAAAATATAAAGATGAGAGGAGGGGGCTTTTTTTTCCATTTTCATGGCAAATGTAAAAGAAATAGTGGTGAAGAAGTGTTTAATTTCTTTAAATATACGCGTGCATAATTTAAACATAATAAACGTAACCGAAAACAAAATAATCAAACGGAAGTTATCATTTTGAATTTTAGTTTGAACAATTTTAAACTTTATTGCGTATATATAATAAAAGATAACTGGGGTTTTTAAACCCACCTAATGAACTGGTATTGTCCTGGCCTTTGGGTCTGGATTTACGCCGGTCTATTGGGGGTTGTTCGGTCCTGTGCAGTTCTAGGAGGTGCACCCTCCCAGGCTTCGCCTCCCCTCTTTGGGGAGGAGTAAGTTTATTGCTTACTGTCTGAGGCGCCCTACCGGGAATGCCGACGGGGCTGCTCGGGCAATTTTTAAATGGCTAGATTGCTCAAACCCTCGAGCGCTGGCTTATCTAATCCCACTTTCCGACCTTGTGTCACATTTTACCTTGTGGGAGGTAGATAAATAATGATTCTACTAATTTAAAAAATAAACAGAATATGAATTTATTAAACAGTGTACGATTCATTTTAAATAGAAAAACTTATGTATACTGGCATGCAAATGACGTGACTTGACTAAGTAAACCTGAATTATTAGTGATACAACAAAATAGGGAATCTGAAAATGTGTTTATAAATAAACTGGATAAATGGCATTTATTTATTTGATATATCTATATAAAAAACTTTTTACATCAATACAACTAATTTTTATGAAAAGTAGAATAAAATATTTTATTGTACCATATTACAATGACCGTTGTCCTTGCCAACTGTCCGTCAACTATAGTAATCAGGTGGGTTCTATGGGAGATAATTATTTTTGTAAAATAGACAGTTAAGTCTTCGTCACATTGATCAATTTCTTGGTGGCAACCTTTTGTCGTAATAATTTGGTAGGTCATTAATTGTAAACAGACTAATTCTTATACTGCAAACACAAAAAGGAGAATGTCGGTTCAACGAATATGTATTTATTTAACAATACCTCATCTCTGAACCATGGTGCCATTTTCAAATATTTCAACGAAGATAAGCAAAACAGTACAATGCTTTGAACAGTGACTAACAACAAGAGCAAGTAGCTAGCTAGATATAGTAACCCCCTGAAGAGTACAGCAGCCAAAACGTTGTGAAAATGACGGCAACTACTATGAGGAAAGCAGTCTAGGACATGAGTAAGATATATATAGATAAATCTGTATACACAATATATGTGTAAAATTATATATTAACTCTATATATGTGCATGCATGCACATATATATATATAGTGACACATAAACATAATATTATAATTATCCATAGAAACGTGGTTCATCGTTTCTATAACTCTTCAATGTAGCTAGACCTATCGAGATTCGAAACTGTGACCCAAGTGGCTGGGGTTTGGCACTCTACCAACTGATATATATATTTCTTAGCTATCTTCTGTGGGCGATTGTAGTCTGTAGCAGTTACCTCCTCCTTTCAAAACATAACTACACCGGTTGGCCGTTAGGTGGCGCTGTAAAGCGACACCAGAGTTATCTGCCCTTCGGACTATAAAACCAGGTGCATAACGGAAATTCTCTCTCTCCTTCACAGACCAGCCTCGGCAAAACAACGCTGGCACCAGCGCTCCCCTTGTAGCAGTTACCTCCTCCTTTCAAAACATAACTACACCGGTTGGCCGTTAGGTGGCGCTTTTTCACCGACAGGTGGCGCTGTAAAGCGACACCAGAGTTATCTGACCTTCGGACTATAAAACCAGGTGCATAACGGAAATTCTCTCTCTTCTTCACCAGCCTCGACAGGAGTACGCTGACACTAGCGTTCCGTTTCACTCTTCTCTTCTGGTCAATTGGCCTCGGTAGAACGACGCTAATACACTAGCGCTTCGTCTAACGCTTTTCTCTACAAATGGCATCGGCATAACAACTACCAACACACGTGGTCAGACAACGGTAAGAGTTCTCAACTCATTTTCTTTGTATACGGCTTTCAAAGACTTTCCTACGCCGGATTCATTTCTTCTTATACCTTTTCAAGAACTGTTTTTCCATCGACACACATGCATACATCACACACTTCACCATTCCACGTACACACACATTCAATAAACGTTATTTGAACTACTTCATTTTTGTTTATTAATTATTCCTCTGTCTTTTGCATGCAACATTGCTTGATTTACTGAACACGTTTATGATCGGGGGAACACGACCCTCGATCCGAACAAGTCTATATGTAAGGAAGTCTCCTACATCTTTTAGCCTGTTATATCGAAAAATTTCCATTCAAATTATACGCACAGAGTAATAGCATTTGCATTTGGGTTTTTATGAATTATGTGGTTGGTTTAAAGAGACATCACCAAATTCCTGCAACAAGGAATGGAAATCTATTTTATTCATATGTGTGGCTGGTAGTTAACTACTACACGACTTTTCTTTCATTTTATGTCAGCTCTCAGTCAACCTCAGGAAGGGGGGGGGCTTTGATTTCTGACACTTTATTATTTATGTATCTCATAAAGAAATCAACACTCGGATATCTAAGGTTCTTCTCAACTAACTTTAAGTTGAAATTTATTTTTCACTGCTTTACTAAAGGATTACTTTAATAAGAAGTTTTTTTCTCTTGAATAGATTCCAGGACATGAGGAAAATAAGAGCAAGAATTCATCTGGTCTGATGGAGTAGTAACAGCACTATAGGTAGCATCACTAGCTCATATGAGGAATGGTGCACCTTCTAATGTGTAGCCATGTCAATGGGATCTTATTTAGGGTTTGAATAGTAGGTTATTTTGAATATTTGGTCAAGGTTTACTTGTAGGGCGAGGTATCCTCATGTCTGGTCTGTCTGTACAGGGGTTTGTCAGGACAACCTCCTGTACAGATAGACCAAAGACACTCGAGAATAGTATGTTAGTAAGCATTGAGAGAGCATCTACAGTTCAGTTCAGCTTTTAAAATTTATGCATGAGCAGAGACATTGCATTTGTGAAGATCGAACTGAAGTATTCCATTTCGAGCAGCTCTTTGGGGGAAAGAGAATCAAAAGTTGATACGATTGGTTGCCTTATTTCTAGAAAAGGATTTGGTCATTAGCAAGCCAAAAAAACATAATGTTCCTTACACGATGATGAAGAAAACACTATTAGCTAAAAAGACACACTCAAGTTCAATAGTAGGTTGCCAAAGAGAATAAGATGACATCACCTCTATGTCAAACATCTATTGTAAATACCTCTGTACAGATAAAAGATTAGATGGAACTCCTGATGAGTGAAATAAGGGCAAACAGTCTAGTATATATCTTTGGTTCTAGAAAGATTATCCTGAAAAATTATTAATATTCCCAAAATTTTAGTTAACATTAAGTTCCATGCTAAGGAATTTTTAACTGAAGGGTGTTAAAGTGAAAATTCACATTTGCCGCCAATAAATTTTTCTTCCAAATATCATAAATTTCCAATTTAAGTGAATCATATGACACCCAAATATTTTGATGGATTTGGAGAATCATTGTTATGCTAATGTTTTAGAGATGGCATTAGCGTTCAACCGTTTAAAACTGATACCGGGGACAATGATCTCTAAACACAACACCACATGCAACAGTATTATATTGTACTAGTAGTGTAGCCGGGTTATCTCCCACCTCAACCTTTTATGTATAAGTACTAATGAGTGAAAAATTAATGTAGCCATAAAAATTAAAGAGTGGAGCCTGCCACTCATTGCACTCTATTTTGATTTATTATATTTCCACTATGTGTCACATTTCATGTATCCAGTAGATTTTTAATCCATGTGTTGTTACAAATGAGTCAAATAAATGTACCCAACAAAAATAATGTTGGCAGTTTGAATAGCGTAATATCTTTCTTTCAAGAGCGGAAGGCATAATATTTCCGAAAATCTTTTTTACACATGAGCAATACCGGATGCATATATATAGATATATACTCAGTTGATGATGATAGTTGATATGAGTATATATTTCAAACAAACAAACAAACATTTATATATATATATTTCAAACAAAGTTTCTGCATTGGCTTAATCCTACGTTGTATGATAATTAAAAGTGGCCAACCTTGTTAGGTTTGCTAATATATATAAAAAGTAAGGACAGCAAATAAAATGTACTCTTGATTGTTTATCTTGGAATATTTATCATACATTATATATATTTCTTGTTTTTTTGCGAAATTTTCCTAAGGGATTTTTAATAATATATTGTAGATATTTCTTTCTGTAGAGATCCCAAGATTCTGGAAAACTTTCTATTTAAATAGCCTCTTTTCTCAGACCGCTTGCCTTAATAAAACTGGAATTCCCTCTTTGTTCTCATTCTATTTAAATTCCTACATGTTTGTTCCTTAACTATATCAACATCTTGCTGCACAACTCCCCACTTAGATCCAAGATTTATAGGGGCCATTCTAATCACAGTAGCCCCTTACATCTCGGTGGCAATATGCCTTCTAAAGATCATAACAATATATAATGAGAAATAAATTAGTGTCTTTTACATAAAGAGAAATATAGTTTTTCTATTTCTAATTCAAAGCAGAGGCCAGCCAGTCAAAAATAAAACTGACTACTATTTGAATTCTTAAACAATATACTAAGACAGTTAATTAATCGCTGTGAGATAAAAGTAAAAATAGAGACATCTAATAAATATTTTGTTATGAAATAATCTGACTTTAAAATTTAGAAATAATAGAAAAAATAATAATAATATCATAAGTCATCATGAATACCGGTATATCCTAAATTCATAAAGTGTAACAATTAATATATACAAGTAAATAGTTAATTGATGCAGGTCATATATGTATATTTTTTAACTTTATAATAAATTTAATTAAGATATTGTTATTTAAAAGAAAGAGTTTTTGTGACATACACTCCTGATCAAAAATTTAAGACATCTTGAAAATCTATCCTTAAAAAAGGTTTCTTTTAAAACTCCTTCCACTTTTAAATTGTAGTATTGGTAACTATAAGGTTATAAAAACAAAAAGCTACATTCCAAACATTTTATTCAGGAAAAGTAACCCCTCTAATTTCAGTTCAAATGCAGGTAAATAGAAATGATCAATGCAACACTCCAACAACAAAAAGAAATAAATGGACTACAAAAGAAAATGGTGTGGCGGTTATTTTTATAATAGCACTCCAAGAGGCTATCTGAAATGCATGATAAAGAATCAATGAGACTTTTCTACTGATTATGATCTGAAATCCTTTTGTCTTGATTGTTCTATTGCAAGCAAGAGGATAGTTCTAGCTTCAAGAACCTATGGAAATAAAAGGAAAGCTAAATGACGTAACAGAACATGAGGACACAAGCCCCAATGAAAACCCACAGATAGAAGACTAGCACAACATAATAACTATGAAACTGCATAGATCAAACATTGAAATTACAGACCCCAGTGAGGAAGAAGCAGCTGAAGTTGAACACAACAACTTCCATCCCTAAGAAACGAAGAAAGCATGTTTTTTTTAGAAAATCTGTTCAGTTAAACTTCTCCCATATATCTCAACAGATACTAAAATCACAATAGGAATGCGAAATGGCTGAAAGAAACACTCAATATGGTTTCTGTTCCTTCTTCAAAGAGCGCTTCACCCGCGCTTTGAAATTAGTGTTAGTGGGCAATCACCTAGAGATTGGAACTAGTATTTTTATTGAGACACCATCACCTCACTTGGTTGGCATCAGGAAGAAAATCCGGTCTAAAATTTAAGAAAATTGATTAATGAAATGTCTTCGACCAATTAAAAAATGCACACCTTGAAATTTCAAATCTAATGTTGGAATTGTGCGATGAAGGTCATGAGAAATTGTATTTCTTGAACACTACAGTCGTTTTGGATTCACCTCTTCATTGTGGGAAAATATGAAAAATATAGATGGATTTTGATAAAAACAGCTTGTTTCTTTCCCAGGGATATGGCTTGATAATAAAAAAGTGATTGAAGTTAACCGTGTAAGCTCTTCAATTAGGCAAGTCAGTGTATTGCCTATTCATGAAGTGAATAGGTAATTAAAAAATGAATAATTATTATATACTTTTTCTTTTTTTTTTACTCATTTGTGCTACATTTTAAAATGCAGGTTTTGTGTAACGTGTCATAAAAAATAACTGTATACAATGCATAAATAAATAAGCATATTTTTAACGTATGATCGATGACCAAATGCTTTATTGCCTGGTGAAATCAACGCAGTGCAAATGGGACCAAGAATTATTCCTGTTGAAAAATAAATATATACCTCGATCTTATCCCTGCTATAGTCTTAAAGAAATGCTCATTTGATCTGGCCCCTATACTATCCAAAACTCTATAACAAATGCCTTGCCGAATCTTCCACCTATCAGGATAGCAAAATTAACACTGATGAGACGATAATTTTACAGATCAGTTCTTTCACCAGATTTCTTTGCTTCTGTGGTACCAGTCTTCTCCCACACTTCGCTATCGCTAATCAAAGGAGTGTCTGTTAATGCTAGATTGAATCGTTAAACTTCGTGCTTGCCTAAATCATTACTGATGATCAGAAAGCTCTACTGCAGATATCCTAACGGTCATTTTGATTTGGTTTAGTTGTTTTGTTTTATGGCATATCAACTTTTTGGGGTTATTTAATGCTGAATCCGGTCATTTTAGTGAAGGTTCTTATATGAAGCATAAAGAACTTGGTGTTTGGTTATCTTTACTTAAATACTTAAATATAAAGGGGGGAAGGGAGGGAGAGAAAGGGAAGGAGAGGCGAGGGTAGGGAGGGGGGAGAGGCGAGGGTAGGGAAAGAGGGAGGGAGGGAGGGGGGGAAATTGTTTGAGTTTTGCAAAATCCAAAACAAAAACAATCTTGTTTTTTTTTTTTTGCAGAACCTGACTCAAAAGGCACCAATGTTTGAAGTTGTGAAGTCAATAAAACATCAGCCAGCCTGATTTGGTAGCGCTAGTAGGTTCTATTTGACCCATACATGTAGAACCTATAAGGGCCCCAACTCCGGGCCAGAGTGGACTTGAGAGCAATGGTAACTACGGGGCAACACCACATTCCCCACAGCTCCCAAATGGAGGCCTCACCACTAGATATCTTTTAAGGTCATACCCAGGACCCGATCATTTTTGAATGCATTTACTTTACATGATCTGGCATGAAGGTATTATAATCAGATCTTTACTAACCAAAAGAAAGATCCAGGTTGTTCTCGATGGCCGTACATCTAAACATGTCATTAATGTAGGTGTGTCCCAGGGGTCGATCCTTGGGTTGTTATTATTCCTGATTTTCATAGACACAAACGACCTGCTTGATGCAATTGAGATGAATAGAGCATGGGTATACTTGCTGATCACACCGTTTTCCCCACATGTCGAAAATACACACATATCCAAGGCAATGGCTGAATCCTTAGAAAATAACCTCCAGTCTGTAGTTGAATGGAGACAAAAATGGATGGTAACATTTAATGCTGCTAAGACATATTAGACTAACTCTCTGTTCTAAGCTATCATTCAAACTTCTTGGCCTAATTCATGTTACCTGTGAATGTTATGGCAAATACATAAAAAACATTGCCAAGGCTGCTGCAATGAAGGTGGGCTCCTTCTACCGTGCTAGAAAACTTCTCACACCTGTCAATATCCTATATTTTTACAAAGCTACAATTCACCTATGCATGGAGTATTACTGTCACATCTGCGCTGGTGCACTAACCACTTGCCTCTTCCTTAGTGAGGGACCTATTAAACAGGGTCCAAAAAAGAGCCTCTAATCTATCTGCCAAGCTTCACCCTTGTAACACAGGCACAAGTACTTCAATGGAATGTGCTCTGACGAAATTGCTGCACTGGTGCTCCATCGATGTAAATACCCCTGACCGACCTGACAATCAGCAAAATCCAATTCCTTCATTGTAGATATATCCAGATGCAGGAATGCTTTCTACTCTAACAGTCGAAGGAAAGAAGCTATTAACCTTTGGAATTACCCCCTGCCTGCTATTTCCCTGACTGCACCAACATGCAGAAATTTAAATGTAATGTAAACAAACATCTCGCTGCTAAACTCCCCACTTAGGATGCTTCTGTAGGTATGAGCCGAAATTTACAGTAGCCTCTTACGGCTCAGTGGGCAAAATGCCTTGTTTGGGGTGAATCAACCAGGGTAAAAACATTTATATGGGGGACAAAGTCGCTATTTGGTTTAAATATTTTTTTTTACTGACAACAAATAAATACAAGGCTTTCAGATAATGTGATTTAAGTAACCAATTAAAAATCCTGTTTATTTCATTTCTTTTTTAGCAAAGGTGGCAGATGAACATGCCTTCCTATAGAAAATCAGGTGGATCATATTCAAATAATCCATGCACATTTTAAGCAGGATTTTATCTAATTCATATAGATGTAATATATATATTACATATGTTACTATATATTACATAACAAGTTTTCTTTTCATCCCAAAAGATTTAGGGTACAAAAGAAAAAAACATGTAAAGAAGCAACAAACATTTATAAAAATAGTTTTGTGAGGTCGTTTTGACGTGTAATACAATTTAGATATCATGTTGAATGAGAGAAGAAAAGAACAGAGATGCTTAAAGATCGACGTGGGAATATTGCTTTAAAAACACACACACATTATTTATATCATGCATACTCTCAGCTATGACTGGAAAATCCTCTTGCCAAAGCCAAGAGAATAAAAAGTTTATTTATATCCCTGAAACAGCATAAGTGGCCACTGGCAAAAAAGTCTGAAGTGGAGATGGATTTCCCAACCCGAGGGGCTATGTCCTATGTCCACTTCAATCTTCCCCCTTGTATGTATGAAATTTAATGTAAATGATCGCCTGTTTCTGGGACATTCTAGCTTTTTAGGGCAGTTAAAATCTGTACGTTTTTATTTAATTTTGGTTATCTCCCATAGTTGTAGAGAAAAAATACTAACTTTTCAACATGAAAATCCGCCCTCCCCCCAAAATATGCTAACCCTAGGTCCGAGTAGTAAGCTCCCCCCACCCACCCTCAAAAAAGAACTAGTAGTAAGAATTAAGGAAGGCTAAGACCGAGTGGCACTCCCCAAACAAAATACTTTTTAAAACCATACGTAATCTTCTAAAAAATGACCCCCCCCCCCCCCCACCCCAAAAAAAAAAAATTCTATGGGAGATTATTTCCGGGCCATTCTAGCGTTTTAGGGCATTAACCAATTTTTTTGTTGCACAGAATTAGAGGATCATCTTACATTAAATTCATATGCGAACTATCCCCCAACTCAAGTAAATTCTTTAAAAAAGAAACAGTTATTTCTTTCTGACAAGCTATTCAGGATGATCGCTCATAATGGCCTAAAAAAGTAGAATCTAATTTTTTTTGGGGGGGGGGGGTAGCAAAGGGTGTTTAAAACATCAGTATTAAGTATTTGAATATTAAAAAAGGCATTGTAGATAAAGGAGACAGGAAGTTATTCATTGATGAAACAAAAGTCTTCTACCTCCCCTAACCATAAATCGTTTGGCAAAATTATATAAAATTTATATATATAATTAATTACATTGGCATATATATATTCAGAGTGAGGAAGCAACATTTACAATGAACGTTAATGACATAAGTTGTTTTTTCTCGGTAGGCAAGTCATACCTAACATTAATATCCTTACTTTTTCAGAAAATTTTACCTATATGAGTAATCAGGAAAGCAAATGTCAAATGCTGTGACGAGTGCATTCAGCAAATCACACACAATTTCCTTTGGAGTGTCCATAAAGAATATTGTTAAAGACTACATTAAAAATAGTTTTGCTCATAAAGAATAATCATTCTATTACGAGGAAGGCTGGAAGTAAAAAAAGCTTTTATGGTTTTTGATTTGAGATCTTTAATAGAATCAACAAAAAAACGCACCAAAGATCCAACCAAATCCATGAAAAATATGGTGAACTTGCAGTAAAATATGATTTGGTCTTATTGTCTACCTCATTTCTAATGAAGTTAAAATCTTACACCTAAACACTTCCAATCTTTTTTCCTTTGTAATAGTTTTGCACTTTTTCTAACTCTATAGCTTTTGCCAGCAAAAGTCTGTTACAATGTATCATCTAAAAAGATCGACAGTGAAGTTCTGAACGGTAGAAATGATGGTTGTCGCTTTTGCGATGAATCTAAGGTTAAGGGGTCATTTACTACAAGACTCTGCTGGTATCACATAAACTACCTAGATAGTAATTGAATGGACACAGGATTATGCTCCAGCCCACACAGGTTGGATTTGCAGAAATCTTGTATTTTTCTAGCTGAGCAATTTTTGGGAATCATGTTTATGGCCCCCTCTAGCCCAGATCTAAACCCACTGTATTGTGCTATTTGGGGCGTTTTAGAACATGCTACCAATCGAATATTACACAGAAATGTCTACTCTCTTAAAGATACTATTAAAGAAGAATGGGAGAAGTTGTCGCACAAGTGTTCCTCAAATATTTGGGAAAGTTTCAGGAAGCATGCGGAGGCAGTTAAAGAAAGAATAAAAACATTTTCTATTCTCAAACTATTTGCCACCAGAAAATTTACGTGTCTTCCATGTGAATTTATTAAAAGTCATATATTAATTGGTCACACACTATCTTTAAATTCATGCCTCAAAATATTGCAAAATTTGCTTCCTCACCTTTTATGTATGTATATATATATATATATATATATATATATATATACACATACATAAATATTATATATATATATATATATGTGTGTTTACATATAATATATACATAATGGAAAAAATTGTATATTTATTCAAATATATGCCAACAGTTCATGCTTGTTTAAAAAAAAATCAAACATTGCAATAGGCAACATTTGTACCTCATACTCATGATAAAATAACCGAAAAGATATATAGTTTACAATAAAATCTCAAACATTTAAATGAATGTACAAGGTAAAAGTATCAATTTTATGTGTATGTCGTCCATTTTTTTCTCCCTCAAACTGAGCAAAAAAATTAGAATTTTATCTTTACATTTTCACAGAATAAAATCCTGGAAATAATTTCGACAATGATATTACATATTCTGTTAATATGATCTAAACAGAGAGATCCTTAAAATGCACGTTATCAGACCCAAAATTCAGTCAATTGTTTACAACACATCACATCACAAAACTATCTGCAACAATTTAATGCTAAAAGAAAATAGAATTTGTTATTAGGACGTTGTCATTCTTTCATTTGATAATTTGAGTATTGTCTTCTAAGTTTCTGTTGTAGACCCGTGCTAGGGGTCACAAAGATAACAACCACAAATTGTGACAGGTTAAAATATACAATGTATTTATTCATAGCAATACAGTAACGCCACTAAATGTGGTAGGAGATGACCGGATTCCTACCATGCGGTAAAACATGAATAGGAATGTCCTCTGTTTGAGTCTTTGCAACCATGGTATTTATTATAGATGGTTGCTTCCATTAGTTCTTCAATAGGGGTGATTTGTACCCCACAACAACCCCCTCCCGAGCTTTTCATTCCCCTGGAATGATCGTATAGCTCTTTTTCCTGGGATTTATCTCTATGGGATCGATCCTTTTTCTTTCTCTGGAAGATCGGCGTTGTCCGGCTGCTTGTGGTGTTACCAGGTCGAACGTGTCATATATATGGTCCATTACTTTTTCTTGTTCAACAGGAGGTTGTCTGTCGTCATCAGTGACACGTTTCCGAATTTGGTTCAAATGCTTCTTGTGCGTGAATTTTGGACCTTCGATTATGTAAACCATCCGCCCGATCCTCTGCTTGACCTTTCCTAGTTCCCACATCATACTATTATTTTTGTGTACCTGGAAAAATACCTTTTCCCCAGGTAAATACCTCTTTTTAGGAACTGTAGTATTCGGCGGTTTTTTGAATATTGGTTTTGCTTCATCCAGCAATTCGAATCTCGCTTTTATTTTCGTGCAGCATCCAAGCTTTTCAGAAAAAACACTTGGAAAAGATTTTTTTAGATCTTTTTTTAGTTTGTCGGCTTCGGCCGTTAAATTTTCGATTTTTTGACAAAAATCACTCATTGGCGAGTCCCATAATTCAAATTCTTGGATCCAGTCAGATCCAAATAAATTTGATGCGTTCCTAAGAACGAATACTTTTAGCTTTTTTGTCTTTCTTTTTAGTGAAACATTAATAATTAATTCACCCTCAAAATGTATCTTTTCATCAGTTACCGATCTTGCGATTTTATTCGTCTTCATCATCGTGGGCTTACCTAATTTCTTCCACGTGTGAACATTTATAATCGATATATCCGACCCTGAATCGAGTTGCAGATTTATTTTCTTATGGTACCAACATGCATTATACCCATGAGGTCCTCCACATTTACTACAAGGGGTCCTAGGCTTTTGTCTATCCTGATAATTTTGTGATGGGTTCTTTTTGCCTCTTGGTTGGTAATAGCTGGCGGGTGAGTGTCCTTTATTTTTGGAGCGTATCTTTTTAATGTGAGCGATACCTGCTTCCTCTATGTTCCGGGAATCTTGTTTCACTGCCACGAACCGTTGACAATCTTCAGCCAGTTTCTGAAGCGTTAAATCAGGTTCTAATTCCAGTTTATTTAGAGCACGACGTCTTATATCGGCGTCTTTTGTGGCTATCAAACCTTGTGTGAATATTAGGCATCTAAAATTATCTGCCGTTAATGATGACAACTTGAAGTCGTCACAGTTTTTATTAACTATAGACGCAAAAGTCGTATAATCCTGATTTTCCTTATGTGTAATATTCATACATTTCGATCTTTTATGGAAAAGGCTCGTCTTTGGACAGTATAACTCCATTAACAGTTTGACTGGCTCGTCAAACGACAATTCGTTGGTTTTTCTTGGCAAAATATAATCCACGAATTTGTTATGTTCGGATGCACCCAACTTCCGTAGTAATAAACGAACCTTCTTTTGATCCGTCCATGAACCACAATCAATCTTGAATAAGTCTTCAAATCTTCTGAAGTATACTTCAAACGTTAGGTCTTCCTCAGGAGCATAGCGAAATGTATCAATGGCTGACCAGATCGCATTTTGCGAAAAAGCCGTACTGTTTTCCTGTCCGTTGTCCTTATTCATTAAAACTTGCGTTAACAAATCCATTTTTTTATCTGATTGGTTTTGATGCTCTAGATGTAATTTTTCCAATTCCAATATTTGTTCGTTCATTTCTTTCTTTTCTTCCGCAGCGTATTTCATCATTTCTTTTCTTTCTCTTCCCTGTTTTTCCTCGAAGTATTTCATTAAACTTAACTGCTTCTCGTCATTTTGTTTCTGTACTATCAATTGTTCTTCTCGAAACCTTTTTCAAGTTCTAATCGTTGATTTCGTTGAAGTTTTATAATTTCCAAAATCTGTTTTGAAAAATCTTCCATTTTTTTTTTTATGACAAAAAAGCGTTTTCAGAAACAAACCAATTCTTTTTCTATAGTACCAACTCTACAAAAAAAAACTTTTACAATTTTTGTATCTGATTATATTGACAAGTATTTCCTTAATTTATTTTTTCCTTGTGTGGCAATTTTCCACTAGAAAATAATTCAGCGTTTGTGTTTATACAGAAAAAAGTTTGACCTTTTTTTTTTTTCTTCAATTTTCTTTTCGTAACGTGTAAGTATTTAGTTCGAATCCTTGTTGAACGTACACTTTTTTTTTTTACAAAGAATTAGTTTGTTTTTTTTTGTGAAAAAAACGAGTTCATAGCATTTATTTAAATATTGGCCATCATTTCCGCTTTAAGTGCGTAACAGAATATCATATTTTCTCATTAACACAAAGTGTTATGCCGTACCTGCTTGTCGAAAGTGTTTTTTTTTTCAACGTGCCAGTCAGTCAGAGAAAAATTTATTTTAATCGGAAAAATCCGACGTAACTTTTTAATTTTGCGAATACTCGCTTTAACCAAAATAAAATATACTATCATTTACTTGCTGTATTTTCGTAATTTTTTTTTTCAATGCTAATGCCTTTTTAAGACAATCTTTTTAGAACAAACAAATTCTTTTTTTTTTGTACTTACTGAAACTTTGAGTCGTTTTTTTCTTTTTTCAGTTGTCGTAAATCCACGCCATTTATGAGTTCCGTTTTAACTCGTAGTTTAGGCTTCTTGTGGCTTTTTTTTCCAACAGCAAGATAAGACTTTTTTGACGACGTCTTTTGTTTGACGTTTTTTTTTTTTCAAGTAAATCCTTGCCCGAATCTTCGTTATTCAGTTTTTTGTCGAATGATCCCGTAACTTTCTTGAGTAATCCTGGTAGCCAGTTTGTCGTGACTGGTATAAAATCAAAATCCTCACGTATGTTCTTTACTAAATTTCTCGTCACCAGTGTTGTAGACACGTGCTAGGGGTCACAAAGATAACAACCACAAATTGTGACAGGTTAAAATATACAATGTATTTATTCATAACAATACAGTAACGCCACTAAATGTGGTAGGAGATGACCGGATTCCTACCATGCGGTAAAACATGAATAGGAATGTCCTTTATTTAACACCTACCCACTATAGGAGTATGTGACACAAGGTCGGAAAGTGGGATTTGAAAAGCCAGCGCCTGAGAAGGTGGGCGCTCTAGCCATTAAAAATTGCCTGGGCAGCCCCGTCGGCATTCCCCGGTAGGGGCGCCTCAGGCAGTAAGCTATAAACTTACTCCTCCCCAAAGAGGAGAGGCAAAGTCTGGGAGGGTGGACCTCCTAAAACTGTACAGGACAGACCGATAGACCGGCGGAATCATGCCCCGAAGGCCAAGACAACACCGGTCTATAGGGTGTAGTATCCATCGGAACAGATACCACACGTGGTACGAGGACTCTCACATGATAGGAATGTCCTCTGTTTGAGTCTTTGCAACCATGGTATTTATTATAGATGGTTGCTTCCATTAGTTCTTCAATAGGGGTGATTTGTACCCCACAACAGTTTCGTGAATAAATTTCTTTGGACTCTCTGAACATTCGTAACCCAGGTACTCTGTCCAAAGACACGTTTCTGAATAAAAGAGAAATTACAAACATGTCTGTCTCTGAGAAAGATGTTTTTTCATGGACTTACATGTTTGTCACGGCAAGCGCATGGTGCATTTATGCACGTGTAAATGAATAGGGATTAATATATGTTTGTATTAGCTTGCCTTTGTTTTGATCATGAGAGAATTATGTACGTTTGTGTGCGAGATTGTTCGGTTAACAGTGTATATATTGGTGCTGTTTAGTCGTCTGTGAAAGTCTGTTTCGTTTGTTGACGCCCTTCTGCCTCTATCCCCCAAAGGGGTTATGCAGGATGTGGCGTATGCACGTCTGTTGTCTGAGCAAGCAGAAGAAAAAACAGAATAATTAGCAGAGGCAGGAAAACACTGTTTTGAAATTCTCTGATTTGTCAAAATCTCTACCTATTGGCTGAAAGAAACTAAATACTATATACTACTCTTAACAAAATAATAACAAAGTTTCTATATGTCGTTTGATTGGCTTAGAATGCCTATTCATAGACAAAACGAAGATGTTGATAGGAATGAAAAAAATACTTGGTGTATGTTTGTTTGTTTTGTCTATACGAAGAGAAACAGTTGATGGCCAAATGCTCATTAGGACAAACATATATTAATCGGTGCCAGATTTAAGGTTTGAGATTGTATATAAGATGTAAGGCTTTAGGGCATTCCACTTGTGATGCCGCTCCCAATCACCTAACCTCACGACTAGATGAATATGAAAAGTGCTTCAAAGAAAATGAAGTAAAGCCGACGTGTGTTTTTTTTTACTCTTTAGAAAGAGAATGTGGAGTTTGTAAAATTCCACAAAACATTGATTTCCATAAATACTGTATTAACTGAAGTTAGTTATGCTAAACGAAGAAGGAGCCTCCATGTCTTTTCTACATCAGCTGTAGGCTTCACGTTGGCCATTGGAACCAACGTAAAGGAGAGAATCTCATTGCTTGACCCATTGTGGTACAAAGAGTTGTTCTGTCATCTTTGACTGACAAGATTCCTCGGCCTGCCGTTTAAAACAAGCACAGAGGAAGAGTAAATGAGATGCAACATTGCAGCAATGGTAAAGGAGCTGGAGCTTGGTAAACAGTGTGGGACCTATTAGATTAGAGACTATTTTTTGGAGCCTGTCCAAGAGGGAAAGACTAGTAGTTGATGTATTAGCCACAATTCGGCAACAATAATCTATACATAAGCGAATGGTGGCTCAAGTGTGGTTTCTGTTCATAGTGATAAATTTGGAGGGAGTGGTTTGTGGAATTCAAGGAGGAGTTTAAGGCAAACCGTTGGGAAAGCAGTTCAGCCTTGTCTCTTGCACGGCAATGGATATCATTGTAGAAGAATTATAGATTTTAAAGAAATAGCAAGTTGCATTGAATCGCAGAAATTAGCGTTTTCTGATCATCCTGGTATACCTACTTTTAACTGTGACAATGGTTCTTGATCCTATAATGTGTAGCTGTATGTAATAGCCACAGTTTTGTTGTACATTACACCGATTCAACCACCATGAGTCCAAAAATACATGAAGAATATTGTCACAATTTATACCCCAATTTCCATAAAGCTTCATCAATATGTGACTACAATTTACTACTTGTGGCAGCATTTACCTCGGTCGGGTTGAATTGGCCTTATTATTCTACCACCAGAGATGAGTGGCTAGTCATCGCATGTAAGTTGCTATGGTTTTAAATGTAGCCCACAAGTGGTTGGTCTTTGGCACTATTTGCCGTGAGAAAAGTTTCTTAGATTGGAGTTGTGTTTAAGGGAAGATACCTAAATTAACTTTTAAATGAGATTAAGTTGACTGCTAACTCCATACTTATTTTCTTCAAAATTCTTTGATAGACGACTTTCATCGCTAAACGCACAAATCACATCTATACTTTCATATTTATATAAAGTTGTGCATGTGTGTATATGTGTGTCGTATCATCACAGTTAATCTAAGAGCTAAATTGTAAATCAGCACCTTCAAGCCGATGTCTTTGTCATAAAAAAGGTTCAAGAACTTGACAAAAACTCATTATTCAAAATTAGAAATCACATTAAAAGTACATGGAGCATTTGTTTCTATCAACTAAGAGGGAATGCTAAAAATGTAACAACTACGTCTTGGTTACTTAGATTAAAAAATAAATACATTATATAAAATAATTTACCCTTGAGAAAACATAAAATATTAATTTTACTGAAATAACATAGGGAACTTCATAGATTATTAGTTCGAATAGATTCAATTTTAAAATATATCGAACATTTAAACACTCTGTATTCTTAATCGACAAAATTATTTTGCTTATTCGGTGGCCAAATGGTATAAAATATTGGAACTAAAGGCGAACACGTTGACCATCTTTCAGGATTCGTATCTCAGGTTGGACAATTTTGTTCTTGTTTGCTATAGTGTTCCAATTATTTCCTAATAGGTTTATGATGATCATCATCAATATCTGAATAATATTTTTTGTATTATTGTAGATTAACACCGTTCGTTATACTCCACACATAATTGCCTAAAAAAGGGAAAATCTGTTGTTTTTTAGGGGGGGGGGGACACACACTGAAAAACTTGGTAGAAAAGAATTGTTTTTGTTTTTTCTTATTTTAGAATTTAAAGTGAGGGGATCAGTTTCGCATATAAATTTACTGAAAATCAAGGATCATTTTACATTAATTTCTAGCGTTTTAGGGCAGTTAACCATTTTTTTCGCTATGGGAGATACATCCTGTGCGTTATTTGTGGGGTGGAGTTTACTTTTTTAGACGATTGCGTATGGTTTCATGAGGGATTTTGTTTTGATGAAGAGGCCTTGCCACTCGGATTTAGGGTTAGTAATTATTATGAAAAAATCCTCCAGAATTTTTTAATAAATAACTTTTCAACAGTAAAAAAATAAAAACTTTTTTTAATGCCCTAAAAAGCTAGACTGTCCCGGAAATTAAAATTATATGCGAAACTGACCCACCACAAAAGAATAAATTGTCACAAAACTAAAGTTTTTCATGGTGTTCACACGTAAAGATTTTAGGTGATTAATTGTAAATTCAGTGGAATCTTTTTTGTGGGTGTGATACGGCAGAGGATGTTTATAATCTATTTTTCATTCAAAATTTAAATCGCAGTAAAATTATAAGTGAAAACTTAAACCTTTCTCTTCTGTACGTTAGTTTGAGAAACCTGGCGTTGACAGGCACCTCAGATGCTAGACAGCTACTCTGAAATAGTGATGAAAATGCTATAACAATTTAAAAATTGTGTCTAAATTTACTGAGTCTATTCAGACACATTCTTAAACTCCCGACAATATTTGTTCTTGTTTCTGTTTTTTCCCCCCTAAAACCTTTTAAATAAAATAAGATATGCAGAAGAGTTATGTGCCCTTTATCGCAAACTCTTCAGCCATTGAACTGAAATACGTTGGGATCATGTGTATTGATTTCAAGGTTCTCAAATCATTTAAGAAACCCCCGGGATATTGAACTGCGAAGAAGCATTAGGGCGTTGATAAATGACAAAACGAAATCTGACAGGACATTCTCCACCGTTCAGCAGAGCTGAATAAAAACGCAAGCAGACGAGAGGGAGGGTGTTAGAATATGACTGAAGAGCAAGGTTTTAGCTGAGCACAAAATGTAAATAAGTTAAATGTTTCATGACAGATATGACAACCATAGAAGATTTTATAAAATCAAGTCTCTAGAGGCTGCAGGAATCAATAAATATGACAAAATTAATTAATGTGGAATAATTATCCAGAAAAACACACAAATTGTATATATATATATGGAATATATATATATACAAATTACATGCATATGATATATACGTATATATAGAATGTTCACATGTAATTGTAACCATCGTGTGCCAAGTACAATCTAAAAGTTTGATATGTGAACCGAAGAATCTGTGATTAACAAGATGACAAAAATCAAATTTTCTTGTACAGAGGCCATTTTTCAGTAAACAGTTTGTTCAAAATTAGTACATTTTTTTACCACTACCATATTGTGGTCAAAAACACACTATAACTACTTACTATCTGTTTGTTCACAAACTCCTCCTCGGGTTTTGAGGATATGGAAGTATATTCTGAAACAATCTATAACTATTAAGTACCCTGGGTTATGTAAAGTATATTTCATTTCAATCAAAGGTCAAACAATATTATCATGGGGTCTGCATTCGTGCTTGACATCTATAAATATAGAACAAAAATTTTAAATAAAACATATTCTCTTATTTATTTTGTAATTTCTAATTATTGATTACTTTAAAGTCTTGGAGACCTTAAAAATTAAGTGGGCCCTTGTGTACTCCTGCTTCGATTTCAGGAAAACGCTGGATGTGCCTTGAGGAGGTTAAAGATTGATAACATTAAACTGAAATCAAAAAGTTACGGTAAAATCCAAGGATGTACTCTGTCATATAAAAGTAAGAATAAATTAATGTTGAGTTGGAGCAAAAAGAAATAGGGTTCCCTATTCAATCTCCAGAAACACCGGGTCTTCCTCCTAGCCTATTATGAATATGCATTAAATAAAATTATGTCTCACCTTCTATCTTTGTGCTGTAAAGTTTTTCCAGTTAAAGATCGTGGTATTTACATTAAATAAGAATGAAAATTAATTATTTGCTTTGATAACACAAGATATTTACAAGAAAAATCTTAAAAAAGTAAAGAACGTTCCCATGAAAAACATTTAATTTTATTATTTCGTTTCATTTAGACCATTTGATCATCGTGCCGCAGCACATTAGTGTGCTGTGAAGAGGTTATAGGTGGAAAACCGGTTATAACGATATGAAACCTAATATCAAAAATACCTAAAAAGAATCATTCATTATCTGATGATCTGAGTTGTTTATGTGAGTTAGTATCTATTAATAAAATAAAAACATTTTCCTAAATAAAACCTTGTGAATTATATTTAATCAACACCTAAATTGATAAAAATCCTTTGATTTATGCGTTTCTTCTGATTCAATTCACCTTTAATTCTATTTTTTAGAAACTTGTCCATAATTTTTGTTGTCATCGCCTTTATAACTTCATTTAAAAAGAAACTTCACCGAAATTTGGACTGGAGATACAGATTCGTTCTCCATTCTGTCTAATGAAAATGGTTCCGAGTAAGATGAAAAGACACCTGATCACTAATCATATCCTAGCCTTCAAACTAAAAGTGTCAGACATTTCCCACAGTTGTTAGAATTAAATGCAACGCAAAGTCAACTAAGCTTTTTCGGACACAGTTATTGATTTCTAAATTAGCTTCACATGAGGTGGCAGAAATTATTGCTCTTAAATCGAAGTCTCATATTCTTGCTGGAAGGATCACTGAATTTGCATGCAAAATATGGTGAAAATTATGGTTAGCAATGATGGTGGACAAGAAATTAGCAAAATCCTTTGTTCAAACACTATTATTAGACCAGAGAAGGATTCTTGACTTAAGTGTATTGTTTGCTCTCCAAATCGATGAATCCACTGACAACTATACATGATTACTGATAATTGCATTTTTGCGTGTCATTGATGAAGATGCCATAATTAATCGATTTGTATGCCGCAAACAGTTATCCACGACTATAAAGGACTAAGATATTGTTCGATTCATATTAGAATTGTATAAAAAAATATGGCTTATCATGAGATTTATGTGTGGGAATATGTACGGATGGAGCACCATCAATGGTTGGTTCTGTGAAAGGTTTCACGATTCTGCTTTTCCACTAAAGATGTAACATAGAGAATTTTAGTTTCAGTGTAAAAAAACAACACGTAATGAACTAAAACCATTATCTTTATGAACTTAATGAGTTCGCACAATTCTTTACTTTCTGTGCAAGAATATGGATTCTCAATATGTTTGTTGACTATTGCACACAGAAGTAAGATGGTTGTCAAAAGGAAAGGTGCCATTTTGCGTAAATGAGCTTCAGAAAAACTTATCTCAATCTAATTATTAAAAATGTTGTGAATGTCCAAGTGAAAGATTATTAAGTTTTTCGTTATCTAAAGGTATTTATTAAATTTTTAGTCTGAACAGCAATATGCAAGGTAACAATAATTTATCTAGCGCCACAAGAATATATTCAGTTACTTTTAAGAAAAGAATTGGATTATGGAAAAATAGAATTACGGTAGACGATTTGTATATGTTTCTATCAGTTCAAAAAATCTGCATTACCAAAATGATAGAAAATATTCTTCAATTTTGTCAAATGCTCACTAATAATTGCTATCAAACATAGCATTGAAGAATTTGATTAGAAAATGATAGACAGATTGGATTTATCGATTATCAAATTTTGACTTATGTGAAGCAGAAGAATTAGCAAGCCTTTTTAGTGATCGTTAATGGCAATTGTGTATAACAATTTAAATCATATTTCAGACAACTTCATACCTTTTTACTTAGAGTTAGATACAGAAATTCAGAAGGCAAGAAAACCCCAGTTCACATAGGCTATCAAAATCTTACTGCAATTCTCAAGTCTTAGCAACATAAAAAAACGTGAAAAACATTGAAAAAGAGTTAATTTTTTTAACTGTCTTTAAGAATCTCTCATATCGCTCATGTATGACAGCAGTAGTAAGGAGGCACCAGGCACAACAGTCACACTGACATCAACCATTATTATAACATATCAGGTATTCAGTACCGGGTATGGAATAATATGAATAAAATGATCTTTATTTATTATTCATTTTTTATCGCAAAAAAAGTGTTCCTTGAAAATAAAGGCTTTATATTTTTTTATCAATTATTTTGTGATAGGTGTGCCATGAACATTTAACGAGCTCAATAATGTGTCACCATGTAAAAAGAGGTTGAGAACCACTGGCATAGAGAATGCAGAATTAAATAAAACATGAATATGACTAAAATTAAAAACGCAATTATAAACTATGCACACTATTTACAGAAGTAAAGCTTACCATTTTTAAGGAACATTAAATACAGTAATAAATTTAGATTTTTATTTTTAGTTGCTAATCAATCTAACTGGGCTTCTATGTTTTTAATATATGGATTGTCGCCTTATTCTTTCTTACTACGAATTATCATCCTCTAGCAAAAATATATCATATAAGCTCATCATGATAAGATCGAAGGGAGCATATATTTACTAGTTTATATAATAGAGAAATGGAAATATGGAAATACATTCTCTCGCTCTCTCCCTCTCTCTCTCTCTCTCTCTCTCTCTCTATATATATATATATATATATATATATATATATATATATATATAGAGAGAGAGAGAGAGAGAGAGAGAGAGAGAGAGAGATAATTTGGTTGATCAATCCTTCCAAATCAAATCGATACACTTTGCAGGATTCAGGTAAAAATATTAATTTTAATAAACAATTCAAGAAATATTAATAACGTAATTACCTGATTTTAATGATAAATTATGAATTTAAACAAATCAGTAAATAATTAAGCTAAAAAGTTGTTGCTAGTGCTTAAACAGTTACATTTTCATTTGAAGCCTGCAAATTTAAAATAAAATTTGAAGTACTTCAGCCTTTTTATTTTATTTTCTTTTTGAGAAATCTTCGAGGTGTAGTCTTTTTTTAAATAAACACCACAATTTAAAGTGCAGCTTTATCATTTGATTCAATTGTAATTGAATCAAATGATGTTTTTTCAAATTTTCTCAAGAGGAGAAGATTAAACAATCCGTCTGGACAAATCTGAGGAGAATCCATAATAGTAGAAAAACCGCCCATTAATCATAGGAAAATGTTAAAGGTTTGTGAAGAAAAGCCTGGTTCTCATGGTCAGCAGCCCATGAATGATGGACTGGATTGCGTTAGACAGAGAGACAGTTTGTTGCTTTGTATCTATTTTGTATAATCTACAATTAAAAAAAGAGGTCTCCTGGTTGGTTCCAACATTACCACTATAGGGCTCGATAGGGTTGATTGAATTTGGAGAATGGATAGTTAAGTAAATAGGGACTGTGCATTTGACAGGGCATATTTAGAGTCCCATGCAATGGTCGGTTTTTAATGTGGGGAAAATCCAGAGTGGCCCTTTTTGGGAAGCTGGAACAAAAATTTAAATTGCCTCGATCAATCAAGTGAAGTAGAAATCGTCTTTTCTGTCCTCAGTCAAGAAGGAAGTTTCGGCATTTCACATGGACAATGAAACTTTGCATTGTTTTTTTAATGTTATTTAGATGCCATTTATTTAAGGTTGTTTCCACCTATCCTAACTATATTAAGCATAAAGCGTTTTGATGTTAGAATTAACTATGTTCATACGTGTAGTATGTCATGATACATTCCTCCCAGGCATTATCTCCTCTTTTTGAGGGAAGACAGTATAGTATACGTTCGTACCTCAAGATACTATACTCCCAGGATTAACTTCTCTTTTTGTTTTTATGTGTGTATGGGGTAGTGTACTATCTATTCTGTTGTCATTATATTATGCTTCAAGGTATTAACTCCTATATTTCTTAGAGGGGGGGTCGTTCATCATGATATCATCCTCAAGCAAGAATATACGATCGAAGGGAGCATATATTTACTAGTGTATGTCATATATTGTGTATGTCTATTTCCATGTTTCTATTTCTCTCTCTATATATATATATATAATTTTGAAAGGATTGATCAACAAATCAAATAGACACACTTATATTACTTCCAAAATTTTCATGTATCTCAAACAAGCTTCCCTCAACAAAATTATAATTTATCTTTTTGTACGAAATGAGTTATTAAACCATTAATTGAAAGAGATAGCGTTTCAAACTTTAATTACTGCTCATTATAAACATCTTTCATTTGTGCAATGAACAGAAAAGAAAAATCTTTTTTAACATTTAATAAGAATTGTAAGCATATATAAGATGGCTTAAATCTAAAATTGTTTTGAAAAATAAGAACGTTAACACGAGTTATATAATGAAATGTCTGACTGTTCGGATATTGGAAAGAATGACTTGAATCTTATGTAAGAGATTAAACTGACCCTGAATAAGCTTGAATGAACACCTATATATATATATATATATATATATATACACACACATATACATTATACACATATACACACACATTAGTACAGTTACTTGTGTTATATGAAGACTGTGTGTTGATGCAATATAATTTGTTTTAAAAGTAAAAGGTTTGCCAAGAAATTGTGTTTTTTCTTCATCACTGAACATCAATTTCGGTCTGTTTTGGCTGAAATGTCTTCTGAAACAGAAGAGTTCCTTGGCGAACCAGTGGAATTGGTCTGATGGACAATTCTATTCAAATTACCTGATGAAATGTATATAAATATGTTTTTAAATATATTGAATACTGGCCAGCAAAAATATATGTTTTTATCTACATAAGATATATGTATACGTTTCATCCTTACGGGAATCGTCAGTGTATAGAAGAATTTTTCACACCGGTCGCCAGGCTTTAACCTTAGAACACAAATTATATTTAAAGCTCGGTCGCCGTCAACAACTCACTAAATCAGCTAGAGATTAATCCTACTTAAATGCAGCTGTCGTACAGAGTTCGACTTTTGACAGGAACATTGCATTTAAGCCACGATGACGGCTGTGTTAATACACGCTAGAGAGCCATATTTAGAAAAGTTTTTTTTTCATTTATCACTCCTATATTACCATCAAAACAGCTTACTTTATGTTGTATTATTGATTTAGATAGCATTTTGAAATACTCTTATGGTAGAGACGAACGATTTAGTTTCTAGTAGCGATATTAGGTTATTCAATTTTTAAAATTAACTAGAATTTTTACCGACATGCAACGAGAGGAAGGGGTATCTGTCTGTCTCTCTCGCTCTCCTGTTAACGATGCCGTTTTAGTTTCGTCGATAGTAAAACATTTCTTTTATTGTTTTTAAATTCAATGATGTCTTGCTTCAAAACAATTATATCGCTGAGATGCTGAGAACAGATATTACACTTTATTCAGAATATAAAAAATTACAAATAAATATTTTGTACAAGTCAAAGTAGGCACAAGGCCATCAAAAGTGTGCGGTATTATGGTGTGGTTGGTCATCTTTACTCAAGAGTAGGATAAACATTTTTATCACTTTAAACTAGAATCATCTCAGTCATCACAATACAACATTTATACTAGGGCCAAGGAATTAGTCATTTTTAATACAATATTTTTATTAGTAATAGATTATCTTTTAACGAGGAGTGACAGTGCAATATCGGTTCTATTGTCATAAGATCGCCCTCCCAGGGACTGAATTTCCTCTTATTTGGTGTGTGGGGGGGGGGGGTAGTGTAGTATATTTTCTGTTTCCATAATACCATACTTGCAGGCATTACATTCTCCTTTTATGGGGAGATTCTCCCATAAATTACCTCCTCTATTTTGGGGGAGTATTGTAATATCTATTCTGTTGTCATGATACCAGCCTACCTCCTCCTTTGAGAGGATGATATAACGAACATACACTATCTCCTTCTTTGGGGATCAATGACTGTATATGTAGTTCGTTCATCATGATATCCTCCAAGCCAAGCAAGCATATGCGACTGCAGGGAACATATATATCACGCCACATACATTTGCAAAGTAGCATTAGAATTCGCTTTATACATGTGAATGCAAATTCAAAGCTAGAAACAAAAAATATAAAGGATATAATTAATACACTGTTGCAGTTTTACGTTCGAACTTTTCTGAATATCCGATCTAAGATAATAAATCCTTACTTGTTATATCTAACACTGCTGTCTTTATGCACACAAAAAATATCGGAATAGACAAACCTTGATCAATTTATTCATACAACGTCTATATATATATATATATATATATATTATATTATATTAAACTATATATATGAAATTATATGTATGAGCTAAATACATATAAACATTTTAAATTTGATAGATATTTATCATTTACTTAATAAGTGTAAATCTCCATTATCAAAAGATTAAGTTGAGTACTTTGAGAGAAATTAAATTGAAGATTCAAATGTAGTCACGTTGCAAGTTCTCTCCCTCTAGGAGATGGGAACACTGTAAACACAAGATGTATAAGATTCAGACGCACTTAAAAGAAATGAATTGTCACGACGGCCTAGCGGTAAAGACCCAGGGTTCAAAATACTTAGCGCCGGCCTGACAATTCGAAACCCTGATCTACGGTTACTTTACACTCGTCAGTATAGATGATGATGTAACATAACATAAATTATATAAAATATTTTCTATATGGATAATTTTAAAAACCTAAAAAAAGGAACTCAGTGACTGTCAGAAATTAGTATTTCAGCATGTGATAAAAATTGTCTCCATGTACACCTGGTTCAGAAACTATGAGAGGGGGAAATAATGGAGAGGAAAGCGATTAGATTTATAGAAAAGTTCAGAGTTAAATCCCATTTGAGTTGGACGTTAAACAGATTCATTATCGTCAGTTTTACATGCTGGCATGAGTTGGACAGCTTTAAGAAATCGACTTGCAACCTAACCAGGTCTTTATTTATTCCTCTTTCTCTCAAGTTCGTTGTTATCACTTCCTACCATGTTTTTCTTAACCCCAGAACTCTCATCCATTCTTTCAACGTCTCCCATTCTGCACACATCTCCCTATACTGTCCAGATTTAACCTTCCTCTGAGGTCATCAGAACTAAACCATCTCTTTAAGACTCGCATTACACATCCATCCTATAATTTTCTTATCATTCCTCTCCATGTTACGAAATTCCCTTTTATTTGTTAGGGCAATCACGATTAATCGAAGAAAGATCAGGTTTAATAGTACAGACACCCATCCCTTTGACCCTCAGCCACGACTTTCTAGTGCCTAAAAATTACAATCACCAAGTAAACAAAGCAGTAACATGAAAGGCTTGGTCACTAAATATTAGAATATCCCAAAACTGAACTAAATATGGTTTTGAGTTACTGCTAGTTTGAGACGGGGATACACAACCAGTATACTCACTCTAAGCTGTTGGAATTAACCCATGGTATATTTCCAACAGAAGTGAGATTTGGTGGAGGGGAACAGAACACAAAAAAGTAGAATAATTCACTTGTTCTATGTAAAAATAAATTTTAAAAGGGCAGGTGAAGCGCTCTTTAAATGATTGCTTTTATCAAGACACCATCTCTAGCTTGGTAAGTAATGGTTCCCATCACACCACTTGGTAGTGCATCCAACCTATAAAAATCTTGCCTCCAATAAATTTTAAAATATCAACTTCGGTGTAACTTTTTCCTTTTAATGTGTGTTAGAATATAAATCCTGAAAATGTCCTGCTTATACCATATCCCATTATCTCAAAACCGGCTTGTACTCTTTGCTCAATGTTCTCACATGAGAACATGTAATTCATCATGCAATTACTTACGGCAGTGATTTCAAATAAACAGATTCAATCCATATTTATTTTCAAACTAGTGGGAACTGTGGAAATTCCACAGTTGTATCCTTCATTTGTTGTATTATAGCCCCCACAATATTATTGTACAACCTTTGTTCAAACTGAAACATGAGGGTCTAAATTGAGTATTTAGATAAGTATAAGTAAACTTCAGAATACATCTGGTTATCTCACAAAATCCTGCAAATGTTTTGGACATATTTCTATTCTATAGACATCCGGTGTGAACGCAGACCACATAATATTATCATACCATCTGTGCACAGAACAATTACTACACTTTAATCCTAGTCCAAAGGTCAAGAAATTGTATTTTAGTTCAAGTTTTACATTTCATCTGAGGTCGCTGTTGTGTCAAAGATTACTTTTTTGCATTGCATCTTTGGCGCTCGGGCAATCTCATCCTTTAAAAAAGGTGGAAGATGATAACATATGAACTGACATGAAATTGCTTAAAATATATAGCTAATTAATACGCTTATTTTATATATAATATATTAACGTGTGACCTCAAAATAACTGCCTGAAAACCTGAAAATCAAATTTGGGGCATTTGGGGCAATTTTCACAATCAATCTGTAGCATTAACAAATTAATAAAACTATAATAAAGTAACTTTCGCAACGTTCCCATGTAGGAACGTTGCAAAATAAATAGATAATTTTGTACTTTGCACTATTACTAGAAAAGTAGCGTTTGTTATGTGCAACTGTAACCAATTATAACAAATGAATCAAGCGTGTTTGCTAATGGGCCGGGAGACCGGGGGGTTCGATCCTTAGTCTTTGGTATGACTCGACCAAAATAATGGAACTTGATGCCCCCCTTGCTAAAACACTCAGTATCAAAGGTAAGTGGAGTAATCGATGTGTAGTAGTCATTGAAAAGTGAGTGTCAAGGTCGCAAGATGAATAATATATTATCATTTTATTTAGTGAGATTGACTTAAAAATTACAGCATATGCCCGACGAGTTTGAAAAGCATTTCTTTTTTTAATGGATTATTGATTAACTAACTCTCTCTCTCTCTCTCTCTCTCTCTCTCTATATATATATATATATATATATATATATATATATATATATATATATTGAGAGAGAGATATGAGAGAGATATGAGACAGAGAGAGAGATATGAGAGAGATATGAGAGAGAGAGAGGTCTTGGCAGACTGCCTGCTAACTTATTATTTATTGCATCTCGTTGCTTGATAGCAAATGAAAAAGCTTGCTGTAAACTTTTTTCAGATAAATGAGTCATGTTTGCCTTGGAAATACAACATTTAGAGATAGAGATCGCTCTCTTATTATCAGTGTTTGACTACTTTCAGGGAAAGATCAAGGGTGTTGGAAGCTGCAACAACAGCAACTAAATGCAAAGCTCCTGCTAAAGATCTTTGTACCAAAGGTTCAGAAAATAATTGTGTGTTCTGATGGTACAAAGTTGACTTTCTGGGGCATTTATCACTCTGACCCACCTTGTCGTGCTTTGAAATGGCTCTGAGTGCACTATCAGAAGAGGACATTCAGTACGAGGTGTATGTGATGCAAATAGAGAGTGAAAGAAGGAGAGAGAATCGTTTAATCTCTCTCCCAACATAAACTGACCTGTGATGTACTGGCTACACAAGTGGAAACATGCAAAGGGGCTCAAATATTTTATTTTTTCGCCAATGAAGAAAACTTTAGATTCTTTGGTTTAGATTCTTTGATCAGGATCACAGTTCGATCACTTGTAACAGGGTCATGCTTCATTACGTTTTCTTTGTAAATGCTGCTCTATAGCAGAAGAGTTGTCAAGCCCTGGATGGTTAAAAATATGAGATAGCCTTATTGTTGGAAGCTATGACAACTCAGAACATGGAAATTGTCAACCATCCATGCTTCTCAAATATCTGCCCTCATAGCTCACCAGACCTGCACATACTGCACTACTATGTGTAGAACACAGTCAAAAGAGAACTTGGTATGGCGTTAGAGGTTTGCCATTTCTCAATGTTTTGATTATCAGTTTTGGACATGTCTGCTATTAAGATCATTTTATTCTACCACATCAATATTTCTGACAGCATCGAAGCAGCCATTGATGCAAACTGTACATTCATTGAATCGGTGGTGCAAATACTTGTGATAAAGGTTTTCAAAACTTTTATGTTTTACTAGTGGGTTACCACTTACCAAGGCCCGGGAGTCACTCAAGGATAAGGCAGTAAAGCTTTATGTATATGTGCACATGAATTTATTTGAAAACAGACCTGCAAATATTCTTAAAAACTGATGGGCACTTTATATACAACTACTTACAATCTTACAAATATTTCGGATTATATTTTTGATATATCCAAAAAGAATTTGAATTCATCATTATTGCGGATCTGATATATGAACTTACTTGTTTTTCTCTGATAGAATACCATCTGATTATTAATCAAAGATTTTTAGAAAATAAACTTAAATTGTAAAAGAATTCTCTCATTGCACTGAAAAAACGTGGTTGCAAGACAGATCTAAAAGAAGGATAAGTTTTATTTTTATTTTAAGTCTCAATTATATGTTGTAAGAATTGGAGGTATTCCAGAAACATTTTTATACACATTGATCAACATTACAAAACGACACATTTTTTTTAAAAGTAAAGAAAAATGTTGACATGCTTGGTATGTGTATTAATTAATTTCTTACAGTTCTAACATAATTCTACATTATGTTTACCTTTCAACAGGGACCGAGGAAGATTAAATTATTAATAAACAATATCAAACAAAGGCAAAAAATGATCACAAAAAGACATATATATATATATATATATATATATATAAACAATTAAAAAAATATTTTTTAATTACATAATATTAATAAAAAAATTTTGTAAGGACAAAATTAATATAAGAAAGGAGACAAAATAAAAACTTATGTCATTTTTTAGTTTTAAATTTGTTATGTGAGAATTGAAGCAACGTAATATTTTTAATGCTAACGTCTATAAAAGAGGTGATATTCAGCGTTTCTCTATTTTCAATATTGCAGAGGAAAATGAGATTTTTTAGAGAGAGAGACGCACACACATATAATATATATATATACACCAGCTGTACCTACCCGGAATTAAATTATTTTAGCAAAAAGTTTACTTTTATGTCTTTTAATTGGATTATTTTGTTACCTTTTATCTACACAAATGTATTTCTTTTAAACATAAATTGTTAAACCGAAATGAATTTAATTTAAATCCACAAGAATGCAATAAAAACAACTTACAAAAAGATCTTTTAAACAATAAATAAAATAAATACCTGCTAAAATGTAATTTGTTTAAATCCCTATTATATAACATGTGTAATCATTCATTTAATTTTTATCAGTAAACGATTTGTGTTTTTTAACTTTTTCCTTAGAAAATAATTCCATAAATGAAGCAGCCATTTATATATTTTGGATTAAAAAATAAAGTACATTAAAACGTGATTTAGTACAAAATCACGAGTTAGTTAAATTTTCTCATCAGAAGATGTGTGTTTTAAATAAAATGGAATTTTGGAGGGAAAGGAGGGATCTAGTCGATCAGTGAATAATGACCATTATCATAAATTAAATAGGTAAAACAAGTTTACACCAGATAAACTTATTTAAGAATGGAAGCATAGTAAGTGATTGCTAAGAAGTCGTTTCACGCAATGATAGATCTCTCCCTCTCTCTGTATAGATTTTTCTCTCTCATAGTCTAGTAATTATTTTACACTTCATAATGAATGATCACTTTATCAAATAAGTTCTGTTTTGTTTATTTACTCCTCGCGGAGTTAGGCACAAGGCCAGTTTTATCTTACTCCCACAAGTAAGATGTGACCCAAGATCGGGTCGAGCAAGTGGGGTTAAAAGCCAGCGCTCGAGAGGTGAGCACTCTGGCCATTTAAAAATTGCCTGGGCAGCCCCGTCGGCATTCCCCGGTAGGGGCGCCTCAGACAGTAAGCAATAAACTTACTCCTCCCCAAAGAGGGGAGGCGAAGCCTGGGAGGGTGGACCTCCTAGAACTGCACAGGACAGGCGTGCAGTATCCATCGGAACAGATACTACACTTTGATCTTAGCTGTTTTGTTAAATATTTCTATAACAGCTAAATTGTAACCCGGAAAATCTAAAGCTGTTAATATATAAAAATGAAATAACTGTAAATCATGCAATGAAAATGAATTATTTTCATTGCATATATGATTTACAGTTAAGAAAAAAAGAAGATCAAAAAGTATAAACTTACTTGCAAGGAAGTATTCGAGATTAAAAAATAATGCCACATTTAAAGTTCCACATTTTTCCATAACAAAACCTTAAAATTTGGTTTCTTTTTAAATTTTACTTTTTGTGATGTTATAACTCTTAAAAGAGTTCGTCGTTGAAACGTGGGGCATTTTTTGTTTAGTTTGGAAACTGAGAGGTCTTATTGGAAATAAAAAACTCGAGTTTCGAGTTTCAGTTTTGTTGCAATTTATTTATACTTTACAAAATAACACCAACATTAAAATATTTTTACGATTAATGTTTTTTATGATTTGCTTACAATGATATGTGGTAGCAATGATTTGTCTTCATTACTTCTTCGATAAAAGTGTTTCGTTTTTCAAATGTTGTTTACCTCATATAACGCTTCTTTGATACTAAACAAAACCTTAACCAGCAATTAGGAAATACGTGTGACGTCACATGATGTTGCTGTGAATTTCAAAAGCTTCCAGACATTTACTATTCTTTGCACCTCAGTTTCTTACTAATAATAACAAAATAATATTATTAAAATACTGTACTATAAATTATATATATGATTATTTAAATTTAAAATATTAAATAGTACTACTAATAAAATAATGTTTTCAGCAACATAGATAATAGCCTAGTCGGATAAAAATAAAGTATTTTATGAAAGGTAATTTTATTTAATTCATTATTCTGAAGAACATGATCTACGATCCACAAGAACTGGCTATTCAGAACTTAATATTGATTTTGTAGGATGAAAGCTGTCAAGGAAAAAACTTTACCTCATATCTGACTTGACATATATATAAACATATAAGTTCTAGTTCCTGTGTTTGTTTTTTCATGAAGTTTTCGTCGGGTTTTAGATATAGACCCACATAGCCTGAAATATTCCGAAACTACATTATCCAAGGTACTTGAATATTTCATTTGAGTACATGTCCATTATATGGGTGTCATGGGGTCTGCATTCACGCTTGATGAATAAAATTTAAAAAGTAAAACGTATTTTCTGTTTATTTCAATAACATTTCTATTATTTGTGATTTGTTAACTTGAAATGATAAGGAGTTCGGGGCCTAGAGCAGTAGTGCACATGGATCTTCACTGATTCCCAGAAAACGCCGAATCTGCCTCAACTGAGATAAAGACTAATTGCTTATAATTTACTGATATTTTTTTTCAAAGTGACATTTATAGACTCCCTCCCACCCAATTAATGCTCAGTACGTTATTGGGCCCACGTAAAAAATAAGAATAAACAATTTTTTAGATTTTATAATATTCAGTAATATGGTGATATGGGCTGGGCCCAACAGGGTTCAACATTCAATTCAGAAAAACACCGGGTCTTCCTACTAGTGTTGTTATATCATACATTACTTTTTATGACATATATTAAGTAAGATTGCGATTTAAAAACCAGTTTTGTTTATTTTCTAAGAAATTACAGCTGTTTCATCATTTGTTTATAAAACTAAGGCTGGGTAAATGCCTCAATGATGCAAACTTGAAGAATCATCAGATCCAAAGAAAACCAAAACTTACATTCATATGTGTATATATACATGCAGACACCCGAGACACACACAAACTTTATCTTTGAACATCTTACCAAGAATACTTGCCTCATCATTGGAATAATGAACACATGTAATGGATATTAACACAGTTTAACCGATTTCATAGTCTAGTTAATACAATAGATATGACTGTATTTGAACTTAGGCAAGTTACCACTGTAGACGTTAGGGGTTACTGAGAAATAGGGTGAAAATTTTGGGGTCATCCTAAATTGGGAGCTGCGCATCGATGCTTGTTCAAATTAGTTTTGCATTTCTGCATGTCGGTACAGTTGGGGAAACAGGGATCAGGGAGGGAGTTCCAAAGGCCTGCAGCTCGAGAAAAGAAGCTATTTGAGTAGAAGGCTCTCACGCATCTGGGGAACCCACAGTGAATGGATGGGATTTAGCTGATTGTCGGGTTGGTTGAGCGTATTTACATCGATGAGGCACCAGAGCAGCAAGTTCAATGGAATGTGCTCCGATGGAGTAGTTGTAAAACAAGCACAATTATGCAACATTGCAGTGATGGGAGAGGGGCTAGAGCTTGGTGGATAATGAGGGACCTATCAGATTAGAGACTCTGTTTTGATCCTTGTCTAAGAGGGAGAGACTGGGCTGGGGCACCATCTACTAGATGTGACAACAATACTCCATGCATGGATGGATGATGGCTTTGTAGAGATATAGGATACTGTCAAGTGTGTGAGAAGTTATCTCGCTCGATAGAGGGAGCCCACTTTATTTGCAGCAGCCTTGACAATGTCTTCAATGTATTTATTCCAATTCATGGCCTAACTTTCACAGATAACGAGGAGTTTGAACGTTGGACTCTCAGATAGAGTGTTATTCGCCATGGTAATCGGTGGTTGAAGAGGTTTCTTGTAGTTTTTGAAAGAAAGGAGCCTTGTTTTAGCGGCATTAAAAGTTACCAACCATTATGACCCCATTCCACTACAGATTGGAGGTCACTTTCTAAGGATTCAGCCATTGCCACGGATATGTGCACATCTGTTTTACCCACATGACAAGAATAGAGCATAGTGTTGTGACTGAGATGGGTATATTTGCTGACAATTTCATAAACAACCTCCTTGATGACAATTAGAAACAAGTAAGGTCCAAGGATCGATCCCTGGGGTATAATTGCATTGATTTCGATGGCCGTTCATCCAAACAATATGAAGACAACCGGGATCTTTATTTAATATATTTAGATCCTTCCTGTCCAAAAGAATCATAAAAATTAATTCATATGGTATTACCGGATAAGAAGACCTTTATGCCAGATCTTGTCAAAGGCTTTGGGTATATCAAGCGCTACCGCCCTAGCTTCACCTGCCTTGTCCAGTGTATGATATATGCCTTCAGAGATGACCATTAGGATATCCGCAGTAGACCGTGCTTGCCTAAATCCATGCTAATGGTCAGAAAGAAGTTTAGCATTAACGAGGTGATAGACTATCGCTAGATTGATTAATGATTCAAAGATTTTAGCAAATAGCGGGATTAGACTGATGGGGTGATAATTCTGAGATTCAGTTCTAACTCCAGAATTCTTGAAGACTGGTACCACAGAGGCAATTTTCCAGCTAACATGGAAGCAAGATTACAACAAATGCCTTTCCGAAAGTTTGCTGAACTGGCCCGTATCCTTTCCAAAGAATTTCTTTATTACTATTACTAGTATAAGATCATGGCCACATGCTTTGGAAGTATCAAGATTTTTTATGGACATTAGATGAGGTGATGGTCAGGTCATCAAGTGTGGCTTCTGTCTGCAATGGAAAATTTAGGAGAGAGTTGTTTGCGAAGTCTAAAGTGGAGTTCAAGGCGTAACGCTTTGCACAGTAACTGATAAGGCAGAACTACTTGCCAACGACATCATTGTGGTTGGATAGCAGAGTAATTGTTGATTGCCCATTGATCACGACACTATTGAAGATTTTCCAGAAATCACGAGTACCTAATTTCTGTGACTGAATGCGTTTTTTTGTCATCTTTGTATACCTTCTCTCTGCTTCATCTATTTTAAGGCTATAATGTCAAGAAATCTTAGAAACTTACAATCTATTTGTAGTTGACTTATGGCGGTTGAATTGTCAGAGTGCTTACTGCTTCTGAGCAATAGCAGCTGCACAGGTCGAGGTGAACCATTGTGGAGAGTGGGGCTTGCTGTAGAATTTTCGCATGGGGACATGTGCTTCAATGCCTGCTTTGACCCATTCAGTTAACTCATTTGCACACTGATCAGCAGTAAGAGAAAAAGTTTCACTCCATGAGGCGTCTCTGATGAGATACTATAAGTGGGCTGATTGGGAATCCATCAAAGCTGATGAGTCGTTGTTGAAAACGATATCATCCTAAAATCTAGTCCCAATCATTACCACAAGGTGATCAGCATGGACATTTGTTACACAAGCCTCGGTCAGTGAGGTCAAGAACAGGTCAAGAAGTGAGGCTTGGTGGTCAACACAATCAGGGAGGAGGATCGTGAAAGTGACAGTCTTTGAGAGGGAGTGCAGTATGGAAAAACTATGCATGGAGTTACCAGCTGTGTTCGTATAGCTGGAGAATCCAAACCAGTGATGTACATTGAAACTCCCAAATACATGTATTTGAGCATTCGAGTCAAGTGAGAGTGCTGTATCTATTTTTTTAGAGACAGTTGACCCAGGACTGTACCCTGTTTTTTTCCCACTAGGCTTCATATCTGGTATTTTGCCCAAAGCTGAAGAGCAGTATTATAAAATTCTGGTCTATTTATGATTTCCAATAGGTATGGTGTCGGCATATCAATTCTTTTTGTGGTTATTTAAATGCTATGAAACAGAACACAGACAACTTAAACCAAACAACAAATTACAGGTCAGATCTTGTATGTAGGATGGTGTGGGAAGATAGTGTGTCACCTGAATTTGAAATGCACTTGGTTTTCTTCCCTTACCAATAAAAAAATAGTGATACTAATTTAGGAGATGTGACTATTTTTTTTCAAGGTTCATTCATACTTTGTATTATATTTCCACGCTTAAATTTCGCTGTAATGACGAATATTTGTCTCATAAGTTAATGCTTAATTCTTGTTTAATGCAACAAAAAGTGAGAATATGTGCTTGGAATATTGTAGTATTTAACAAAAAACTTCCTAAATGTTGCTTATATTGATAATCAACCAAGCAAGAGTTTATTAGATTATAATTGCTTCCTATCTAATACGTTCAGTGTGCAAACACTGTGCAGGCAGTGCATTTTCGTTTTGTCTTCAATCACACCCCAAAATAATCTATATAATATTAACATTTTGCTGCCTTTGGACTTAAATTTGTGAAAATATTGTAGTCAACATTAAGAATGTTATACAATTGCTTCATATCTTAAATGACAATGGTAAAATTTTAAACAAATACATGTTCTATAAATTGTTTGTGAAAATAGATATTTAAAAGTACATTAATTTACAAATCAGTTCATCCATTGGGTTACACTAATGTATATACTGTATTTATGATTTCCAATAGGTATGGTGTCGGCATATCAATTCTTTTTGTGGTTATTTAAATGCTATGAAACAGAACACAGTGTATATATAATAATAATATATTATATATATAATTACTGCATATATATATAGGCTACTGCAGTTTAGTGACATTATCTACACACACTCCAAAATGGATAATAAATAATACATTTCACTTGTTAAAAATTTCTAGCTTAAAGACATTGAGCCTTTTATAAGTACAAGGGCTGCTGTCTTGAGTTGTTCATACATCATTCGGTTTGATTTTGGAATTCATTTTATATATCCAGATATCAACTTAGGTTTTTGGGGAAAATACTGGCTAATTTTTTGCTGATTATTTTTTACTCACGCTGCCAAAACTAGCAACCTAAATCACCTTTTAGATGTTTGAGTCATGCTTAAATTTTATATATGTTTTATCATTTATTGACATATAACAGCTGTACTTTTCCTGCATAACATTACCGAAAATAAAAAAAGAAAAAAATGTTTGGAAAGCATTATGACAGCGTTTGAACACAAACAACAGCCAATATCAACAGGTATGGAAGAAGTGTCCATGGCTGATCAGACAGTACAAAGATGGTTTCATACATTCAATAGTTGTAATGATAACCTTCATGTCCAAGACTAAGGACGGTTGTGCACACTGGAATGTACTAACCAAATGTTCATTATCAAAACAATTACTTTCAATTTCAGAAACATTATATAATATTATTTATATATATATATATAACACATATATCACACATATATTTGTAGAACTTGATTTTTTGATAAATTCATTGTTGCTTTATTGTGGATTGTTTATTTCCTATTAGCAGATGAAAAATTAAGAAATTTCAACAAAAAGGATGGATTTGGTGGGAAAAAAACTATACTCATATGTAAAATATTATAAAAATGTTGAGACATATTTTAACTTCATAAAAATATTGTCCACTTACAAAACCTAGCCATTTGAATATAATGTAAATTTGGTATTAATTGGCAGCCTCGGGTTATATTAGGGATTTTGATTTTTGTCCATTACACAGACAAAAGTATGATATATTCTAGCGTATATTTTTTAAGCTAATCCACCTATTTTATATTTATTTTTTGTTACTCATATAGCAACGATAATGGCCATTTTTTCCATTTAGATTTACATTTGTGCTAAGAAGTATTGTGTTTTTTAAAAGAATACCTCACACCAAAAAAGATGAAACTGATTAAGGATATGCCTGAAAGCAAAAGAAATAGAAAAAAGTAATTCTTGAAGAATGACAATTGTCAGGAATTCCCTCATGACTGCTTTTTACAAATCAATTCTCTGCTAAAAACATTCTGGTATTGTTATTTACCATAACACATTTTGACACGTACATTCTCAGCACGAGAATCCTTGCATCCCTTACAGGTATTGAACAACAGAAATATTCTGAGATATGAATGAAAATGTAAACACTTTTCAGCAACGATGCCATCAGTCTAACTTGTTTCATTTATATCAATGAAATGATGTGACATTTTATTTACATACTATACAATTAAGATTCCATCGAACGGTATCCGAGTTCCACATAACTATCCCCCTCTGCTAGTAAGAAAAAAATTAAGCCGGTTGATGGCCGACAGACGTTCTAGCCAATCAACATGGAGAACAATCTTTATCGGAATAATTGAAAAAATATTCGCTTTGTGATGGTAATAAAATCAATACTATATATAGAGTATTTAATTGTTCGTCTCTAATACATAGCGAATAACATCAAATATTAATTGTACTAATTTGCATATCTGTTCTTTCAAATTTCTATTTTATCTACCTATGTCCAATAAAATAATTACTGTTAATTAATTGTTTTGTCGAAAGTAAAATTATTAAGTTATCCATTTTTTTTTTATTAAGAAAAACTATTCTTGATTTAACATCGCTTGCAAGAATTACCGACTGGGAAAACGAGAAAGAGGGTGGTTGGCTAGCAAGCGAGCTAATGATTAGCTGTCTATCTGTGTCCCCATTCCCTCCCCCCTTCTGTTAACGACGCCCTATTATTTTTAAATTCACCTATGATGTCGCTGTAACGCTGAGAACCGATACTACACTTTGATCTTAGCCAAAAGGTCAAGGAAATAGTCACAAAACATAAGTTTTAAAAGTTTTTTTTTACATTCATTCAAAAATGTCGATTTAATTGTATTCGGTTCTGTTGTCATAAGACCGTCCTCCCATGAATTACCCCCTCTTTTTTAAGGGATTGGGGGTAATCCTACCAGTTATTACATCTTCCTCTGAGGGAGAGTTAATGCAGTATCTGTTCTGTTGTCATGAAACCATCTTCCGATCTTGGGGAAGGGGGTGTAGTATCTTTTCTGTTGGTTTCTTCCCCATAAAAGGAGAAGGAACATCCTCTCAGTGTTATTTTGTAATGATACCATCCTACCCGGTATTGCCTCCTCTGTGGGGGGGGGCAGTGCACTTAGATCGTTCACTATGACATCTTCCCAAAGTTATGCAACCAGAGAGGCATATTTTATTTTTGCTAGTAATATATAATATATATAAATGAGAGAGAGAGAGGGGATTTTGTATCCAGGCAGCAATTTTCATTTATGTATTTAAATAGCAACAGAAGATTTAAACATGTTGCATTAACTCTGCCCTCATGAGCAGACACAAGTAGACAAGTTCGATTTTTAATGTAGTGAAAATCCAACTAGCTAAAAAGATGCACTCTGTATTGGAACAAAAATAAAAATTGCCTTGGTCGATGAAAGGGAAATCCTTTTAAACCGAGGAAAGAACAGATAAAGTGTAATATCAGAACAGATTTTGCAAATGAATAAGGTACATAGCCATCAAAATTATGGGGAGAGAGAGAGTGTCGTTGGTCATCCTCGGTCTATCCTACTTTTATTGGGGACATTTTGACTATAGAGTAATTCTAGCTAAATGTGGTATTGTAAGTAGGATAACCCCTAATGTGTTATATATATATATACTAATAAAATTAAATTTTCGACACATTAGGAGCCATCCTACTTATATGTTCAACTCCCCATTTCCAATGATTTTGTACATACAAAACAAAATACCAGTTAGTGGGGGGTCTATTATTTAGAAATAATTGGGTGGGTTTTACTGTTTTCCGGTCTTTTTAGGACCGACAACAAGCAGGTTGATCTCTAAATGGAAGTGGGAATTAAGTGGGAGAAAATAAAGTAGGAATGGAGTTTGGGAATGGATGGTGTCATTCTAAGATGAATTTTATTTTGACCTTGCCTACTCTCCACTCTCATTTGGGGAGGTCATCTTGGAAGAGCTCTATTATCAAAATATTCACTCGCGTAGCTGTCTACATTTTTATGAGTCCTAAGAGGCTAACTTACCCTGGTTGAGTGCCGACAGCACCAAGAAAAAACGAGCACCATGCTCAGGTATGGAACATGTACTAATACTTGACTCCTTTTCATATACACAAGTTCACAACCGTTTGGCGAATTCTGAGGAATGTAACTTTTTTCTTTCCCATCTTATTTTGACCATCACCTGATGCTTGAAGAATGCAATCAGATCCTGATCAGATAAAGATTCAACCCCTCGAGATTTCTTTAGATGCGACATCCACACCATCATTCTAACTATAGCCAGACGTGTGTGTAAAAGTAAAAGACAAAAACCAAATGAAATAAATCTGTTTTCTACTAGCAATTCTGGTCCACGTCACTTTGTTGCTATTTTAACGACTATATATCAATCAGTAAAATTTTAAATCCCCTGAAAATATGTTTAAATTCGAAACTACCAATTCTAGGGTTTAGGTTGTTTGTTCCCTCGAGAATGGATACATCACATATAATTATATATATATATGTGTACATTGGCTTCAACATTTATAACAAATATTATAAATTTCTCATTTTTATGTTCTGTATTAGTAAAGTGTAATCTCTCTCCCTCTCTCTATATATAACAAATATAAACCCTTCATAAAAGAAAACTCCAGCCCCATATACGTACATCCACAATCAAACCACCTTCCTTCGGTATGTGTTTAATTATTGAAGTCAATAGAAAGTAGAATTAGTAATAACTCATCAGACGAGACAACGTTTAACAATTATAAGAATATTTACAACACTGCCTTAAAGAATGACGGGTACATAAATACTGATATCGAATGTGAGAATATAACAACAAATGCTAACAACCCTAGAAATCGAGGCAGGAAAATAATCTGTTTACACCTCCCTTTAATATGATGTTACAAACAAAAATTGGTAACAAATTCCTACAACTTATAAACAAACACTTCCCACCTGGTAACGCACTCAATAAGCTATTTAATTTAATAAGAATACATTAAAACTATAGTTGCACAGATATTTTTTCTAGGTTAATTAAAAAACTCAACAATAAAATACTTAAAAGGAATTTTACAATTGTTAGTGACATTGACAGATACAAATAGTGGTTGGATTACCTTCAGAGACAGGATGAATGTCCCCTACAAAATATTGTAGATTTTAGCACTGCTGAAAATCCAGACGATAATAAGTTCTATATAGGAAGCACGTCAAGGAGCTTTAAGGATAGGTATTACTGTATTTTTTTTTATTTCTAAAAAATAATTCATCATGCTCGATCTAATTATTGTTTTTTTCTCATCTATCAATTTCCAGAAGTATCGGGACAACGAAGTGTTACATGCATAAGAAAAGCTAAAACATGTAGATCACTCTCACCTAGGCATAAGAAACGGGGTGAGGTGAAACTTTAATTTTTCCCTATCTTTAAATTTTAGAATTTACTCAACGTCAGACACGAAACGAGTTTAAACTGCAAACATTTCAAGGAACACACACTTAGTATGTCAATAAAGTAATAGCAGACTTTAGATTACAAATAACTTCTAACAATCAAGTAAATAAGAAATACTCAATTTTTTATTCCTTTTTCTCTTTTTTTTAATACTAGAACAGATATAAATGTAAACAAATTGAAATGAGATAGACAGGAGCAATAATGAATGATATAAGCACTTTAGTTTTAATTATAGAAATATCGGTGTTTGTGTACATGCATACACATGTCTGTATACACATGTGTATGCATGTTGTATGCTTGTATATATAATGATTTTATGTATATGTGCATTTATCTGTAATGGTGTATATGTATATACATGTATGTATGGGTTATGTATGTTATACACCACTACATCTATATATATATATGTGGTTGAGTTCATATATTGGTATGTGTGTGTTTATATGTATGTGTATATATATGTATACATGCGTGTATGTATAATTGAATTCAGATATATGTGTACGTATGTATATGGATACTTGAACTAATATCTTATATGTATGGGCATGTTTATACAGGTGTAAAAGTTGTATAATTTTATTTTTATATTTATTTCGTGTGTACGTATGCGTAGGTTAATGAACATATTTATATGACTCTGTGTCTATTTATATATGTACAGTACGAACATGTCCATGTATATGTGTGGGTAGGTATTTTATATAAACATAAATATGCACATATATACCATATACATGTGTATATATATGTGTATATATATATATATATAAGTACATAGATAAACATATATATAAAAAAAATAAACACACATTTATTTATATATATTAATTTGTGCACACGTGTGTATTTTATTCAAGCATATATATCTGAAGTGTTATATATAAAAACTTTGATCTTTATTTGTTTGTAAATAGATTGGGAAGAAAGGAATCCAGAATAAGTGAGTAATTAAAAAATAGAAAAGGAAAGAATTAGAAACTAATTACTTAACTCAAAAATGATACATCTTTTTTAAACAAGGCAAAGAATGTAACCCGATACTAAATTATCCCAAAGAACATTTTTTATGAAATATTTATTTAAAGGGAGAGAAGTGAGATGAATTTGGAAAACTTTGTCTTCTTTGGTCTGAAGTGGTTGACTCTCTGTGAAGAGTACAACCGAAACAAGTATGCACATAAGTATACATTTTTATTTATACAAATATTATTGGTTACATAAGAACAGCTCTACTTGTTATTAAGCACTTTTTATAAACACTAGATGTATTAGTTTCTGTGGAGTTTCAATGGATTTACAATACGTATACTAATTCTCTCTCTCTCTCTCTCTCTCTCTATATATATATATATATATATATATATAGAGAGAGAGAGAGAGAGAGAGAGAGAGAGACCTTAGTTAATTAAAGGAACAATTTTTATAAATATATGGAAAAACACGTTTATTAGCATACAATTGTTTCTGCCTTTCTCAACAACATACATATTCGCCATATACAAAATATCAAAGTTATTTTTCTTGAGGAGGCTTCCTCAGTGCTTAAATGCACTTCAGTTTCTTCAGCTTGACGGGTGAACTTTTAATATTTATTTATTTTTAATATATTTTCTTTTTCCTGACAATATTTTTCTAAGAAAAATACTTTGTTCATATGTCCATACCATGTGCGTTTCTCAATATTGTCAACTATTTGTTTTTATCGATGAAATATAGAGAAACGAGTTATGCAGGTTGAGAAAGCTGAATTAACGCAGGTGTCGTTGCTAACCACTTGACTTAAAGTTGTACCGGTTTCAGTGGCACAAATTTGAATCCTGTATGAATCTCACTTTTTACTTTGTGTTTTTTGTTTATTTCCATTAACCGTTTATCTAATGCTATTACCTTTGCAAACACGTGTCAACAAAAATTTCAATATTATTTCCATTATAAAGTCACATAATATATATATGTGTATATATGTACGTGTCCATGTGTATATATATACATATATATATATATATATATATATATATATATATATATATGTATATATATATATAACATATATATATATATATATATATATATGTATGTTATGTGTATATATATATACACATATGAACTTATATTATTTCCTTTTACAGATATATGAGGATTAAGAAAAAAGAGCATTATGATATATTATTGGTATTAAGAAAAGGAGGATATTACTTTGTTGGTTTTTTCCCCCTTCTGTATCTTAACTGCATCACAGTGAATATATAGCATTATACATACAAAACAGGTTCTCTTGAAAAGAAAAAGGGAAAAATTAGTCTGTTTACATGAGAAAGATAAGCAGCGAAATATCTTTTTCAGTTGATTATTCGCCAAAGTTTAGAATCTTATGACTCTCTCTCTTTCTTTGAACATTCATATATTTATCAGCAAAGTAAATGCTTTTAACTTTTCTAATAAAAAATAACCCTTTGGTTCATATTTAAGAATGAAGGATATTACTATTTACCAAAGTTACCATATTTGGTAGTTAATGGTATGTATTGAATCCAAATGTGCTCTTCATTGAGTGCTATTGAGCAAAGCAGTAATAATAATAACAACATTTTATGGCTTAAACAATCCGTTGGGTAAAAACCGTGTAAGAGCCAAATGACTTAACTGGCTCTAAAGGCCATTGCCTTGGCAATGTTAATGTAATCCATACAATAAGATTATTATAGAGGTGTAATAGATAACAACTAGGACTATGAAATTAGTTAAGCTAGGTTCCAATCTAATCGGATCTGTTGTATTTACTTACATTGTACCATTGTAAAAGCTCTGGGTAAAATAACAACTTGTGTTCAATAAATCGTTTACTATAGATATTTTGATTGGGTTTTATTTAATGTTGAAACAAATAGATATGGCTTAAACAGACGAATTCTCACATTGACTTACATAAACCTTACTATATCTATTAATAAAGGAGATTTTGTACCAGTCTGTCTGAAGCCGACACAATAGAATTAATAGTATAATCTTTTAATGGTCGATTCAGTGGGGGGGGGGATAGTGTAGTATCTCTTTTGTTGTCACGAGACCATCCTCCCTTGCATTACCTTCTTCTTTTAGGGTGTAGTGTACTATCTATTAGTATTTATAAAAGTTAGATTATATAAGGCCTTAGAAAGTTTTATATTACATGTTTTTCCAGATCTCCTTCACACTAGCTCAGTCTAATAATACTACAGCAGCAGTGACAATGCATATATGTATACAATTTTTCTTATCGTTCCTTCTTTTACTGGCTTCTCAACATTCAGGTTTCTTCTGTTTTTCTATTTATCGCATATAAGCATAACATTTAAATTTAGATTAAAGATTCTGCGCCTATATCTTTATTGCCACTTCTTGTTTAGTATTATTAGACTGGGATAGTGTTAAGGAGAGATTGAGAAGAACTATAGTTGGAGATGGCCCAAAATAACCCATAAAAGTTTGATTTTCATAAAATTCAAGTGTAACACGATATACTCATTTAATACAGAATATATTTTATAGCTTTACTTAAAACCGTTTACTCATTTAATAAATCTTCCATACTTTCAAGTCTGCACACAATGCACAGAATTTAACCTTGTAAATACATGTAAGTCAAGTGCTTATTAGAAATTGGAAAACAAGTTTCTCATCTATTGTTTAAAAATGCTCGAATTGGGTGATATGCTACAATTAAATAAAATGGAAAAAACAGAAAACGAAATCTGGTATCGTTTTCACCATTCCCAAAGAAAATTGAAAAACTATGCTGTAATTGAAAAACACAAAACGAGAAGTTGGGAAAAATGGAAATAGTAAGTAAAACCTGTAATACAGAGAATGAATTTAGATACTGGTTTTAGACGACCCATGACCCATTGAATCAACACTGGTACATAATAGATTTAGTGTCATTAACCGATTCTGAAATTAAATTAGATAGATATTCAAAAAGTACATTTATTTATTGGTAGTTTAGTATTTTTTTGGAAGTTTCTGGTATATGTATTACACTTGTATATCTATTTACAAAATTTCTTTAACATTTTGCATAAAAACAGGTTGGAATCAATGTAAATATCAACTGAAACACTGGGTATTTACAATGTTTTTACAAAAACAATGTTTTGTCCACTTTTCTCACACGTCTAATTTTCACAAAATCAAATAATTTCAAAATACATTGTGATGTCATAATAGACTATCTCTTTCTCTCCCCTCTTTCTTCTCTCTATTTAACTTCTCTTATCATTTGCCCTTTATTCCTTTTATGTGCACACTTCATCTGTACATGCAAGGTTGAATAAGTTAACAAACTGAAAACTCTAGTAAGTGAAAATGATTATGTCAATCATTTGTAATCAACAACATTCTCAACCAAAATAAAAATATTAGTTTTTATATATATATATAATTATCCATATATATATATATATATATATATATATATATATATGGATTCGTCCAAACACTTTAAAATGCAGCAACATTTTTGTAAGTAACGGATAAATTTTATTAGACAGACGAACAGCACAGGTAAAGACAATTTCAGTTAGCAAAACATTTATATGGAACAAAACGTAGATTTAGTATAAGGAACGTTTATGTTTTTGTCTTTTAAGGGAAGTGGGGTCTAATCAACTCTGCTGGGAAGCCATGAAATTAAATACTGTCTTGTTTTTTAATTCCCGAAACAGTTTTTCATGGTAAACAACTGATGATCTCTTAAAATAGTGTTAGAAATAAACTAATATAATAACTGTAAAAAATAAATTGACTTACATGAGTGATTTTCCACTGGAAGACTTGGGACTATAAGTTTTTTGTTTTTTTTTGTTTTTTTGTTTTTTTAAAGTTTTTTTTTTAATATAGTTTTAATGGTTGAGAAACTTCCGAGACTATATATATATAAACTGAATAAATAAACTATAGAATTAACTGTGACAAGTTCCTTTTATATTCCAACAATCTTGAAAAAATGTGTTAAAAACTAACATATTTTCATTTTTTATTTTCAAACATTCATGTGAGATGTATTTTCACAACTCGTTTTCCTGGAGATGAGTCTAACAAGCCCGATATTGATATTATAATGTTGGTTAACATCAAGACCATCAGAAAAATCCACAAAGAAGAAAAGTTCTCAAATTGAAAAGTATTGAAAAAAACCTACACCACACTGTGGGTCATTGTGGAAAAAAACAAAGATTAAAACCTTCACACGAGGAAAAAAATCTCCTTAGTCAATATATATAATATCTTGTACCAAAAGTTCAAAATAGCATCCTGAAACATTACTATTTGGAAATTAGTAAACAAACTAAAATTTCTTGACCCTAACCAAACACATCACTCTATAGTATCTACTAAATCCCCTAGAATCAATTACCCCCACTATGCAATACTGACACTCTACACCCCGGCAACACTAGGACCCCTATTAGGAAAAAGAACTTATCTGTTTGTGGATAGATAACATAGTTATCGAGCATGATATAAATGGATATGATTACAGTACATTATTAATACTATTATTAATAATTATATTTAATAATAATAATGTGGTTATTATTATTATTATTATTATTAATAATAATATTATAATAATGGAAAATTAATAATCTGCAATTGGTATTAATATCATTAATAATAATTATAATAGTGATAATGATTATTTTTATTATTATTATAATAATAGTGATAATAATAATTTTATTTATTTTATCATTTTTATCACGGTTGCTGCTATTACCATCCTTATATCATGTTGGGAAATAGTAAACTTAGCTAACACAATTTGTTAATTAAAAATTTACTGTCCTCGGCTTAAATAATAATTTATTTAATTCTATTGTCTTAATAAAATAAACCTTAATAATAAGGTTTATTTTTGATTTCATAATTTAACAGTAAAAAAAACTAATAATAAGTCATAATATCAAAAAGATAACAAGATTAGATTTAATTTTTTTTTCATTTTTAACACCCCACCATCCACCTAGATTTAAGCCAGACTGAAGATTGTGTCTTCCTCCCTATCGAAACATCCAGCATGATATTGACACGTCGATGCCAGCTACTAACATACATCCAGCCATGAGTTTTGTTTTACCACCTTTTCTCCATTTTCTTTTTCTCCACCTCTGGTTTTTTTTTCTCTCCCATTTCATTCTTCCCAAATATGATCTGAGGTAAGGATCGAATTTTAATTCTTCCTGATGAGATCTGTTTCTAACAGCTGTTGATCGATAACATCGACATCCCAGTGTCGCAGACTTTTTATTTATACAGACATAATCACATATACATATATACATACATATATATATATATATATATATATATATATATATATATATATATATATCTATATCTGTGTGTGAGAAAGAGAGATAGCTCTTTATAGCTAATTTGTCAACAAGTGCCTAGATTTGATCCAAATAAATTCATAGCCAAGTGAAGTGAGTTGGCGAAGAGAGATTCATAGACCGATAATTGTTTTTACTTTTCCCTTTGGAGTATTTCCTTTCAATTTTGTGTACAAATTTAAGAACCTCCAACAAAAACATGAATGATATCACTTTCAGTTTCATTGTGCACAAAACTCACATACTTTGTTGATGTATCATCTTTCCATTTAATTTTTTCTGACCTTTTTAAATGAATAAAAAAGGTAATTTAATGGTGGAAGAATAATACAAAAAAAGTAATACAAAAAGAAACCTATTAATGTCGGTTTTTTTTTAGGGCAAGGATTCTGGGTAAGGAAAACCAATGGCAGAAGAGTTTTAAATTACTTACATTGAACAATTCATAGAAAAAGTAAATAAATCACCTCTGAGTATTATTACGCTGAGGAAAAAGTGTGTGTGCCATCAATAATGGTATTTATTCTGAATATGAAGAATAGTTGTTATGCAACAATTTATTATAGACCATTGGTACTTTGCTGCGCATGGCCTTCTGCCAATCTTTCGTCTTTGGCAGAAGTTGAAGAAGTATATCAAGAATATTTTGATTCAATGATTCAAATGAGTTACCATTCATAAAGTATTTCATTCAATGAAGCAGACATAGTCCGATGTAGCAACATCTGGACTATAGGCTTGATGTGGCATAAATTCCACACCATACAAATATTTAATCTTGTTGCTGGTATTTTTGGCGGGGCACAAAAATATTTTATACATACCATGTTAAAACAAACTGTTCCTCAAAATACTATTGGCAAAATGTCCTGGTATACTTATTTTCATACTAGTACAAGATAAATACAGCATAAATTCTCAGCGATTATGAATATTTGAATAATGTTTGCTTTTTTTGTAGGAATAACAAAAACAAATATTGGTTAGATTATGCAAAATATTGAATGGCTTTTTTGAATGGCTGATTCTACATCCCAATTGTTATGTATTATTAGACTGGGCTAGTGTGTCAGAAGAGATGGAGAAAAATAATAGTTTATTTAGGAAATCAGTATTTTATAATTGCTTGTAGCATTTATGATAATCTGTAACATGTACTTGAAGAAGGTTACAGGACCAAACCTCAAATAAATGATGGATGTCATATTCTCAAATTCTTAATATTAGCTGCTCCAATAATAGCAATGTTAGAATATTCCGAATCTAACTTTTGCGTGACTTTTGCGTGACATGATTGGAAGTTATATAATAAAACATGTTCTTCCTAGCCTGCGGATGAAATCATTTCAAGTGGAAGTGGGAAAGCAAATAGCAAGTTAAACAAACACCTCAAATTTATTCCGCTGACTGAAATGTATTCAGAATGAAATCCCTCACTCGAAATAAAAAATCAACGATGGGTGTTTTTTAGGTCATCAGAAATGATATATAATTTCTATATGATTTAATTAAATCATATATAAGAATAAAATTTCATATAATACTATTTATCTAAATATAGAGAATCCGAACACTGGCTAAGCATAATGTTTTTCCATCATGTGTACTCATTCCTTATCGGTCAATGCTGGCTATGTTGTCTGCGAGTGGATAATACAACTAGAAAATCAACTAAATTCAATTTCTCTGAAATCAAACTTAAAACAAATTTATTTTTGAGGGACATTATTTATAATATCAAATATAGACATGAGTGAAATCTATTAATATTTGTGCTCTATTGTAAGAACAACGCAAAAACATATGAAAAAAAAGTTTTTCAATATGCATCTATATATATATATATATATATATATATATATAGATCAGGCACGAAGTCAGACGGCAGTATGTGTATAATATTGTTATGGTCACATTTAGGTCACTCGCAGCACCTTCAAAGCGTTGTCACTAATTCAGTTTTTAATTAAATTTGATTCGAATTCTTGCACTTTCTAGAACCACATAATAGCTACATTTTGACATAATAATATTGAAATTTGGTCTAGTAGAAAAAAGGTTACATTAAAATAGGTAAGGACCAAAAAATGTCATTAACGCTTCAGATAATGTAACTGTATTTTCTTTGAGCTTAAATGATAGAAATATGCACTAGGAATTCATCCAACCGCATCCAAAAAATATCACCCCAGAATTTGGTACAAAAATTCTATCTTTTTTCTTGATAATGTGATTACTATATAAAATCAATAACAACAAAACTGGGCGCTTACAACCCGTTTTTCCCAACTTCTTGACTAACCAATTTTTTTTCGGTGTAAAATTACCTATCAGATTGCTAGAGAATTCCGTCTGTTTTGGAATTATTTTTCAAATATTTTAGATTTTAGGGGGATCAGTTTCGTGTATAAATTTACCGTAAACTGATCATGCAACATGGTCAAAAAGTGGATGGTGTTGTTTGTTCGGGTTGTGGACAATTACGGTTTTCCCAACTTTTTTTCTTCAGGTATTTTAGATTTTATTAGGGGGGGGGGGGTAACGTATCTTGTCTTAGGCAACAAATAAATATTACCAATTTGTTTTGTTTTGTCACCCCTTTTTGTTCTGTTGGCTATTGTAACATATTGCCAATATATTTTTATTTCACAAGGTTCACACATGGTTTTTATTTTTTACATATACAAAAAACTTTGTTTTATGTTACATTTTTAAAATAAGTGCCTTTTCATGAACAAAAAAAAACATAGCGAGAATGTTGCATATTGTTAATTGTACACAGAAAAAAGAAAATAATTTGGTGATGGTCAAAAAGTGGTTACTCAGTTTCCTATATAAATTTAATGTAAACTTCTAAAATCTAAAATACATGAAGAAAATTAAAAAAAAAAAAACGGAATTCTTTAGCAACATGATAGCTAATCGAACACAGAAAAAAATTGATCAGTGGGAAAACGGGTTGTGGATAATTACAAACAAGCGCCAAAAACTGATCTGATTCAGTTCAGAAAAAAGAAAAAAAGTTATCTCCCTTACTGAGAATATGGGAGCCACTACGCTCGCTTTCTTGATTACCTTGTCATCTAGATTCCTCATCTTACTATTAATATTCTTCATACAAAAGTTAATTTCATACAAAAGTTAATTTCGCTTCAAGTCATCAATACAACACTTAACGTTACGAGAAATCATTTAGTTGTATCTGGACAGTGTTGCGGTGAAAACTTTCAACCACATAAGTGAAATGAATCTTATTATATGTATGATATGAGACAAATGTGTATTGAAAGATAGATTTTGTTAAAATATCTGCTACTTTTGCAAAAAAGCCGTTCATCCTTTCATAAAAACATTTAAAGAAAATTTAATAATGTTTATGTAAGTAACGAGGCTGTTGGTAGTCGCTTTTTTGTTGTTTTATCACTTAAAATAAATAACACAACAAATTAATGTTAAATAAATCATTGTATTTTTTTTTCTTTCTGCAAAAGATAACTTTCAATAATTATTTTAGAATGCACATTAGGGGGATCAGTTTTGCATATAATTGTACCATAAAATGACCCCCTGTTTCCGGGCCATTCTAACTTTTGGAGATAAATTCTATGCGTTGTTCTTTGTGGGTGAGGGAGTTCTATTTTTTAAAGCATGTGGTTTTACGACTTTGGAGAGCCAATGTTAACTAAATTCTAAGTCGCCAGTGGAATATTTACTCTGTAATTTGAATTTTATGGGATCCAGAGTTCAGTTAATCCTATCCCTCTTATCAAACCTTTTGAAATGTTCAAATTTCTTTTCGCACCTATTTGTTAAATGTTTATATGATGCTGTTCAGAGAGTCAAGTTTCAGGACAAGCTAGATTTTAAAGAAAAACCCTACTAAATTGGCAACACTGAATCTCAGTGCAAGTCATTCCCCCTCCTCCTTGTGGTCAGACTACTAACATCACCGCCGTCCCCAACCCTAAGGCAACAGGGCAGGCCAAGCGTCACACAGATGATATAAGAGACAAAGAAACAAGTCGACACACAGCACTTATAGCAGCAGGGGTAGTGAAGCACCTAGCTGACTCATAGAAGGACATTTTGACCTCTCTCTCAACCCACACTGCTTAATCGGTTTATTTTTTATTTTCATTGCCATTGTGTTACTGTGGAAATTTTAATTTTTAATTTTTTTTTGCCCAGCCTCCATATAAGTTTTATTTTATATTTTTTTCATCTAAAATATGTTTTTGGATCACAAATTTCATGGGGGAGGGGGCAAATGTAATCTCAGCCGGAGGGGGGGGCAATCCCTATGTGCCAGATTTATATATTATATATTAGTAGAATATCCGTCTCAGGACAGGTATAAGCAATAAATATAGCATAAATTTTCAATTTTTTTTTTCTTTCTTTGAAACCGTACCATACTCCCAGTGTAACCCCCTCCTTCCGTGAATGGTGAAGTTTACACAATAAATAATGTGTCCATGTTACTCACCGTGTTGACTAGAATATATATTCCAAAATTTATAATGGTCCATTCATTAGTTTAGTAGATTACCCTGTACATTAAATATATACATATACTTTACTTGTTTTATCTTTCAGATGTTTATATACTGTACAAGGAAAACGTTTTGCTTTTTTCTAAAACTTAGTTCTTGACCACTTTGACAGAATAATTCTGATTTCCTCTTTAATGTCTACGAAGATTAAAAATAACGATTCTAATGGGACATTAAGATATAATGCTTCTAAACCTTATTTCAATTTTGATCAGAATCCATTACATGATTTTGATTATAGAAAATGTATAATATTTAAGGCTTAAGGGGTCTTATGAATCAAATTTAAGTCATTAAAGAATCTTGCTTAAGCTTAAGAAGAAATTGAAATTAGACACCAATTAATGAAAATCTGAAATATTTGAACTTTCAAATGGGAGGTTGTGCCCATATTATGCTCTCTAAAAACCCTAAAATTTCAGTTCTTTGGATTATAGGTATTAAAAATCAAAATTTCAGATACCTCCGAATATTTATTGATGTCTATGAATTTTCACGAAGGGATTTCACCCCATCATTGCCTCTTTTGCATAAAATTTAATTAGGTATAAACATATATCTAAAAGTGATCATTATTAATTTTGGAACACAGCCTAATTTGTATGTATATAAAGTATATATTGTCGAATATAAGGCATGTGAAATAGGAGTTGATTTGTTTTCGTAACCACCAACCCGACCAAAACAATGTTGGAGTTTGTTACTAGACCTCAGGGTCATAAAAACAGGCAAAGAGGCATGCAATAGAATCCCCAAAAGGCTCCACAAGCTACTCCAGTCAAAAGACGTGTATGTAACTAGTGATACACCGATTACTTAGTCTAATCTACAAATATATGTCAAGTGAGCTTGGAAACTAGCTGGAACTGATGCATCTTAAATACACATACAGTTAAGAAAAAAATAGAAATTATAACTGGCCCAACAATGAAAATCTATAAATAAATCCGGGAAAAAAGATGCAATAAGCAAGTTATTAAACATTTTACTCCATTAATTGGAACTTTTGGGGTTTGTATATGTTTTATTTTGTTTTCCTTACCAACATTATTGAGTGAGAAAAATAATAACAAAATAGCCTCAAATAAAAAGATTAATAAATGAATAAACTATCCCTGACGCCTTCAAAAACTATTAACCTGAACCTTAGACCACGGATTTTAAGGAACATCTGAGACTACTTTCAACGGGGTTGCTTCCCTCGTCTAGAAAGAAATTTTAATTAATTAAATTGAAACTGAATGCAGGAACGGGCAAATCATTTTTTTAAATCTTGTTTTAATTTTTTAATAAATGTCTTTATTACGTATATTTTATTTATTTAATAGATTTAAAATGAAATTAATTTGTTAATTTAAAATCTATTCGGCAGAAAATGAACATATGAAACAGTCAGTACCGGCAACGGTTTTCCTATGCCTGTTTGAATAAAGGTTGAATATACATCTGAAGTATTATGTTATTTACATCAGTGCGGTTCGATGGAAGTTCCATATAAGATTATATATATAATATATATATATATATATATATATATATATATATATATATATATATATATTACATATATATTACAAATTGTAATAATAATATATATATATTATTACAATTATTTACAAAGGTGGAAACTTTAAGACATTTAACGGTGGAATGAGTTTTGATTTGCTTAAGTTCGTGTTTAACATTTATAGAAGGCACTACAATGTTTAGAGGTTTAATGGATAGTGTGTATACAAAATGCAATGTTTCAAGCAAACTACATTAAGCAAATACAAAATTACCTTTTAACTTAAAGGTTATTTTGTATTTGTATTCCTTGTTCAAACACTTGTACACTATGCAAATTTTATGAAGTTTAACTCATTATCTATTTCATCACTTCATTATTCGTATATAAATGCTCTATCTACTATATTGAGCTTCACCGTATTATCTGGATAGGATCTAATATAAATATAATTATTGATTTTTATATGTTAAATATCCATTTATATATATATATATATATATATATATATATAAATGATGATATATATATATGGGAGAAACGTTCATGTTTCATTCAAGAGGAAATCATCAGACTAATTGTGTGAATGTATGATTTTAGCCTGATGATTGCCTCCGGGAATGAAACATGAACCTTTCTGTGTAGTTTACATGCAAATAATATTTTCATATTACTACTAAGCTCTACTCATGTATGTAGCACTGTTGCCGTAAATCCTGAAATATATATATATATATATATATTTGTTATGGTGCCGTAACTATATGACGAACAGTTGGACTCGTCCATTCCTAATAAAATACTGGAAACATTTAAGCTTCTCGTGTTTAAAATCAACTCCAGTCTACACTGGCAGTCAGGACTGATATGTACAGAGAACAAGAGAAGTGGTATATCTTTTCTTCAATATATATATTGTTCACCTAACTCCGTGTCCCATGTCTTTATTTCGGCCGCTAAACAGGGTCACAACAATATGATTATAATTTTCATGTATATATATGAATTAATTAAGTAATATATGTGCGTGAGTGTCTTTCATAAAAAGACAAACCTTTTAGCTTACTATAAAATTACATGTATCATTAAAGCGAATTAGTTTTATAAATGTAAAAACAGCATCGGTGGTTTGCCTGGAATACGTCTTCCATATTTATAATAAAATTCTAACTTAACATTGAAGCAATAAACATTTTAAAATAAATAAAATTACAAAGTGATATATAATGTATAGTAAAATTGCTAATTATTAAATTTAAAAGTGTTTTAAAATTGTCATCAGAAAAATAACTACATAATAATAATTTTAATTTATTATAAATGATTTCTTAAGAAACTGAACATAATTAATAGATTTATTATGACCAATTTTTAGGGAAAATATTTCATTGAATTAAAGATTTAACAACAGAGTACACACCTTATTTGTACGAATCAAATGCATATAACATTCAGACTTTTATAATTACGGATGAAAACCATTCCTTCTTTTTCACAATATTTTTCTCTTTAGTAGCAGAAGAACAAGTAGAAGCCATATTCACTGCTGGTTTATTATTATTAGATAGGGTTTGTTTTGAGGAGAGCTAGCGAAATGTAGGAGATTATATGTTAGTTATGGACAGCTTAATAAGAAAAAATCTATTTTTATGAATATATACTTGGGGCTTTGTATCTGTCTATTCTCTACATTATCAAGATGGAAATTTACGTATGCATGTGGTTAGATATATTGAAATCTACGAGGTCAAAACAAAATACACAAACATATGATATAAATAATGACGAATAAAACCTATTCCACGGCGAAACGCTTTTTACGTTTCTGTAAAATGTAAACACTAAGTGAATACTGGGTATTAACCTGGAGAAAACATTTTCCCCCTCATTCATATTCTAACATAAGAGAAGAGGGTAGAGAAAAAGGAAAAAGAAATACAGGGGAGGAGGGCGGGAAATGGATGAAATATTATGCAGAATGAAACCAAAGAAATATATTCCTTTTTCCTTAATTCTCTCTTTATTTTCACCTTATGCATAATTCTCCCCCACCACATATATTAAGAGATAATAAAAAATGCATTTTTTATTAACATTCCATATATATCGTCATACAATATATTGTAACATGGTCATTATATATCACACGCATGTTTATGTATGACATATATACACACACACACGAATAGTGTGTACATGGACATTGGATATATAAATACTGATAAACCTATATGCATATAAAGGTTGTGTTTGTGCTCGTGTGTAGGTCTATCTTCTCAGATGAACGGAAATCTATGAGTTTAAAAGAAAAATAAATAATGGCAAGCAAAATTGAAAATAAAAGGTTTGTTCAGTTCCTAGATATAAATGTCTGGTTGACTAGAATTTATTTACATAAGTCACAAGCCAGAAACAATAAAACTTTTCGAGCCAAACAGCTTGGAAAATTATAGACGTTTGAATACACAGATGTGCAGGCACGTACATTTCAGAACCAAACAAAGTGATACACAACAAAATCTGTTTATTTTATTTTCTGGGGAGAGGGGCATCAAATAAAAAAAGCAAATAAAACAAAAACAAAATAGAGATGTCACAAAAAATAATAAAATCTTGATAAGCTTATTTATATATGACTTGAATTATGTTCGATTTGAAAAGAGAAAGTGAAAAAAACAAAATAGAGAAATAGGGCACTTTTTAAAGCTTTTTAAGTCAATAAGAATCTTTAATTTTATCAGTTTCAAACATATGCTTGACAGACCGAACGACGGACTAATGGACGAACTGAACCTCTTATAAAGATGCATAGACGTATTTAAAAGTAACTGTTACAGGGTTTTGCTGGTTCTGTCTGTGTTACAGCAAAACTATTTGTCTCACTGGAGGTGGCGGTCCTTTCTGTCTGACAGAGAAGCTCAACATTATCACGAGTCTTGCTAGAGAGGATCCACAATCTTTATATGTGAGAGACAAAGAGTGGCACTCACGATGGAGAAGACCTTGATTCTCATAATTTTGACGGTTCTTTCTGTCCATCCACAATGTTGAAAGAAGACAAACGATTCCCACAGTGACCAGAGGGGACCAACGATGGCCAGAGGAGACCATAACACGCTAGTCCTCTCAGTCTTTTTCAGATGTTAATAGACATAGTGATCAGTGGCCTAAGAGGATCAGAATTGCCCATGATAGAAATAACCATCAGCATACAGTGGAGCAACAGTGCCAATGTACAGTAACAGGTATGACAATTCTTGTTTCTCTCAGAACGGTTATCACAGAACACCAGTATTTAACAGGCTATCTACTTTTTTCATTTATAGTAATTTTGAGGAAATGATGGTTTCCACTTAGTGTAATGCAATACTCTTGCTAGGTTACCAGAATTTGTAAACAAATGAATTAATTAATTTAAACGATATAATTTCTTCCACTCCTAGTAGCAGGTTCGTTAGCTCAGATTGTAAGATATCCGACACCAGTTAGTCACAGTTGGCAGTAGTCTACTTCCGGGTTTTGAATCTCAGAGTTGATGTAAAGCCACACTGATTGATGAGTCGTGAAACGACGAAACAGCTGTCTATATATATATATAATATATATAATCTAATATATATATATATATATATATATATATATATATTAGATTATATATATAAATTATATATACACAGTCCCCTATGGGTGGAGCACTCTGTTAGATGTTTCCACTTACCATAATGCAATACTCTTCTGTAAAAAGAATTGATTCCTCTCTGTTATCAGTATCATAGTATATCGCTTTAAAACGAATTTTATTCATTTGTCAACATTGTTTTTCACTCCCAGTAGCAGGTTCATTAGCTGAGTTCGTAGTGAATGGTTGATAGTGACTAGCGTCCAGGTTTTGATTCTCTGGATTGATGTGCTTGATACATATAGACACTGATGTTTCGTTGGGAAACGACTCGTGTTCGTGGATGACATTTTCTTATATATATATATATATATATATATAAGAAAATATTTTTTTAGCAATTAAGCTACACAGAGGCGTCCGCGTTTCATCACTGTAGGGAATCATCAGGCTAACGTAGTTCTACTCACTTCAACAGTGCTCAATATGTAAGTACTGAAAATCGATACATGAAATAAAATGCTATAAAGAAATTTATTATGTATCCATATAATATTATATATACTAGTTGTACTTATCGAAGCATTGCTCAGAATTCTAATTTTTTAAGAATAACTAAAGTGCAGATACATTTTCTACATGCAAATGAAAAATAGAAAATTGAACTTTTTAGATTTACTTCATGTCACGAAACAAATCAGAGAAATCTTTGTACTAGTGATATAACTCGCTGTCCGAAATAGTTTCAGTCGATTTAACCTCTGACATTGTTAATGGTATTTAAAAATAGGCAAAAAGATATTACTTTAACAGAACATATGGACATCAAGTTTTGATCTCATGAGATCAAACAAGTAGATATTTTTGTATTTTATAAATTTTCTATATTCTTTTGATTTTTAAATAAAATATGTAAAGGTAAGGAATGATAAATTTTCTCCACGCTTTTTCGAAAATAGAAAAATAATTCTATTTTCCTCACATTAAAAAATTACATAGTGTCTAACTTTTCCCTCCTCTGTATTATGTTATTAGTATATTGTCCATATCTACTTGCCGTCAGAGACAATTTTGCCCAATATAACGTCTGACATTGTTAGTGGGGTTTAAAGTAATATCGTATTTTTATTATGATAAGTGAATTAATAAACTCGTATTTTTATTATAAGTGAATTAATAAACATATATTATGATATACCAAAATTATAATCTGTTACTTTATTTTATACCAAAATTATAATCTGTTACTTTATTTTATACCAAAATTATAATCTGTTACTTTATTTTATACCAAAATTATAATCTGTTACTTTATTTTATACCAAAATTATAATCTGTTACTTTATTTTATACCAAAATTATAATCTGTTACTTTATTTTATACCAAAATTATAATCTGTTACTTTATTTTATACCAAAATTATAATCTGTTACTTTATTTTACCTATTGTTTCAAATACGTCAATAGCAGAACACCTGTAATGCTACACATGATAGCACCTCCAATGCGAATGATCACCATCACTCAGACTGGGGTAAAGAAGCAGGTTTTATCCTTGTATGTGAATAAGGGGCAAGGTCCAGTTGGATTACTTCTAGCAATTTTACGGACTGTTTCACCCAAACTATATGAACCTCGAGCAGCCCTTTTCAATCTTTCAGTGACTATCGGAGTAGTTCTTGCTGATTGGCAGGTGGGAAGATTGTGACCACTTGCCAATCTTTAATTCATTTTCTTTTTTGTTACCTGTTTTACAGACCAGTGAGCCTCATCTCTATGGTCTCCAAATCTATGGAAGTTCTACTCATGAGCCATGATTTTTCGCTTATCTCTCCATCTCGAACGTTTCAGAATGAAAGCATTTTGTGTCTCACAAATTTACTTGTGATTGAAAAATGGGTTACGAGTATAATGGAGATACTGCTGACACTGTCTTTCTGAATTTTGACAATTAAAGGCCTGATCAATTATCCCTTCTATATAACCGATTTATGGAGACTATAAATGTTGAGTTTATAAAGTGGATAAGATCCTTGGTGATCGTACATACAGAGTTCAGATAAATGGCAGTCTGTCATCTGAGATTGGTGCTTGCAGTGGTGCATCTATACGGTTTATATTAATTGAACAAGTTTGTCTTGTTATCTTTAAGATAGCTATTCAAGTGAGACGCTCTCAGTTTGTTAGCTGGCAGGACTCAACCACAACGCATGCATGATTATCTTCTATTGTGTTTTGTGCCTTATGAATGGCACGAGATATCAAATACTGGGTGATAATATGCTGAATACGAAAGTTTTTTTTGTACACATTTTTTGACACTGAGAATACTAATTTAATGATTTACATATGAAGTAATTTCATAAATTTAAATAATCAGAGAAGAATAGCCATATGATTCATACATATGGAATTAATATACTGTTAAAAGTAAACTGTCTAAAAAAAATCTAGCAAGAAATATGAAAGTTACATTATTCATAAACAAGTGAATATTCCATTTCACTGAATTAGCGTAACCTATAATATACTCATTGTATGTCGGTTTATAAAATTCTGTTTTGTAAATATTCCATAATAGCGTTTTTAGCTTTTATTCATACGTCTGAGTCCCTTATTTTTATCATCGAAAAAAAAGTTAAATTTTTCATGCATGAAGGAAATTAATCAAACTAAGGAAAATATATTTCACTCTTTTTTTATTTCATCGGTAAATCTTAAAATAATTAAAATTAGTATTTTCCTTTAACCCGCACCATGTCAAAACCTAATTATCTATTATATTTGCTGTATTAATAAGGCGAAATAGGATTGTCCAAAAAATATCAAAATAATTGCAAAATAATTTAATTTAAAAATGTCTCTACATTCAAGTAAAATTTTAAAAGCTTTTAATGGATAGTAGTTTAATGGTAAATTGTATTCGAACATATTAAAACGAAAACATTCGTATGCACAGGTAGCACTATACTTAAGCTGTAACAATCTGTCTTCATTATTTATACATGAATGAGACAGGGTATGCGGCCATACCCCATCCTGAGCCCAATTCAAACTTTAAAGCATTCTACAAATAGGAATAAAAATGCATGTACAAAAAACGTTGTATGTCAAAAAAAATAAAAATGCAACGTTTCAAAACGCAATTGTTTATTAAATATAAATATTTATGAAATATACACATAGATTATACAATATATGTTTAAAAAAACTGCCGGTTTAATAAAATGTATACAACTCTTATAGACAAGACCTGCTAGGGTGGGGGCCTAATTCACATGGTTTGGTTGCATTGCCCTAAGGCCGATCTGTAATACACACATCATTATATATATATATATATATATATGAGTGAAAGACAAAAGGCAAAACAAATCAAATACAAGACAAAATCATAAAAATGAGAGATTTTACCGGTTTCGTTCTGTTCAAATAACATCTTCAGAAAAAGTGATCCAAACGAAACCGGTAAAATCTCTCCTTTGTATTTTGATGATTTTGTTCTGTATTTGATTTGTTTTTCCTTTTGTTTTTTTCACACAGCCTGTGTTCACAGCATTTCATTTTATGATATATCGTGCATTTTATATATATATATATATATATATATATATATATATAAATTACCTACTATTTTAAATTTTTCTGAAAATTACCATTACCACTATAAGCATGTGATACTGATAGATGTCAATGCAGTGAAAAAGGGAATGCTAAGGCATATTCTCTCAAACTGTGAGCTGGCAACAGAAAGGTATACGTTGCGTCACAATCATGTGCTCGCAATAATTGAAGCACAAATCAAGCAAAAAATAAAGCAATTTCATGATGGAGAATTACCCAAGATTAAACAAATAAAGATGGAAATCCGCAAAGCAGGCTGAAAAAGTAATCTGAGTAGTCATCCAACGACTATAAAAATAGATGACAGATGGACTGGAAACTGGAAGTTAAGTGTAGATCAGGAAAACCAAAAAGTTTTCCTGTTTATCATCTGGACAACGGCCAGATATTCTGTCTGTGGTGTGAAAGAAAAGAAAAAAGGAATAATACTGGAATTAACAGTACCATGGGAAGAAAACTTTGCTGCTGCAGAAAATAGGAAAGAGATCAGATATGAAGAGTTGGTTCAGGAGTGTCACGATTAAATGATGGAATTCGATCTTGCATCCTTTTCCTCTTGCCCCAATGACAATGTAAAGCGAACGTTACAATAAAAGCGATTAAAAATCTTCAGGAAACAGCAGAGAAAGCATCCTATTGGATATGGCTGAAGAGAGATGATATGAACTGGAAGGAGAGGTGAATATTGGATGGTGAAAGAAGGGGGATGAAGGAGATAATGCTGACGCCATATGCAGGGTAGTTTATGACGTCACATTGCAATCAAAATCAGTAGTTGATGATGATGGATGAAAGGTGTATCTAGCTTGATGGCATTTATGGGCAGATGCCACCAGCACTACATAACTACCTCCTGATATAGGGGCTCCGACACTTCAGAAAAGCAGTCGAGGAATAGGGGCCGAAACTGCAAAGTGGTTCCTCCTGATGATGGTGAAGTGCTGGATCCGGTAGCAGAGCTGTCAGCTGTGAAGCACAAAAAGACTCAAATTCTCAAGTAAATTATAATGTTAATGACAAATTTGTGCAATTGAGTTTCTTTCTTTTGATCCTGCAGGAAACTAATCACGGTTTCAGATACACCTTTTAAACATGGGTTCTACCCTCCTCATACACAACTCAGACAAGTAATATTCTAAGCCTGACTGCACTTATGTAGGTATTCGTCTGAAGTCTTAACAAAACATGATCATAACCAATGTTTTATCACTATTATCTCTTCGCATAATCTGTTTGCATTCGAGCAACTAAAGATATAAAGAAAAACTCCACTAGGCTATAGATTTTCGTGGCTCTTACAATATTTACAGACGAGAACGAAGACAAATAATTTCACCACCTTCCTCAACTCTCTCATAGACACGGTTGGCAACATTTCTTCTATGTTTACAATGTAAATACGAAGAAATCTTTAATTTGTACTCTATTTATTTTAGACACAAACAAGAATTTTGTTTTTTTTGCTTTGTAATTATTTTTTCATTTAAATGCAAAACAGCCACATTTCTCATGAAGCCTGAAGAGACGAAAATTGTTTATATTTATATTTCTAAATCATACAAATAATTGTTTGCATGCATAATATATATATATATATATATATATATATATATATAATGTGTCTATATATATATATTGATGTACACATATACACACACCTAACTTTGTATATTTTTGTATGTACCGGATTCACTCCTAAACTAATTAATCGATCATTATGAACACAGCTGCGAGGCTAAATATAGTCCACATTTGGACCTATTAAGTTTAATTTTCTTTTATGCAAAGGGGGTACAAAGGGATTAGAAGCTCTTCATGAAGATTTGGATGTCTCTGATATCTAATACTGTTAGATAATGCCCTGTGAGAGTTGGACGCATCTATTCGAGACGGGTTTGACTTACGCGATTTGTAGCGGAGTCATCCCGTGCAGGTTCAGTTTGATGTGTTTCCCACGGACGCGGTGACGTTGAGTGACATTAAGTTCAAGAGAAGGTCAGAGGTTAGATTGCACCTGTGCGATCACGAAGTTTGATGACGTCAGAGTTCCCGCCGTGGGAAAAGTGAAATCGAGATTGAATCTGTTACTGACTTGGGAGCGAAGAGTCAACAACACAATCATGTACCAGTTACGAGAAAGATTCCGAATGACAGAAATCTAAGAGCCTTAGTAGAATCTTTCCTATTCCTCCCTCTACAGTTAATTACGAAATAACTAGTAAATTTAGTTAGCGTAAACTCTCTCTCGATCACAGCGAACTCGTTCAGGTCGGCTAATTAAATCATTAAGTAATAAACGGCTCGGATTAAAACAGAAAAAGACTTTGTTTCAAGTACAACAAAGATTTGATTTCAGAGCGAAGATAGGAGTCCGAGAAGAATGATGACAGCGGCGCTTATGGGGACGGTGAAGACGACAGCCATAGCAGTCCAGACAGCAAATGGTTGCAGGCGAAAAAACGGTGGTACGAATAGTATCACACGACAGCGACAAGCATGCGAAACAAATGGTGGCGAGAGTAACGTACAGGCAGTACGAGTAGCAATATAGCGACAACAGTGATCGGAGAACGCGGAACCTAGCTACGGCACATCAAGCCCGTTTTGAGTCAACGACGAGAGTTCTTCTACTTTTACGATTCCCCAATTCCACGAAGGGGTCGAGAACGTGTAAATGTAACAATACCTGTTATTAATTGATTTTTGTGAAATTTTAACAAATATTTCCCAAATTACAGTTCCTTTGGAGTATTTTAAAAAGGTTTTAGGGAGCATAGTATGGGCACAACCTCCGGTTTGAAAATTCAATTAAATTTGATCCATATTTGATGACTAATGCAAATCTGAAATAATCATTAAGAAGCAATAATTCTTAGGTTTTTAAAGATTCCTTGAAATTCAAGGCTAAAGGGGTCTTAATGTTTAAAATTTAATTGTCTATTATAATGATATTGACCACATAACATTCTAGATTTTGATCATTCTGTCTAAAATCAAAATACATGATTTTCAATCATCGTAAGGGGACATAAAAATGGTACAAAACTGTCTTGTTCGGCGAATTCGTTTTATCCGTACTGGGACGGGTATTCTTCTAGTGTGTATTTTATGATATAATATTATAAGTGGTAATCAATAATATAATATAGTAAGATTGCAATATCTACTTGTAATAATATGAGCACAAAAATGAATCAGCAGTCCTGCTTTATTTTTACAAGTATGCTGCAGATATGATACACTAGATCACTGGCTTCTGTTTGTACATACCTGTGTTCTACTCCCATTTGACACTCAGTTTGTTTCTGCCATAGGTTCTCATTTGGCTTAGTAGACCAGCCCTTGACAGAGAGGCTCTGCCACAGGAACCAAACACATGGTCTGGCTGAATTACGCAAGTCATGTTTCAAAATGGAGTTCTCTATTTGCTTTACCTGAAATCTCCAGCTGTTCTTATAGACATGCTTTCGCCATATTGAACATTCCAAAGCCATTTTCTCCTAGTGCTACACATACAAACTAAAGAGAATTTCAAAACCCTTGGTAAATGTCCAAGACTCATACTATGTTGTAGTTCTCCATATAATAGCCGTTTAGGGAGCCTGTTATCTTGCATCCTAACTAGGTGCCCAGCCCAGTGCCACTGACTATGGATAACACGCACTTCTATGCTCAACACATCATTTTGTTGTAGAACCGTGGTGTTTTGTGAGAGCAATTACCAATTAATATTTAGGATCCTCTTGGGGCATGTTTGGTTAAACCTCTCAAAGGCCTTGATATGTCGCTGGTAGGGGAACCTGAGGTAAAACGAGATATCTTTGGCTCTCGTTTTACACCGTTAACTGAAAGAGAGAGAGAGTGAGCTCTTTCATGAGGAGTCTGATCAAGATATCATGTGGTATCGCGTTGGCAGCAACGTCAGCTCCGTACATCAAAAAGAGATAAATAAATTTCGAATATATACCTATTTTTATTTTCATGGTTCTGCTGTAATCGTGTTCATAACGAAAAAGGTAATTCTTGTTTGACAAATCTGTAATATCTATGGTAATTCATCAGTTTGACCTACTTAAGCCTGGCAGCATATGGTATGGAAGCCTTGTGAACAAGCATGTATGGGGTAAAACAGGACAAAGCAGTAGGGAAAATGAGACGCTGTCTCGTTTTACCCCAGATGTTCACAGCACCTCACCTTTAATGATCCTGTGTTTGGCTTGAAAATTTTGATTAAAACATAAAAACAAATAAGTTTATCTATTGCCTCAACCTCCATAGTAATAAACAAACACCCCCTCGGCCTCAACATCCAGCCGTCCCACCACCTCAACCTCCAGCCCTCCCTACTACAGCACAAAATCAAAAGGAATCAGCATTCGGCATTTCCCTACAAGCCATCATATTCTTTTCCCAAAGCAAACATTGCCGTGACACTCGTTTAGTAAAGAGGAAAGACGGCTATTCTCACATCTCCATATAAAAAGTCTTTAGCCTCATCTTCTCCTTTTTCTTTATCAAAGACTCAAGCCAAGGATAAAAGCAAAGGCGTCAGCTCAGCCAGAAAGCAGTTTTTTCCGACCCAGAACCAGTGCCAGGGAGAAGACACACAGTCTCTGTACTGTGATGGACTGTACTCTGAGAGTGCAGAAAGCTGAGTAGCATATCAAGGGGACTGCAGGAGATGGGCACACTGTGCAGGTCTAGATGAGAGAAACAGCCCCAATTTTCATTTGTGAGCTCTGCGAAGACTGACTTATGCAGACCAAGACCCGTCTCGTTTTGCCCAGCTGATGTCTCGTTTTACCCCAAGCATGAGGCAAAACAGGAATATAAGGATAGCTGAATAAATCATCTGTATTTCTTTTGAAAAACATTTTTTTTCTTGTCGCATTGAATATGGTTTATATGGCAAAGTATTGGAAAACGATACTCAATGTTCTGAACATTCAATGTTACCTTTGATTCGACAGGTTGTTTTCTCTTAAGTATCTCGTTTTGCCCCAGATTACCCTGAAAGAAAAATTTGTTTATGTGAAAAAAGCTTCAATTTACATATGTATTTGTGAAGGCTTAAACTGATCTGACCTGTAATTAATGCAAAAAGGCCTGTTGCAGTGATGCCGGTCTTAAAACTCATCAAAGAAGTCACAAGCTTCTATGCATTTGAGCATTATTTTCCACATACTCTACATGTAGAAATATCATACTTCAGTTTCACCTTCCATCCAGGCTCTAAAGTCACTTTCCCTAAAATCTTTGGGAAAAGTATGAATCCATTCCTCCTCTCCCTAGGTTTAGGTTAAATAGGGTTTCAAGCTTAAGTTGAAAGAAGACCATACTAAACTAATTACCCTATGTAAAATATCAATTTTAGAGATTATATATATATATATTCCCAATTTCCATTATGAGTTAAATTCTTTGAAGAATGTTTTAATATTTTTTATAAGCATCTATTGAAGGCGTCTTCCTCTCTCTCTTTCTCTCTCTCTCTCTCTATATATATATGTAAGTGTGTAGGTGTCGCTCACCTATGTACAAGATTCAGAACTAACCGCACACACACAAGCACAACAGTCAATGTGGCGTCAAAGCCATAAAAAAACAATGAATTTCAAAAGAAAACCCGAAAAAACTTCAAGAAATGAAGATGACCGATAAAATAAAGGTCAGAATCATACGTACTTAATAAGCACACACGACTTTGACCCAGAGAAGCAAAGAAATAATAAAAATAAAAAAAATATAAAAATATAAAAACACATACACACCTGCAATTTTTGTTAACATGTGTTGAAATGGATTAATTAATAACATTTTATAAATCCTAAGAAATAATGAAAATGTGCAGATAGACACACAAAAGGTTAATTAAAGTGCTTTTTTGCTAAATAAAGTATTTTTTTATAACGGACATATCATATGTTTAAATCAAAGCAATTTATTAATGTAAACTTTAAATGAAGATGGCGAGAGAATATAATGTTTGTTCGCATTACTGATGGATCCAGGAAATCGAATTGTAACCACTTATTGGTTAGAATAAATAATGTAGCGAATGCACGTTTTTCTTTTAATTAACGATTAATTATAGTGTTTATTTGTATCAATCAAAGCATAAAAAGAAAAATTAAAAATTGTTGTAATAAAAAATTCTTTTAATTTTTTTTTATTTAATATACCTTCACAATATTTTGCAAGAAAATAAATGAATATAAGGCAAAGTAATTTGAACATTAATAATAATAATAATAATAATAATAATAATAATAATAATAATAATAATAGTCCTTTTAGCGATTATTAACGAATAGTAATAAATGTATTTATTGTGTCATTGAGCATATATTTTATTTGTATTTTTAAGTCCCTTAATCAATTATATATTTTTGATATATAATAATATAATAAGCGACATTTTTTCCTCACACACCCGTTGTCAAACTATTTGCCTGGTGATCATGAGTATAGTGGGAGTAGATGTGACAAATGAGTGAAAACTCCGCCGACCTTCTCTGATAAATATGTCATGATAAAATATTATAATATTTCTTTTTTTCGATTTCATAGATCTAAAAGTAAAAGAAATCAATGACAAAGATTGTGTATTCAAAAACAAATAAATCTGCTATCTAGCTTTTGGTTAGAAAACTATTCTGTTCAACGCTACAGGGGAAAATGTTGGTCTTATTATATTATATATATATATAAATTTTTTTATATATATATATATATATATATCGGCTTTACATACATATATTGTGTATAATAATGTAACTGAAATATATAATATCACCTTATAATTTTCAATATTTATTTCAACAGTGCTCAATACGTTAGTAGACCTTGTAGTATTATGAAAATATATATATATCTATATGGCAAGTAAGCTACACAGAGGTGTCCATGTTTCATTCCTACAGGAAATCATCAAGCTAAATAGAATTAACCTCATGATTTACTTCGGGAATGAAACATGGACACCTCTGTGTAGCTTACTTGCCATATATATATAAATTAGTTATTAATAGTATGAAAAATAGATCTTATACATTAATATCTAATGGTTATATATATATTTACTAATACTAATATTTTCATATATATATATATAAATTAGTTTCAAACTGTTTTTGTTATATAATGACTAAAATGTTAATTTTTTAGTATTCTTCAGTTGCCGTTTTGTTTATTCAGGAATTTTGAATTGAAGCATAATTTAATTTAAATTGGTAGACTAAGTGCTAGTTTTTTTTACTCGGAATATGGAATAAAAGGCATTGGTTCAGACCACGTCAAGGGAGAATTCACTCTAAACTATAAGAATTCAACTTCTAGTGAAACAACAAGAACAATAAACTGACATAAGATATAGAAAAGATATGAAACCCCATTTAATCCAATTGGATAGATTGAATCCTTTGAATTAAAACTGTTCATGTAGTCTGTGACCATCACAAAACTAATTTCATTTTCAAATGCCTGACTCGTCTTTATAAAATATATGTGCAGATATCCATTTAAATCTATAACCACATTGTCACTGCTTGTTTATTATTATCATATTAGCCTATTGTTCAAGAGAAATGGGGAAAAACATAATTGGTCATTTGGGCCACTCATTCTCTACAAGCATACTTACCTCATACATTTAAATATACTTATAATATCAGCAGAAACTTCTCTCCTGTTTAATGAAATCTGCATAGAAGATATGTCTTCCTCGATTATGAAGTCCTCATATAAATCTGATTAACATTAGTCGTAGGTGGAAATAGACCTTTAATTCAATGCACTCTGAAAGTCGACTGATAATTTGGTCAAATGTCAAACTTAGCCAAGGCTATCATCAAGGAAATAAACAAATATACAAGAAATATTGAAGCATGTTCTTATAGTAATGGTAATAGTGAAGGGGGGTATATATGTGCGAATAATTAGTTTTCTTAACAGTGAGTTTGAGTTAAAGTGGCAATAAAAATAATTATAAAGATGACGAACACATATCGAAACGTCATATGAAATTTTAATAAGATATGGAAACATGTTACATATCTGAAGAATATATTTTCTAGAGAAAAATAATCTCTAGTATGAAAACATCATTTATAATCCAAAATGACAGGGAAGAGAAAAGATAAACAAGATGAAGACATCATGGTGAACTACACTGACCCACAAAGGAGGAGTTAATGCTTGGGAGGATGATATCATGACTACAGAACAGATAGTACACTATCTTCTTCGTTGGAGGAGGGGATAATCATGGAAGGATGGTATCATGAGGAACGAACATATACTATACTGTCCCCCCAAAAGAGTAGGTAATACCTGGGAGGATCGACCCATAAAAGGTAATGCCTGGGAAGATGATCTCATGACAACAGAACAGATACTACATTACCCACTCTCCCAAAGGAGGATGTAATATCTGGGAGCATTACCCTCACTCCCTTACGAAAGAAGAAGGTAATACCTGGGAGGACGGTCTTATGACAACAGAACCGATACTACACTACCCACCCCCAGTAAAAGATAAAAACAATAATAGATTAAATCAGTTTTATGGCTAGGAATTTTGAAATGAATGAAAACAATACATTATTTTTATGATTCCTTTGATCATAGCCAAAAGGCCATGATCAAAGTATAGTATCTGTTCTCAGCATCCCAGCGACATCATACGTTTTACTATCGACGGAAATATTGTGTATGTATAAGAAAATATGAAAATGCAAAAAATTACAACTGTAGATTACAGAATAGTAATTTATTAGAAGCCGTTTATGAAATAAATATGCAAATTAAGAGAGCCTAAATGTGTTTGTGGGTGTTTGCAGTGTATTATATATACAGTATTACAAAATAGGTTGTGCGTATTTAATTCTATTATACAACGTGCTATTTTGCTGTTCATATAGTTAGGATAGATATTAAAAACTCTCGCATTTATTCATTTACACACAGATTCATACACACACACTGATAGCTGTGAGAATCGACTTTTTTTACCAGACTTTTGATTTAAACATGTATATAGTGATCGATGTCTTCTCAGACATTGTTTATGTAATATTAAACTCTAAGTTGTTTTGTATACTGTTAGCATGGTTTCATGCATATGAGCGATCATCAGACAGTCTAATATTAGGGGGTAGGATCGAATTCGACTCCAATCCTGAAGATTAGGCCATCTGACAGTCACACACGCAAAATTAAATATAAAAAAATAACATTGTTATCATTCTAAAACAATATAAGTGAGTTTCAATGAATGAGTAGAAACAAAACATCTTTTGCAAAGCCATAGAAAGCTGGTGGAAATAGTATCTTTGTCCTGTTACCTATGAAACTACAAAGATAAAAATTTGAGTGAAGAAAAACTCTAGCTGAATTTGCAATAGACCGACTAAATTAGGTCGATTACTATTTAAAGAGACGAGATCTAATACAAAATGAAATAAAACGGAAAGAAAAAGGAGAAAGCTGTAGGAACACGGAAATAATTGAAATTTCTATTAAAAAGATAGACATCTTTTCAAGGCCATTATCAACATTTATGAAGACATTTTTCAGATTCCATTTTTTTATTTTCATCATTTTGGGAAAAGAAAAATTATACAGATAGGTTGAGAAATTGATGGTTTATTGCAAGCAATTTTCTTAAATACTACATCAGTAGAAAATATTTTTTAATTGAATAAATTTCTTATTTTTTATCTAAAATTTAATTGCTTTCCAATTCAACTCAAGGTCGATAGAATTGTTTCATTTGTTTATTTATTTATTTAAGTATCCAGGCTTGTCCACAATAAAATGATTAACTTATTAAATTATGTTTTAGGTAATGATAAAAAATTTGATGGTATCTGGCTTCAAAACTGATGGTTGATCCTCCTGACTTGTTGTTTGTTTTTTTGTATATTGTTATATTTTTAATAAAAAGAAAAAATTTAAATGTACAAATTTTTAAATTCTTCTGTTACTTTCTATCTGAATATAAAAAAATAAAAAATAAATTTAAATCTCATTTCAACATTTATTTTCTTGATCATTTTCGCTGTGTTTTACTGGGATGCCTACCGACGCAGAAATAAATAATAAATTGATCATTTCTTCATTAAAAATATAAATAAATAGAAAATATTTTTCTTCCATTTATTTTTCTTCCATTTTTTCTTTAAAAAACGAAAATAATTTGGAGCTTCAAAAATTATTTTAAAAACTTGGAGGATTCTCAGTAATATTTATTTCCGGAAAATAAAAGAAACGTAAAACTGACATCAGTTCTTTTCATTTCAAACTTTTTATTTATTCTCTCTGGACATTTTTTCTGGAGTAATGTTTTCCCTTTTTTTCTATTTATTGTTGTTTTGCCAATCAAAAGCTTTTAAGGTTGCAAAAAGAGATCGATTAGAAAATGTTGATAAATATCCTGCAGGAGGAAAATAATTCCGGGAAAAACAAGATTCAATAGATTTCTGCCAAATCTGATGTACATTCCAGTTTCAAGCAAGCATTTCCAAATTATTTATATATAATATATATATATATTATATAATATATATATAATACAAAATCCTCGATGATCAAGTAAAGATCGTGGGGCTCTTAAATATTTTTAGTAAAAGCTTTGGTAGGGCAGTTGAACTTATTGCTCTATTAATACTAACATTATTATTTTGGAGGCATTTTAAAACGTTTAAAAAAACAGCAAACTAGATTATAAATACTCGAAAACAGCCATTAATAAAATTAATTTTATCTGGAGGTTTTCGTGTTGTAATATAGTGGTGTTATCTACGATAATTTTAGTTATTTAGCAGAATTTTTCGGAATATTAATGAAATTAACATACACTACAAGCGACTTTCCAAAATCTATGTTCTCAAATTTACACATGAATTCAACAAAAACAATAAAATCCTCTTTCTAGATGTCCCGATAGACACTAAAATTACTGTATTATCTACCTCCACGTATAAAAAAATATGAATAACAACACCTGTACACTTAACTACAAAAGCGAATGTCCTTTCTGATATAAAACCGCCATGATTAAAAACCTAATATTCCACACTAAACTAATCTCCTATTCCCAAACTATTTTATCAAGAACTCACAAATATTAAATCGACTCATTCTATGATGTGGTTTAAGGAAACCATTGTTCATGTCTCATTTGTTCATCTATTAAAAATGTTAACCTAAATACCAATAAATCTAATCTTCCACCCAATTAACACCCATATTTATCATAATCAAATACATTAGTGTTATATGTTTTCATCTATTTTGTTTTACTATTTTTAAAAACCTTGATAAATAAAAAATATCAGCATTGATGTGGGAGTATAACAAAATTAAAACTTATCATTTACCATAGCAAGTTCAAAACGTCGAACCTTATGATCAGTAATAATTCTTCCCATTCAACTAGAGTTTTAGACATGACAAGCCGGCTATATTAATTTAAATGTTATTTTGGCGACTGTGTTTGGTCAAACCTAGATATATACCTTCATTGTCACAATACAACTCTATCAAAACGTTTGATCATGTACCTTTCCAACACCAGCTCAATAGCCCTAGCCAGACCTCAAACTGCTATCAATTATAAATCCCCGAACTCAGTTCAAATTTTTTTTTCTATAAACAATCTTCTGGCATGTTTGCCATCGTGTGATTGATCGATGCTCAATCTAAAAACCAGATCCTGACTTTAAGACCAATTAAGTATAAGGAAGATAAGTAAAGCATGAAAACCGAACAGACAGACATTTTTTGTCTTATATATAATATTTGGTACACTGAATTGTTTACTTTCTTTTGCAGCTAGAGAACTTATGTTCCTATATTTTCAAATGCAATCAATTTTGCTTTCCTTTTTGCTGTCCCACATTCTTTTCTTTTTCTCTCTTTTGCTGAGTGATCACAAAGTGTTTGACATTCCCTTGTGGATCCTTTCTGCATTTTTCTCGGTAGAAATTTCCATCATTACGCCCCTTCCCCTCAAGACTGAGCACAATGTATGAAAACCTGAATATTAAGGCAGAGGCTTAATTATAGCTTTACACAGCTGCTCCTGAAACTTGTTTTTTGTAGCCAGATCGTTAGAGAAAGGATCCATGTACTAAAGAATACAAAAATTGGTATGCTACATATTTTCATCTATCCACATATATTTAGTAGATGGGATACCCATCTCAGGGCAGGTTCTCTATACTGTAACTACATCATATTCTCAAAGATTTTCTTTATTCTCAATGTTTCAGCTTAAATTTATCCATTCTTTGTTTTTTTTAATCTTCTTTAACTCTTTTTATATTAAAACTTAGATTAATAATGTAAAATATATATGTATTATTAATCTATCCCGGATGACTCTTGGCTTAGATAAGTGGTGAGCCAATAGTAATATATACATATATATATATATATATATATATATATATATATATATATAAGTTGCTAAAAGCTACCATTCATCGTTTATGACAGCATCCATTTTCAAGTAATTATAGACGACTCATAACCCTTTAGATCACGGTTCGTCTAGATAAAATATAACAAACGATCTCCGGTTTGATGGCTAACACCATCATTTTGTAATGTTATCCACTGTGCACGGTTAGCCCCTGTACTAATTTTTTATTATGTAAACAGCTGGTTGGCCCGCATCATCCATAATATGTGGTGTTTGATGTTGATTGTATTCACAGTGAATATAGAGCTTTGTATCCATTAGTAGTATTCATAGTAGTCGCTGTGTTTAGAGTTCGTTGGTCTCTCTCTTTCTTCATAGAAAGGACGGTTACAACCGTTGCTAAGAATAAAAAATTAACAAAACCCAAAGCGAATATATGTATTAATAGTGTAGTTTTATTACACAGTATTACTACACACTATTAGTCTTCTCTGTGGGGAAGAAGGAAGGAGACCTTTGCAGAACGGAGCAGGCACATTTTAGAACACTAGTCAAGCTTCTTAGGTTTTGTCTATTTTCACGTCACTACTGAAAATCTACTTTCGCTTTTTTAAGCCACATTGCTCCCATTATTTTACAGTCTTCCAATGAATGATGTCACAAAATGATGACACCATCCACTTTGCACAAGGACAAGCAAGATAACAAATACACAAGATCCACAGAATTTAATGAATCTTATACATATATACACTACTAGTGAGAAATTAGTTTTAATTGAAGACTTATTATATATAGTGTTTCCTTCCCTGAATAACAAAACTTTCCTATATGTAAGACTATTTACAATGGCATTTCGAATCTTATTAAACATTAAATCTAATCCTCACTTATTCACTTTTTTCTTTGCGAACATTGTTTATGGGGAAAAAGTGTAAAGAAAAATTATTTCTGGCTTTCATTACAATTTCCAAATGACAAATTTGCTTTTAAACGGTAAAAGCGCGGCAATAAAGTATGTTTTCTATGTCCTACCAACGAACTTTCTACAATTAAATATGAATATCTTTATATAGGATTTTAAATCATTTATTTTACATGACATCGTAAAGTACGTCACAAGGAAAATACGCATAAATATACACACGCAAAGTTGTCTTATCTATATTAATGAAATGATATTAATCATTTCCTTCAAGTTACAAAAATTATAACCTGCAATATTTAATGATGTTTTTTTTTATCCCTATTAATATCTCGGAAATAGAATCTTGCTGAACTAGACAATTACAAAAAAATCAATTATCCATCTTTTATTATGGTTTCTTATATAAACACATATAAAATTAGTAATACACACCTCTCTCACAATAAAATAAGACAATTTTTTAAGGAAAACATATGCAAACATACCCGAAATTGACTATTTTGTGATACTTCGAAATTTGAAAAGAATTTGAATGTTAAAAGATTGGAAGCAGTGTAACACTGCCTTTAATACATGAGGAAAGTTTTTAATCTCTATTTAAAGAATTATTGGATGTAAATAGCTTTCAAACAAACGAAAACTATATTAATCAAAAGAACCATAAAAAATAGTTTGATCATGAATATAACAAGATTACCATAATAATTTAAAAGTTAATTTTCTATTTTGTTTAAAATCATATTAAAAAATAATAAAAGAAAACGAACGTGAAACAAAGATGCAAGTAAAAACTCCCGGGCAACGCCGGCTGAGTACAGCTAGAATAAAATAAACGTTTCTGTGAGGTTCGCTTGTCATGAGTTTGTGTGCAGCCTGCTTGTTATAAGTGGATTTTATTATTCTAGAGAGAGAGAGCGAGCGAGAATCTTCAAAATGGAATTGTCAAGTTATTTCAAGAAATAGGAAAGTGGGAAAAAGAAGTCTATGTGATTTATTAAATGAAAATCTTTTTTTTTTCTTTGATGAATTGCTCCAATAAATATATCAATTCCCCCTTTTCCGGAAGAATTCCTTTGTCAATCCATTCATATCTTTGCTTTCATTCTCTCCTGATCTGATCCTGATTGATGATGCTCTTTGTCTGCAAAGAAGAAGATGCGTGATCTCGATTTGTGATTAACAGAAAAGAAAAGACGTCTTGGTTCTTCACTTTGGGAAAAAAAAGTCATCAGGTGAAACGAGCAAAGGTCACTAAAGTCTGGCATCGGTTTTTCTAAAAGATTACATGTCATCTTGGCGCAAGATGGAAACTGGAATCAGTGTGTCATTTTAGTGCACAATAATTCCAGAGTTTTGTTGGGTAAGAAATGGTAAGATTTTGAATGAACTCATTTAATCAACGCTTCAGTAAAGTTACTCGGTCAGTATATATGTGTGTGTCTGTATATTATCTTAGTGTATAATTATATATACATACATACATGTTGTTTATATATATACATATATATATATATAACATGTTTATATATACATACATACAACAACACATTGATGTAAAACATGTATATATACAAATCTGAGTATTCTTTTACTTAGATATTTTCCATCAGACAACAAGAAAAAATGTACTGAACAGAGAATTGACCTTTATCGGGTATTTGTTGATTTGTTCACGGTATCACATATTTTTTTTTATCAGAAATACGCTGTGGGAGATCTTAGAGCAACCAAGTTTCTTTGATAAGTTCATTTCTATATTGAAACTTTTTTCATTATCATATGCGAACATAGAATAAGTTAATACCAGTGGTAAGCTATCCTGTTTTAGTAGGGAATGGCTTTAAGAAAGATGATGTGCTGCACCAATAATATTTGCATTGTATTCCCTTTCAAGGGATGCTCATATGGGATATATATTGGATATGGAACAACTGGTCGAATGTTTTGTATTGGCACTAATGCGTCTGAGATACTTTATAATATCAATCTTTGATTAGAGAGTTTCTATGCTGATGACTGTACTTTCCTAGCTTACACACAAAATAGCATACCGTTGAGAAAAAATCTATGAGATACGGCAGGCTACGTTTTGTATTTTTCAGACTAATTGTTAAACTGTTTTTGGTGCATGTTGGTATATGCTCAGAATAAACCCAGTTTTTATGTATATATGTGTATGGTAAGAAAATACAGGTTGTGAATAAAGTACTGCCTAGATACATAAACTTAAGTATGCTCTGCTGTCAGGATGATGCATTTCTGATACGAAGTAATGCATTTGTAATGCTTGACCAGCATCTTCGGAGTCGCTGTATTTTAATCAAGACAAAGATGAAACTATACAAAACATGTATTCTTTCATTCTTACCTTATGCATGCAAAACTTAGATGTTTTTGGTAAGTGATCCAAGGAGACTGGAACGTTTTCGTCAACAATGTTTACAGTGGATACTGGGTATACGTTGGAAAATGTACATAAGTGACAGTAAAGTTTTAGATTCAGTGCTGGTACAATGACTTCATTCTGAGTTACTTGAGTGTCATCTGAGATTGGGTCGACATGTGGTAAGAATGACTGATCACCGGATTCCTAAACGCTTTTTAAAAAATTTTGAATGTTAGCAGAATGGAAGCGTCCACCACACAAACTCAAAATGAGGTATAACAATCATCAAAATATTCTTTATGCAAAGCAAATGGCAATGGCTGGAAGAAGTAATCTCTTATGAAGGAAGTCAGTGCCAAACGGATGTGATTCTTTCAAATGACATATTAAGAACTCACAAATGCATGGAATTTCTTACTCAGACATTTTTTCAACATATTATGTTTTTTTAATTGGAGTTCATTATACTGGTAGAACCTCATGTGACGTTTATGAAGTACTTTTCATTGCAAGGGATCTGCAGATTTGACATATTTTAAAATCTTTTTAGCCTCTATGATACGAATAGCAGGCGATGCCAATACTTAAGCATGAATTTCAGCCAATATAATTGTGTGTATATATATATATATATATATCTTCTTATATATAAAGTAAAGACGTTTTTTCCCCTGTACCTTCGCGTCGAATAGGAAAATAAACTCGAACTCAATAGGTTACTACAATCACTACAACATCAAATTTATTCGTTCGAGCGTGTTCTTAGCAAACTCTAAACTATTACACCCACCTCGGGCAAATTGTTATTTTCGTTCCTCACTCAGTCACTCTCCCCAAACCAGACACCATACAGGTAGTAGCAAGAACATTTCTCTCTAACATTTTACTCCTCTCACGCTACCAGTCTACACCGGGAACAAATACACAACGGATAATTTAAAACTTATTATTTACGTTAAATATGCCTTCACCTCACCACACAGTAGCATAAGTTGCACATAAAATATAACAGACGCTCCCTTCAATACATCTGACTAGCGTACTATGTTACAAAAAACCTGTTACGGATTAACCGATTGACATTCTATTATTCTTGCTACGTAGCATTTACACGTTAGCGAATAACAGATTACATTAAACTCAACACAATGACAATCACAACCACGACGATTTATTCAACTTCATTGTGCTAATAAATACATTAGTACACTTCTGACAGAAAGTACAACATTTCTTATTCGAGTTTATATGTATTATTACTTACTTTTCCATTAGTTTACTCTTCGCAAGCCTCAATCAGATCAGTTTACATTAGTAACAAGTTTCATATTATATTACATACTAAACAATATTTCAACTAACTTTTATGTTTCTGCCGAGGGGGGGGGACCTCAGTTTACACTTATCATATAGAAAGCTTATGGTGACAAGCAGATAGTAATATACAACTCAGGATTAAAATTGGAACTCAAAGCTTTATTTTTTAAACAATGGGAAACAATTTTCCGTGAGTAATATCGGAGAGATCAAATTGTTTATATCAAGTATTTCGTCTTATTACTGACAGCGGTAGTAGCAGTAAGAGTAAGTCTACCGTTAGTGAGTAAGACGACGCGGGCGTAGCATTAGTGCAAATAGTTGTTGAATGTTTGACGCTGCGGAGAGATCACATTGTTTATATCACGTATTTCGTCTTATTACTGACAGCGGTAGTAGCAGTAAGAGTAAGTCTGCCGGTAGTGTATAAGATAAAAATATTTAAGTTTTCCTTATGTTACGAAATATACAACTCAAGAATCAATATATACCAATAATTATACCTATCACTTACTTTAAAAACAAACATGTGACTTCTACACTATTTGAACCAAATTTATTTTGCACAAAGAATACACATCAAAAATATTATATTACATACTATGTTTAACATTAAAAAAAAAATCGTTTCAGTAGAATGGGATCGAACGCCAAAAACTGTAACGTCGTAAACACTAACCCACCGATGGGGAATATAATATTAATATGAAAATTAATACAGTTAAACGAAGCCTCTCCGATATATACTGAAAGCAATTTACTTTGATTTCACCAGAAATTTTTTTTAAATTTTTTTTTTAAACACCGGCTCTGTCTGTGATAAGGGCCCTTGGAAAATTACAGAGGCCTACATAGCCCCATTAAAATCCACTGAAACACACAAATATAATTAATGTAGGCTGCAGAGCATTACAATTTGTATTCGGATGGGGGGTGGGGGCACTAAAATTACGATTATATGCTTATTTTTATTAATGAAGACTATTCTCTATTTTTTTTTCATGATTGCGATTGAGTCACGTGAGCAAAATACGTTACGATTCACCTTCTGGCGAGCAAATGTACGGTCCACCATGTGTACGGGGGGGGGGGGGGCATAACAATAAGTAATAAAAACATTTCTGTTATCACATTACATGCAGACAATCATCTTTACTTTTAATTGCTTGCTATTGTTTATACATGTACACTGTTCAATGGCAGAAAAGAGGATAAAAATTGAAATCCTCTGACATAGATTCAGTTATCAGTGCGGAAATTCAAGATCCAGTGGCAGATCCGGTTTTACATGATTTCATTAGGCACCATATGGTTCATGGAAACAGAGGTTCACTCTGTCTCAAAGATGGACACTGCAGTAAGAGCTTGAGTGAAACTCAATCGGATACAAATGGCTACTCACAATATCGACGACTATCTCCTTTAGCTGGAGGTTTTGAGACGACACTTACCCTACCTGCCAACATAACAGTTCCTGTAGATAACCGATGGGTTGTACCACATAATAAACTGCTTCGTGAGATTTTTGATGCACATATCAATGTTGAATATTGCAACAGCATGAAATCAATAAAATACATTTGTAAATATGTAAATAAGGGTAGTGATCAAGCTATCTTCACAATTGAAAGTAATGCTCATGATGAAGTTAAGAGATACGATACGGGACGTTACATATCAACCAATGAAGCCATTTGGAGAATACTTAACTTTCACATAAATATACATCATCCCCCCCCCCAGTTATTCACCTATCAGTTCATCTAGAAAATGGACAGCGTATATACTTTACTGAAAGTACTGCAGCAGATAGAGTTGCAAATCCACCTTCAACCACTCTAACAACTTTCTTCACATTGTGTCAAACACATTTTTTTCCACGTACACTTTTGTACTGAGAAGTTCCAGTTTATTATACTTGGGACACTAAAACTAAGGTCTTCAAGCGACGGTTACAGGGTAAGCCAGTTCCAGGCTATCCGTGCGTTAAAAGAACAGAAGTTTTGGGGCAGGGTATACACCATGCATCCAAATCAATTTGACTGCTTCTGTTTGAGAATGCTTCTACACAATGTTAGAGGTTCACAGAGCTTTAATGACCTAAAAACGATCAATCGTCAAGTTATGACTACATTCAGGGATGCATGTAGTGCACATGGACTACTTGAGGATGATAACCACTGGGATGCTACATTACAGGAAGCATCTATATCTGAATCTGCCGACAATTTGAGACATTTGTTTGCCATCATGTTGACATCATGTGCAGTGTCTCATCCGAAACGACCGTGGGATGCACACAAATAAGCTTTTAGTGAAGATTTCCTTCTTAGGAAACACAATCAACAGCCTGAAGTTGATATAACATTTTAAGACGACATCTTCAATATGGCTTTAGTTCATATCGAAGATATGACTTATAAGATCACTGGTAAACCACTCACAAAATTGAGTCTTACCTCACCTAATCGATCTAATACACATCCGGTCATTACTGCATGGACGCGTGAAATTAGTTATCAACCTCATGAGCAAGCATCAATTGTTCGAGATGGTATCGCACAACTAAATAATGAGCAAATTCATATTTTTCGTACTGTAGTTAATACTGAAGAAGATCAGCAAGGTGGCCTTATATTCCCTGATGCACCCGGAGGTACTCCTGGTGGTAGGACAGCTCACTCCACATTTAACTTGCCATTATCTAACAAAAGATGCTGATCCAATTTGTTAAATAGAAAGAGGGTCAGATTCAGCAAAAGTCTTACAGAATTGTTCCTTCATCGTATGGGATGAATGTACAATGGCACATAAACAAGCGGTCGAGGCTCTAGATAAAACATTGCGTGATCTCAAGAGACGTGATGCTGTTATGGGTGGCATAACAATATTATTATCAGGTGACTTCCGACAAACGCTTCCTATTGTTCCACGTAGAAGTCCCCCTGATGAGCTTAATGCTTGCATTAAATTGCCATATATGTGGAAGTACATTAAAACTGTAACTTTCACTTTTGTGGATTCCATTCTCGATCGCGTCCAGGCTGTACAATACCCTACAGAATTTTTAGATTCATTAGAATTGCCTGGTATGCCAACACACAGCTGAAAGCTGGATGCCCAATTATGTTACTCCGGAATCTTCATGCTCCAAGGCTATGTAATGGAACGAGACTGTGTTAAATGCATGCAACCTCATGTGATAGAAGCTGTAATACTAACTGCTTTGGCAAGGGGCAAACTGACATTCCTTCCCAGAATACCCATTATTCCGTCGGATTCTGCAATAAAATTTAAAAGGCTTCAGTTCCCAGTTAAATTGTGATTTGCCATGACAATTAACAAGTTCCAAGGACAATTTAAATCAGGCTGTTATATTTCCCCGGGCAACGCCGGGACACGGGTCCTGCTAGTAACATATAAAGTGAACGTTTTTTTGTTTATTTTTGGGGTTTTTTTTTTGTTTAAATCCGAGCGAAAAGAAATCTGGGTTATGGTGTCGTTTTGAAAGCAGAAGAACGAAACAGTTGAAATTTCACTCACGATGTCATACGTTTGCTCCACTTGAGCTCGACACGGTGCATCGTCCCACCAAAGAAGGTTTTATCAAATTCTTGAAACATGGCGAATATATCTGGCGTAGGATCTAAGTATTCCCAAGCAGGGTCTACTAACGACATATTCGATCTATCCATGATCCTTTAAGAAAAGATGAGCAATTTTTCTATTTAAAAATATTATGACATGTTTCGCATTTCGTCTTTTGTGTGTCAGAAATAGAAATAAACAACTAAGGGAGATTACTCTGCCTGGCGTGATCAGTTTCGCCCTAAAGAGTTCGTTCATTTTAAAAACTAAAAATAAAGTTAAACTTTTTCATTATTTTTTGTTAGCAAATTTATAGCAACTAAAATTCCTTTTTGTTTTTTCGTGACATTTATATTTTCTTCCAGCTTCCGGTTCCACTCAGCAGCAAATGCAGCCTCATATTATATACGGATGACCAGAAATTATTAAAAAAAAAACTTTGTCCATAATTCATACCAATTTTAGACTTGTATATATATATAGATGACTGAATTTGTTGATTTAAGTAACACTAATGTTTGGTTGGTTGATTTGTTTTAGGGGATATCAACCCTTTTCACGTTATTTTGGTAGAAGATTTTATAGTTCAAGTTGCTTTGTATATGAATTGTTTTCAGATTAATTGGTTTGGTAGACATATATTTTGTAAATAAATAGATGGGACCCTACCATTTACAGACTAATTTTCTATTTGACCCATAGTGTTTATACTACAAGCTTTCTTAGGCTGCAATCACAATAAAAAGATGCCAACTCCCCAAAATGTATCTGACTCCAATAGAAAAAGACCAAACATTTCTAGAGCAATTTATCCTAGGTACTTAAGTTGGGGTATAAAAATTCAGACTTTTTTTATCCTTTCAAATAATTTTTATATGATTACAATGTTGCCTTAGGTTTTCACTCTTTATCAACACATCGTCTAGGTATTCAATAGCAAAATTTAAAGCAGGAAGCATAGTGTGTATAATTTGTTGGAAAAGAGTAGGCACTACCTTGACCTCCAACAGAAGACGACTATAAATTTATATAAGCCGTTATGAATAATCAACAAATTTGAGCATTCGTTTTCAACATTGTCAGATGCATACCTCCAAATGTGATAAATGGATAGGTATGTGCTTTCAATCATTTCAGCCAGTTGAAAGATATGTGCAAATGAGTAAATGTAATAAATAAAAATCACAAAAATACTGTTCCAATTCCTTTTAATTTGCTCCAAAGTAGCTCACGGCACATTTATTTTAGGCCTGAAAATAGGCTTCGCATTTTCATTGACTTCAAACTTTATTTGAGTTTTTGTGCATCTTCCAAGTTCTTTCTGAAAATACTTCAGTAAACCTATCTTTAAGCTTTTTGCAATCCTGCTAATGAAAACGCTGAGCGATTGTTGGGAAAACAAATTCTTTTTGCAATAAAATTAGATTCATGGGGACCACACACCAATAAAACAATCCAATCTGTTCAAAAGTGTTTGTTCTACAAAACCGTTCTAAATAAATTTGATTTTAGTGTTTTTCCAACAAATGAATTTTAAAGGTAAATTCACTTGTGATATGTCAATTTTTTCCTGACACCTGTGTGCAACTAGATTTGTTTTCTCCAGAAACGGTTTGTCAATTTTTTCCAGGTTTCTTCATTTATAATTGGAATATTATTTGCGGTATCAAGTTGGAGTTTAACGTGTGCATTGTTCAATTTTGTATACACACATTTACGTTTCTGACCATCCTTAATTTCATGTCTCAATAAAATTATTAGTATGTTGCTGCTTGAGTTCGGCTTTAAAAAATAGGACATAAAAGTACCCAATGCAGAACCAAATTGGATTTATGTCCTATATTTCGGCAAGGGAAACAACGTTTATCACTTTTAAAATGAAAACCAACACAACCCATACAAGGATTTGGTTTCGATTTTTTTCAATATTCTTCTCTCTTATTTTAAGATGAACCACGTGTACATGTGAAAAATTATCTTCTTTCGTCAATTCATGTCTTATGATAAGACTCATTTTTGACATTCTTCAATGAAATCAGAGAATTGAAAATTGTTAGAAATACTTGAACTAAATCCTAACTTACGTATTTAAACAAAGACATTTGTCCATGTCAGTATCCTAATTTTTGTTTGCATTAAAAAAAATTAGACGGCATTACATTTCCAGCATAGGCAACAAAATCCTCATTGATACAAATGTTTACATATTGTTAAATTCCTTATTTCATATTTGTTGCCTTTCTCTCGCCACAAATACTTTACCCGTTATACTCGGAAGTATGAAATTCACATATTTATTATTTTCGTCTGAAATTACGTTTGCAAAAATTAGGCCCACTTTTCTTTTCGTCCGTCCAATTTTCCTATTCCCGTTTTTATTAAGCGGAATACCTTCTGAGCAGTAATCGAATTCTCATTGTATTTTAGAAGATGTATTACGTTCCCGATCGCTGCTGCCGTGAAAAAACTCAAATTTACTTCACTCGATTTTTTTCGTGTCAACACTGCTAATAAAGTAGAATGTTGAGTTAAGATAGACTCTCATATTTTATCGTTTTTAATTATTTGTTCTTGTAATTTTTGATTTTTCACTGAAAGTTTCGTAGAAGATCAGTATTTTCCTTTCAAAACTTGCTTGTTTTCGTTAGAAATAATAGAAAATCCTTGAAAGCAACAAAAATTGATGAGTAAAACAAGATTTTGGTTCCATATTTTCTTTCGAGTTTGTCTTTAAAGAGAGGGAGCAACAACAACAAAAAAAAGATAACCACTCCCCACTCTTTGGCGAATTCATATAATTTTGAGTTATTGTTTTGAATATCTCTTCGTCACATTTGTAAGGTTTGTCCGAGGGTGACTATATTTTTATTTACAAGAACATAGAAATATGTAAGTGACTGTTTGGTTATTCTTTTTATAAAGGTTTATTAAGATGAAATAATTCTGGTAAGCTAAGACAACTGGTACTACTGTACCCTTCAGACTAATGCCGTAAATCATTATATACGCTCTGGAATAATCCATTATAAGGAGTGTTCAGTTGCTCTCTACAACAGTGTATCTGTCTTTAAAAATGTTGATAGGTCATAGAGGTTATATAATTAAAATAGGTATTATGTTACATAAACGACTCATTGTATATACTTAATTGAACACAGGTTGCTATTTTATTTATAACTGGAGGAGGGGAAATTAATAATGTAAAGAAAGGTATGAACCTGTAGAGCATAAATGATTATACCGGGTTCAAATACTATAGTGATCAATACCATGGAAGGCAACAGTATATAGTAGCCCAATCATATATGCTTGTATCACAGTGTTAGTCGGGGTGTGTATATATATATATATATATATCCCATATATCAGAATAGTGTCCCAGGACCGGTTATATTTGGGGAGGAGAATAAAGCATGTTTTAGAAGCACACCCCAAATGGTAAAGTTTACATAAAAATAATGAATAATGTGCCCACGTTACTGACAGTGTTGCCTAGAATATATATTCAAAAATTCATAACGATCGGTGCATTAGGTTAGGAGTTAATTCTGTACATGGAATTATATTATAAATATATATATATATTATATAATATATTATATAATATTCCATGTATATGCACACACACGAGAATGAAAGCATGTATACGTTTGATTTTTTTAGAACAGAAAATACTATAGACAAAGAAACATAAAAAAGTAACCCCTTTATTCATTCCTTCACTTTGACAACAACCACTCTTATTTTTAACCCTCCTTTTGTGTCCATATTCCTTTTCAGAAAAACTCACAAATCTTTTGAGGTTCTCTTTGAAATAAATGGCCTTTCTGCCATTCACAAAAATCAATCTATGGAAGATCCCATTTGCCTGAAAGCAAAAATTATCTTGCAGTAAATATCATGGAATTTCAATGAAACAAGTCATTGTGTCCAGTTCCACAGAAGACAAAATCTTGATTAATCAACTGGAAAAATGTCTGAATCAAAAACAGGAGGATAAAATTATTGAGATCTTCAAGTGAGGCAATTGAAAGACATAGAAAAGCAAAAGTGAAGCAGTTATTTTTAATCATTCAGAGACACGAACTCTAGAAGTTTGAATACACGGCAATTACAAAGCGGTCTCAACTAATTTCATAAAGACCATTAGCATTTAACCTGAAACTAAATGCTAACAAGCTTATTTTTCAGAAGCTCCATTTTTTTCCTATGGAATAATATATTAGAAAATTTGATGTGCTTTTTCTAAGTTCGAATTTGTAAATTTTCGCAATTTTGATTTCAAAATTAGAGACATCAAATGGAAATTATATTAAAAAAGATATGTTATTCCTCATAACGTACTGGGGCTATTCTGTAAATAATCAACATGTTAATTTTTTTTAATGTACTAAAACTAGCTTAAAAATAAAACTGTAGTATTATATACCTAATAGAGTAATAAACATTCTTTAAAGTGACTAAAGACAGAACACCATTCATTAAAATCCGTATCCAAATTAGCATAAATATCACAACCTCTGTTGTAAATGCGTAGTGTATTTCAATAAATGTATTTGTACCTATTGCACTAAGTCCCTATTTACTTGGCTGCACACGAGGGCAATGTTTTTTTGTTATCTAAGTTTTGATGAAGTTGTGGGATGACGTCATGATGGATGATAGCTAGGAAGATGGATTGAAATATCTTAGTGGTCTTTCGGGGCTCGTTCATAAAAGTGGCTATCATCCGTCCAATGTCTCGTATGAATCGAGATAAAATATTCATAATTCTTAAATTAAGGATTTCAAAGTCTACCATCTTCAACGCCATCTTGAAAATAACTGAAAATGAAAAGGTATTATCTGATATATTATCAAATCTAATACTATCAATTGTTGATCATAATCTATGAATACAGTATGGTAAACCTTAACTACTCCTTAGAAAATAATTAATGGATATTTTAATGGATTTGGCAACCATATTGGATGCCATATTTGAAATTTAGCTTGTATGTAATGACAAATCTCTGAATTTTTCATCGTAGCTCAATTATGACGTCAGTATGTAGTTCCTGATTAAATACTCCACGACTATAAGGCAATTATAAACTTGTCTCCACAAATTTCACGTACTTCAGCCTTTATTTCATTTTTAGAGTGATTAAACAAAGCTATACTTAACAAGGTTTTGCTTCATAATAAGAACTATTTTTCATGAAAAAATTATACAAGCTCAGCCAAGAAGGTCTTTGACCTTAAGGTTGTGTTATTTTTCATACCAAGTCGAGGATACGTCGACAAGAATCAGTCCGACAGAGTCGAGGCCATTTGAGTTAGGTGGCCTTTTTTCTGTCGGGATGAGGTATGGTTCTGTGCAGTTCTAGGAAGTTCCCCATTCCAAAACTTTACTTTCCTACTTTGAGAAGGGATTAGTTCATAGCTAATCGCCTGAGGCGCCCCTACCAGGAAATGCCGACGGGGCTGCTCCGGCATTTTTGTAGATCAGAGTGCTCCGCTTCTTGGGCACTGACTTTTCAAACCCCACCTTCGACTTTGTTACATCTTCCTGTGGTGGGAAGGAAGTAAATACTAGTAGTTATTACAAGCCAAAATGTTGCTCTTACAGCATTTATAAAAAGCTGTTGGAGTTTTATTTAATCATTACTGTCGACCAAGAGAAGAGTCTATCGAGCATGTGACTGGTCAGGTTTCACTTCCATACAGGGTTGAGGACATTATTTCCCTCCATGCAATTCATATGAGAATGATACGATGAATGTGTAATGTGAGTCTTAAATACAGGCTTAGTTCTGATAAACTCAGAAGAAGATTAAATCTTGACAGTATAGGGAGATGTGTGCAGAACAGGAGACTTTGATGGTATGGTAACGTTGAAAGAATGGACGAAAATTCTTGAGTTAGTAGATGTAGAACAATTTAGGTAGCAGAGTCAGTTGGCAGGTGAAGGCCAAGATAAACATAAGTGATAAGGATGAACTTGAGAGAAAGAGGAATTTAATAAAGATCTGGCAAGAGATAGCTTTTAGAAATTGACTTCCAAACTAACCTATCCAACACATGCCAGCATGTAAAACGAAAGTTATAATTATGATAATATTCAGTTTAAATAAAAATTTAAAAATTATAATCATCATGTGGGCTCTTTATACCAAATTTGGTGTAATTCTACCCAATATTTATTCAATAATTATTTCATCAGTTCTTGCATTTCTAAAAATACGATTTTAGTACATATTATTTAATGAAATAATTTTTTCTGATTTCGTATCTGACAAGTTGAATGTGAGTTTATCAAGGAAAAATAAATCGTATTTTTTTGTAAATATTCTGAAGCCAGATCTTTGGAGGTAGAAAGGCAACAGACAACAAAATCTTAAATAAAAAAAAAACACAAAAATATTCTGTTCTGGCTCCCATGCACTGGAGGCCAACGAGTTCTCACTGATTGACTCCTTTTATTGATTTATTTACCAAGAGCATTTTCATTAGTCAAGAACCTGAGGGAGTGAAGGGCGAGAAAATTGGTCAGAGGCCGTTTTCTATTTACAAAATTCACAGAGAGTTAACCGGTTTTTTAATGTTGCATCACTGGAAGTACTTGTAAAACAAGCACATAGAATGTGCTCAAACATACCGCACTTGCATCCTCTAAACATAAATACACCCGCCCAACAGCAAAATTCCACCCCTTCACTGTAGAGGTCCCCATATGCCGGAAATGTTTCTACTCCAATAGCTTCTTTACTCAGAGCAGGGAGGGAATTACAAAGACAAGCGGTCCATTTCCCTCACTATACCAACATGCAGAAATTGAAATGTGCAACAGGTTTGTTCACATTACAACTCCCTACTTAGGGTGGCCTCTATAAATCTGGCCCCTACTCACAGTAGATCCTTGTGTCTCAGTGGCAATATGCCTTGTTTGGGGTGAATAATTTTGTTAAAATCCTGGCTTGGTTCTGTCTTTCATAGCTGAGCATAAAATGTAGGGAAGCTTCTTATCCAATGTTCAACTATAAGACTTATTCCAAACAAAGACAGTTCTGTATCTTTGATTTTATTAAATCAGAATGAACAAGTCATTCTCAGGAAACACCATTTTTTTTACATATTTAAAAAATAATCGTCTGTGTAATAAACTGTTAATATTAACATGGCTTATTACTCTGTCTTGCTCGTTAATTTTGTTTGTAACTTCTCCCCACCAATCTCTCGTCAACCAAGAATGATATGTAATCAACCTCTTTGCTGAAAACATGCCTTCTAGGATTTATCCGTGACTCACTTGAGATTAAAAACTCAACATGGCAGAAAGAGTCTGAAGAATATTGCTAGCTTCTCAGCCCATGAACAGCCCTCTAGCTAAATATCCACTTGGAAGATGGTTATGGAAACAGGACGAATGGGGGTGGGGGTAGCAATTAAAATACACAAAAAATAGCTTTGAAAATTACATTAAACTTATATCAAGATGGATACTGCACCCCATAGACTGGTGTTGTCTTGGCCTTCGGGTCTTGATTTACGTCGGTCAATGGGTCTGTCCTGTGCAGTTCTGGGAGGTCCACCTTCCCAGGCTTTACCTCCCCTCTTTGGGGAGGAGTAAGTTTATTGCTTACTGCCTGAGGCGCCCCTACCGGGGAATACCGACGGGGCTGCCCAGGCAATTTTTAAACCCCACTTTCCCGACCCGACCTTGGGTTACATCTTACTTGTGGGAGTAAGATAAAAACTAGCCTTGTGCCTAACTCCTGGAGAGGAGTAAATCAATACTCATTCTCAAACTCAACATTAAGGAAGCCAGAAAAAAAATCAGTTCATTTTCTATCTCAATGTTATGGTTTCTCATTAGTTTCACGACATAACTTGTCTTAGTCTGTAAAGAAATGTTCATCAATTGATAATTCCTTGAACTTTACTCCCATTGAGGTTTTCAGAAGGCAGAAATTAGAAGTTAGAAGACATGAGTTCACATCCAGGTTTATCCCCAGCACAATCTTTAATGCTTTATAAAATCCAGAATTCCAGGTGACCGTTTTACTCCAAAAGCGGATAATTTTGTTTTCATCTAAATACTCGTCAGATTAATCGAAGATGACTGTATTGTCATAAGTTGCATTATCTGCAATGCTATATATGTCCAAGTTAAAACATGCTAATTTTGGTTGACATCCATCAGATCAGATCACTCAAAGTTAAGTGACATTGAGCCTGATTAGTACCAGGGTTGGGGATTCAGAAGATATACGGTCCGACTTAGGATTCTAAGAGTCTGACTCTGACTCTTAGAATTCTAGGTGTAGGAATCCTGACTCCTACGCCTAATAAGCCGACTCTTCCAATATTCAGTAATAATCAGACTTTAAGATGGAGTTGAAGTCGGAGTCAGAATACTAGGAGTTAGATGTTTTAATCTTACAAGTTCAACTCCTTCCGACTTCACAACACTGGTATTACAGATGGGTGATCATGTGGGAATTCTGGGTGATATGTTTGCTTACGGCAACTTGATGTAGCTGGGAGTATAACCAGCAATAGACTAGTGGCCTGTCATAGGGATGGTTGAGGCCATCAATTAAGCTTGATGACTACTAAGCCTAAATTATACTTTGATTAAAGTAAGTATAAAAGACAATGACTGCTACCTAAAAAGGTGTCTGCATGAGAAGTTGTTTGTGTAAACATTATTTTACTTTAATTCTCCAACCGCAGTTTTCCTGCACCAATATTGCTTAAATCCAGTAACAGAGAAATCCATGATGATGATCAAAAGAAATGTTTGAAATAACACCAATTTCCTCAGATTATCCAGTTTTTCCCCCCTACAGGTCCTGGGTATGACCTCAAAGTGCATCCGATAGTGAGGCTCCAATTTGGGAACTTCTTTGGTAGTGTAGAGTTGCTTTTAGTAACTATTGCTCCTAGGTTCACTGATACGAAGTGATAGTACTTGTCAGGGTCCGATCCATGAGCTGAATAGAATTCATTTGGGGCATGACACTAAACTGCCTTAGAGACGAACACCTTGTCCATAGGTATCCATCCCACAATCTCAAAAGCCATCTTTCCCAGCCCTTTTTATTTTTTTTCTGCCTAACCTACTTTCTAACCTTATCAACTACTCAAGACTCCCACCCCACCCGACCCCACCCCAATCGTCTTGAGTATGACACAAAATAGCATCCAGTGGTAAGGCTCCAATTGGAGAGGTTTTGGGGGCATAGAGTCACACCTTTATTGCCACTACTCTCAGGTCCTCTTTTGACCTGGAGTAGTAGTACCTGTCAGTAGTAGTAGTACCTGGATTAAATAGAAACTATTGTTTACAAAATATATGCCTACAAAGCAAATAGTCTGGTTTGTAGATTATTTGTTTAGGTTTTGTATATGATTGTAATGTATGGTAGTTTGGGCATAAAATTACCCCAAATGGTTGATATTCCATAAAACCCAACAAACCGAATCTCTCCTAGATTAAATTCTTAAGCCTTTATAGGATAACTAGTCTACCTGACTATTTCACCTATAGCTCAGAGGAAGAGTTATCATAATCATATTCAGTTTAACATCCGTTTTACATGCTAACATGCACTGGACGGATGTAAGAAACTGACTTCTAAACTAATCTATCTCTGGCCAGATCTTTATTTATCCCCTTTTCTCTCAACTCCATTTTTATCACTTCCTGACATGTTTTCCTTAGCCTTTCTATGCCAACTGAACTTGCTACATCAACTACTAAGCAAAGAACTCTCATCTGTTCTTTCAATGTGGCCATGCCATCGAAGTCTCCTGTTTTGTACACATCTCCCTATACTGTCCAGATTTAATCTTCCTCTGAGTTTATCACAACTAAGCTTGTCTTTAAGACTCACATTACACATTCATCATATCATTCTCATATAATTTCTCTCCATGCAACGCATGTCTGTCCTCAACCCTCACTGGACAGGTTTCATTTCCATACATCATCACACTGCATACACATGTCTGATAGACTCTTCCCTTAGTGTACAGTGGTAAGAGTGATGGATTCAGACATTTTCCAAGGTTATTAGAGAAAGTGCCTTAATAGCGCAGATAGAACTTAAAATAATCAGTCTAGTATTAAACACTGTATTCCATGTTTACAATTACCAACCTAATGAGTTACCATCTACCGATGCACAAAGGCCAATTGAGTATAAGGGTTAATGAGGTTGTCAATTGGATTGATGAACAATACTATGAGAGGATTGAGAATAATGGGTGGAAAGAACAGTATTTGATTACTTAAGAAGGCGGCTCGATAAATAGTCGTCTTCAAGTCCAATGTGAACCAATATATTGTAGTCAGCAGAGAACTAGTCCCGTAGTATTGTGTTCAACAGATAGGAGGTTCTTGGAAAGAAAAACTCTGTGTACTTAACCAAGCAGAACTTCCATGAACAGAGGAAGAAAGAAAAGTTCTTTGCAGTTGTGGTAGAAGGACGGGTTCTTGCTGTGAATATTTTACATTATGAGTTTATGAACAATGACTTTTATTCGAATTAAAACTTTACGTTTTCAGAACTTTTCAAATTACATGAGATTAAAACAATGTATTTAAAAAAATGTAAAATCTATCTTTAAATTTACTTTGTTTTGTGAGATGAAATACAAATATTTGTTTACTTCAACATTTTGTTTTTGACTTATCTGAACTTTTCTGTTCTCTTCTGATCTCCCATTTTCTTTTCACAAAGAAAAGAAAAGAGATTCTTTGGCTCTTTCTCACCTAATTTAGATTTGTAGATACTACTCAGACTTGGCTATCTCTTGTGTCCAACATTGGAATTCGGTTTTTGTTTTGTTCAAATACTTCAAGATGTGAACGCAGGGAGAAAAAAGGAAGACTGGAACTGGTTCCTGAAGACAATAGAAAAGTTGCAAATTCACAAATTTACCAAACCTACAAAAAGCAAAATGGCTGATTCACTGATAGGCAGGCAAACAGATTAGTGACTTGATTAAGAATAGAGAAAATTCAGATAACAGGGCAAAATATCTCAGTATTATCAGATAAACAGCTCAACAGAATGGATGGGATGGTATAACTATAGAAAAACCCAGTACAAAAAGTAGGAATCAAAAAATGTAGTATTCTCATCTTGTGTATGTGTGTGCAGAGGGAAGCTGACTTGGTTTGTATAATGAAAAGAAACGTTGAATTATCGTGCGACCGGTGCTGTTTGTAGAGTGAGAGGGGTCAAGAGAAATACATAGAAAAAAGTCACCAATCTCTCTCTCTTATCTAATTAGTTTATAATAATTACAGCTAAACAAAACAGAATCCTTTTCAAACATAACTCAATCTCAGAAGTAATAACAAAAAATACATGTTAAAGTATAATTTAAAGTCTATAGGAAATAAGCCCTAGAGAAAAAAACGTTGATCAGTAAAATAATAGAAGTATCAAAAACTACTAACCATCAGAAAGTCTGTTTTCTTAACACAATCATCGTCTATTTTTTCCTTATATTTACAGTTAGACAATTTTTTTTGTTTTAATCAATGTTTATTTCTTCATCATTGTAACTTATGTTACTTGAGTGTAAGTTCTCAGAAATCAAGGCCTAACACTCGAATATCTATGTATCTCATACAGAGATCGAGTGTTCCATTAAAGTTCTCCTTCACCTCTCAAACGTCGAGTTAGTAAAGAACATTAATTTTCTTCAACTTAATTGACCAGTTAACAAGAAAGACATACTATAACATAGTTGTCTCTTGGTCTTACAGGATTCCAGGAAAAGAATTCATCTCGTCTGGTGGATTATCCATCTAAGTGCTATTACTTGAGGTAACATATGCACCTCCTCCTAATGATAATTCCTCATAAGATATTGTATAGCCGTGTCGAGGGGATCTTATTTGGTCTTCAAATACTATGTTATTTTGAATATTGTGTCAGGGTTTACTTGTAGGGTAGTATCCTCATGTCAGGTTGTCCTGACAAACCCTAGTGAAGACAGACCGAAGACACTCGATGATGGTGTCTAGTTGGTATGCATGTTTTTTGGAATCTGCACCTACATATTTGCACTGTGGTTTCTCTGGATTAATCTCTTTGAAACTGCTGTTGTTGTGACCGTGAATCTTTTTAGGGCTGTTCTGGAGATTTTCTTAGAATCTTCTTTTCCTTCCTGGCCGGATTCTGGTGGCTGAATCTTTGTCACAGAAACAATGCAACGAACCCATGTTCACATCTAACGACACTCATGCTGACTGGTCATTCCATGCAACAATGGGGTTTGTAGCATTATGGTGGACCAATTCTTTGATTCCAACAGATTATCCAGACGGCAGCTTATGGAGTTTCGTTTTGTAGATGTAATTAATTCTCTCTCTTCTTTCTCGTTTCTTTTTTAATAAACAGCAGTTGCAAAATTTACTAATAAAAGGTGGCACACGATCATTTGGTGTTTATAGAGTTTTTATTTTTATTTTTCAGTATATATACATAATACTTCAACCCATCCTCACAGCTGTTAAAAAAGACTGCTCCTTTTTGTAATTTAGAAAAAAAACAGGATGATTTTCTCAGCTGACCTGTTACGTGCCTCTAGTGACTTCCTGTCTATGACAGAATTAGGGCTACGCATTAAGATATTGACCTTTTAACTTCTAATTGAATTTTCCACTTTTTCCTTACTCTAGCCTTACGTCGAAAATTCCGTTTTTTACATTTTTACACACCCACATCTAAACATTGCTACATTAAGCCTCCTCTCCACAAAGACAACACATGGTTGGTTAAAAACATACAGACACAAAATCGTTACTATAAAGATGATTCAGGTGACCATGTAAAAAATAAAATCTCAAGCTGGGAAATCGAGCCATTATTGGTTTAGTTGAATTATTTTTTATGCAATTTTCTCAATTACTTAATTAGACACAATAATTGGTTAATAAAATGGTAATTTTAATGATTGTGTTAATTATTATTAACACTAAAAGCAACTTTGCATGTTTGTGTTAAATAAAATTAAATAATATTCCAGGTTTTTGTTACCAACATACTCATACGTGATCTCTATTGCGATAATGATGTAACATTTTTAAGTGTATAAAATAGATAGAGGGAAAATGCTGGTAGGACTCTCAAGAGAAACAGCTTTTGGGATGTAAAAATACAGACACGAAATTCCATTATAGCAAGGTTAGCATTTGTTCTATCCTCTCTTCTTATACTGAAAGCCTTGGGCATTAGAGATTACTTTTTTGTCAAGAAAAATGTTTTTCTTAGACCATCATACAGACAGAAAAAGTTCCTCATGAAAATGATAGCCAAGGTTCCATCTGCTCATCCAATATTTGAAGGAACCTTGGAAATTCGTTCTCTTTACACCAAATAAAAAATATATCGAGCACCATGTTAATTGTTTCTAAACAAAATTCTGTATATTTTTTATATACATACACAACATATAAAAAGGTTACATACTTAATATGATCATATCTAAAGATGTTAGTCTTGCCATCATTTCCTTTCTATGAGAGACACATTGTTTTATTACAAGCACATGGACACAAAATCTCTATTACAGTAAAATAAAAAGTAGTCGAAGTTCTAATCTTATATTGACAGGAATCCTGGACATTAGAAATTCAATGTGGTCCTTTCTTTTTGGTGTAAAGGAGAGAGGAGTCAAAACCTGAGATATTATATTTTCCTTTGCCCTACCAATGTCAGATTATCTTATAGTCATTTTTTCTAATTCGAAAGGGTAAGCAGTGCTTGCCACTTGTCATCTAAAATGTTAAAACATCAAAACAAACAAATGAAAATCATGTCTATCTGAGAATGCAAGATAAAACTTCACAGATCCATAAATCGTGTTGGCAAGCAGCTAACCAAAGAACAGAAAATGTAAACAAGTAAAATTGTAAAAGAGAGAGAAAAAATATAAACGCTGTCGACAAAAACGTGGTAGGGTTCGGATGGGGGAATGGTTAGAGAGGTGTTTCGAAGTGGCTTATCGGTTTCTTGACTTCTTAGGACTGGACTACGAATATCCTGAGGTTCTCATCAGTGGATTTATCACCCTTTGTAGAAAATGTAGGTTGGCAACAGTGACAACACACTTTTATCTCATCTTATTAATGTTGTAAAAAAAAAATTCCTCCTAAATAAGCGAGAGGTAAGGACTTAATATTTGACCTAAACTCAAAAAGGAATTTGGTTCAATACATTTTTCAGGGGTGAAATTCATTCTTATGTTTTAAATTGCTTAAATATTTACAAGTTTTGGCTGTTGTCCCTTTTTGCCTTCGTGGTGAGACAAGTAGAGTTAGACTGTGGTGAACACCACAATGAGGTACTCTCTCTTTCTCTGTTTAACCCTTCTTCGTCCATGAAGTGGAGAAACTCGTGAAATCTCGCAGAATCACGTTGGCCGAAGGATTTCGGCCAGCTTGACCACGCGAGATTTGAAGTCGATAAAAGAACATGTGTTCCTTTTCTCTCTCTCTCTTTTCCCTCAGCGTTCTGAGACGAACGAACGCACACAAAGAACGCTTGCCGACAAACGACCCCCCCCCCACCAGCTCGAACGAGCTGTGTGGGGGAGGAAAAGATTCTTGAATTGAAAAGGGTTACCTTTCTATCTTTCAATTTGACAAACATTCTACAATCTTTTCAATTTTTTATCACTTTATAAAAATGCCTTATAAGTTGTTTACCTTCCTCATTCCTTTGCTTTCTTTAAAGTAAGTTTTTAATAATAATGTTTTCTTCCTTTCTTCTTTATTTGTCTTAAATCTTAACTGTTTTATTTAATCTACACGTGGTCCGATGGTGGAAGCCTAACGGTGTGATAACATGCAGTTATAAAGGCATCTATCACACTACCTATGGTCGGGGGATTCACGCATAACCACTTGTCCGGCAATCCTTAACTTGTGGTTAATCCTTTGTTCTCCTTTTGAATCTCCCGCCATAAACAACCACCTCCACCCCCGGCCATAAGACACAAAGTCGGTTTTTAATATGGAGAAAATTCAGCTTTCCAAAAAGGGTCACTCTAGATTGAGCGAATTTTAATTTTTGTCATAATCCAAAAGGATTTCTCCTTTACTAACTGAAGACAGAACAGGTACTACACTTTGGATGAAACGTTCTGAACATGACAGCTAGTGAGTACAATGATGTTTTCTTTGTCTATAGCCGTTTCACTACGGCAAAATGCACCCAAAGATGTCACTTTCCACAAACATAAAGAGCACCTGAGGGATGTGTTTGGCTTTCTTAGTCATAGCTGGTATAGTCAACACACAATGCAAATATGTTCCCCAGAGAAAACATCATGCTAAAATCCAGCTAATATGTATTCTGTCAAGTTTGTAATAAGGCTTGCAGGTTATAGTAAGGTTTGTTGGTTGGCTGGTGATTTGAAGCAACATTTCAAATTATCCAGCCACTTTCTTATTGGCCCTAAATGTCATCTCGGTCATCACAATAGGAATTGTTATACTCGACTGACTTGACCTCTCATATATATATATATATATCTATATATATATAAAAGAGAGGTCGAGACAGTGTATATTATTATGGTTACATGTGTATCTACTACTTTGAACGTCTAATAATCCTCTAATGCAGATTATCATAAGGCAGGGGGATGATTATCCCTGAGAGACATACGAAACTCACCACTAAAAACAGTAAAATCATATATTTTACCTCTAAATCTCATTTAAACCAAAGTTATGCAATCCTCAAATTACACAACATGATAAGGTCTTAAAATCTGATCATGGGTGTCCTAAATCCACCAAATTGAAACCTGTCTCTTCACAATTGCAAAATGAAGTTATATGCAAAGGGACAATTGAAATATTTTGAAGGTTTGATCTCTTGTACATGATAAGAATGAGCCACACATAGCATGCTTACTAACCTGACTTAGTACATGTATTTCAGCTGGCATGGGTGTTGCTATATGTCTGTGGTTCACATATTGTATAATTTGGTATGTATTGCTTATTTTCGGAAGATGATAGACATGTAAGATCTACTTATTCTCTATATTTTTATCTGAAAAGTCGACTATATTTGCATTATATATATATATATATATATTTAAACTTATATAGACATACATATATATTCAATACATACATAAACAGAAGAAGAGATATGCATAAGCATATGTATGCTTTCTAGCTATATGTATATATATGTAAAATAAAAACATGCACACAAATATACATATATTTATTTTGATATATGCACATATATATAGACATATACAGAGAAACAAACAGATATATAACTATATATTTACAATGAAAACCCCTTTATAAAGGAATGGAGCACTCTTAGCAGCTGATATATACACATACATACATACATTCGTCCATTACGGTAAGTGGTGATTTTGTAAGAAACTACTCACAACGCACTGTTAATCCTATGTCAACAAACTTAGATCTACATAATCAAATATTGAGCACTCTAATATAATATATGCATATCAATTGCTATATTTATTGAAGTTATCCACAAATATACACATATAACTATTTAATATAGACAGCTGTTCTGCCATATCACGTATGGCTAGATATGCATTGTTTCAAACAGATTCGAAACCAGACAGTTTGAACAGCAGTCAAATACCTTACATTAGTGGCGATCTGATAGTGTATGAGTAAGGGTAATTATGTTTTTATATTTGTCTGCATTACCGACTGCCAAAGGAAAATAATTTCTTTATGAAGAGCAATGCTTTATGATAAATGGAAACGATTACCTGCCTTCTTATATATATATATGGAAATTTCATATCTTATATATATGTATATATAGTGTATGTATATATAAATTATATGTGTTTGATGCTTAAACTGTACTATTTCTATCTTTCAATGCTTAATTCGGGGTAAGGTAGTGTAGTATATGTTCTGTTGTCATGACACTATCCTTCCAGCATGACCTCCTCTTTTTTTTGGGGGGGAAGGGCAAGTTGGGGGTATAGTATCTCATTCATATTCATATATATTCATATATATATATATATATATATATATGTGCGTTTGTATTATAAAAATACACATATATACACATAATGCGTATTTATAATATATGTGTTTATGAATATGTGTGTATATATGTATTTATATATATATATATATATATATATATATATATAATTATATATACATATGCATATATTATATATATATATCTGTGTATCATCTGATGGGGGTATCATTTTTGCTATTTTATCATACATATAAGATAAAAAACATTAAAAGAAAGTGGAACTAATACACCGTGAATTGATAAGTGACAACGGTATCAAAGCCGCCATCAGCTAAATAGACATTTTTTTCTTCCCCTTTTTTAAAACCTGTCCTTTATCAGAAGACTGGGCGTGGCTTCTCTAAGAACTATTTCACTATCACCAATAGTTTACTAGGCCACCGGCAAAAATGTCGAGTTGATATCATTGTAGATATCCCCTTCTGAATTTTTGACCCCAGTCAAGGAGCAGCCAGTTTGACTACAATATCTGGAATCATTGTCGAAACTTCTGTCAAATGCAAAACTAACTTTTTTTTTATTTTCTTCTTTCCAAAACTTTATCTCGTTTACTTTGAATCATGAAAATCAGAATTTTTTCAGAAGAAGAAAACGTCTTAATTTTCCAAATACAAAAATAAATAATTATTATACAGATTTTAATGGGAGGGGGGCTTACCTATAAGGTACTCTTATGCTCAACTCCCCAATTTATTTATTCTTCATAACAATAAGAAGTAAGAAAAATATGCTACTGCCGTCTTTTGTATAACAAATAATCAATATATTAGGACATGCGAAAATTGTGCACTCCTCACCAAATACAAAAATACACACTAAACAGACACATGCATATACACATGTACATACATATGCACATTTTTCAGAGTGGATATATATGTAACTCCACGAGAAACAAATACAGTTGTGAGTCAGGATAAATAAATAGATAAACCATCTACTGTATGAAAGTTATATTATAAAAACATTTAAACAATCCTATATGCATAAACACCAATGAAAAAAGTTACTTGTAAGCCAAATGATTAGTCATCCAAAAGTTAATCCACAATTTGCTCACAATCTTAACTCTCATGAAGTCATTATCTAATAATATTTACCTAAACAATAAATCACTGCTATTTTAAGATAAAAAAAGTATAGATGGTGTTAAAAATGATTGTAAATCCCATAAACAAATTCTATTGAAAAAAAAACCTCAAGCCAATGGGATTCGCACAGATGTAAATGGTTGTTTGCATTTTTCAACGTTAAATTAAAATACTGCATTTTTTTAAAGCAAATATTAAAACCGTTTACTCAGAAATGTGGCTGTTTTATTTGGTACAAAATTTAATTCTTAATGATAATATACATGCTCTTCAATAGCCAAAAGCAAAGTTAACTATTGCATTGGCTGTTGTGAAACATCTAAAAACTTGCATATCATGATAATTGCTTATTAGGCAATAATAAAACCGCCATCTTTAATAATAGTGTTAGTTAATGGCATAAAAAACTCACCATGGAAACTGGGAGATTATTCTAGTGAACAGAGAAAGTTCCTTAGAATGATAAATGTAACGATATTTGATGTGTGGGTGTTTGAATGACGTAGGAAAGAAAAATTCTATTGTGTACCAAGATTAAGAATTTTGCATTAAAAATTAAGATTATAATTTAAGCTGACGTGTTTAGGAAATTATCTCATGGACTGAAAGTCCCGAGCGACACGTAGTGAATAAACTAGTGAAATCATTCCCCTTGGCTTGTGATCTGAATGAATTTAAATGTGTGTTTTTTTAGCTCTCACACTATATGCAATACTTACATAACTCTGCAGTATGCTCTATAATATAAATTTGTTTTGTTTTATACAGCAAAGAATGTTGTTGGTGTTCTTTACTGTGACACTTTTCCAGCCGCTATTAAAAGACTAAGGGAAAGAGAAACAACACAAGAAAAAAAAGGAAGGCGAACGACTCTACTGTTGTCGAATTTATAGCAGCAAAAGCAAACAGCTGTTATGTTTTATGACGAGACAACACTTACATTGTATGCATCAGTCAGTTTAATTGGTTGTGACATTCTTGCAGCAAGTCTTACAACAAGATAAGACTCGACAGTGACGCTACATAAAGGGCATAGGGGCAATTTGAGATAAGAAAAAAAAGGGATTAGAATAGTTCGGTATCATAACACTTGAAGGGTGCAAATGTAAATGGACAACGATGAAATATTTTACGAAAATATTTCAAAGAGGACAAGCAATAATCAAATTGCTTATCCCAACAGATATTGGAATTTATTTACTAAGTGACCAGAGCATGTCAAGAACGTTCTTATTGTAAAAAAAGTTTTTAATGATTTAAACTGTTTGTTTGTTTTGTTTTACAGCATATCAACCTTTGTCAAATCATTTAATGCCGAATCAAGTTGGATTTATATATCTTTAGATTTTTATACTGTACTATTTAAAAGCAGTTGATCTATATATAGTCTCTATTTTATTTCTTTTGCACCGTTCCTTCATTGTACCTGCTCTGGGAGGGGGTACGGCATATCAACCATCCATGCATTATTTAATGCTGAATAAAGTTGTCATAAATAAGGATCCTACCGATAGAATTATATTTAATTATTTATATTCCTAAAATACATTGCTCTCAAAATACATTGCTCCTCGAAAACACCCACACCCAAGCTAGGGAAAGAGTGACAATCCCCCAAACCACAAACCAATAGCATTTGTCTGGTGTGGTTTGGTTTGTTTTACGGCATATCAACCATCCATGGGTGATTTAATGCCGAATATCTAATTTTGTAGATAGAATAATTATTTATATTTGATAACTAGAATAATGTATTCTAGTTATCAAAGAGCACATTGCTCTTAGAAGGAAATTTCACAGTGAAAGTGGAAACATTCTCAGTAGGAGTAGAGGGAAGTATTACTCTCAGAAAACACCACTCCAAGAAAAATATTACTACTTTGAAAAGATTACCAATACCAAAGAGTAATATTCTTTGTTCCTAATATGATTGACACTCAGCCACCGCCTTCTAGTATCGATTGGGGGAGAAAAATAAAAAGGAGAAATAAGGTTTTGACTTTTTAAAGAATCAGATCGAATACTACAGTTGGGGATTAACTTATAGATACTAGAGCATAACGTGACCAGACGATGGATCAGATCGGGCCTATCCGACTTCCCGTCTAGCTGAAGTAAGCACCAGAGTATTAGAATCGCTCTTATCTTCAACAAAACAACCAAACCATGAATAAAAATTTGAAGAAAATTGTTGTTTGGCTTTACAGAAAATGATTGATGTTATTGTTTTTTTTTTTCCTTTTGCAAGACTAACTAGTTTCCTGACCAAAAATGCACCAAACATTATCTTTAGATTGAGTATTAGATTATTTGTTTACAAAATATACAAACCAAATTAGTCTGGGCTCAATAGGAACTATCGTTTACATAGATGGGGTCATGTCAAGTACTACCACTGCAGGTCAGAGTGGACCTGGGAGTAGTGGTAACTTCCCAATTGGAACCTCACCACCTACATGTGGTTTTGGGGAGAGTAGTTGATAAAGTTGTGGAATAGGATAGGCAAGTTGTTTTACCAACTCTTTCTAATTTTTTTCTGCCTATGGGTGTTCAGGAGAGTTTAGTGCTGTGCCGAGGACAAATTCTATTTAGCCCATAGATGGAACTCTGACAGGTACTACTATACCGGGGGAACCTGGGAATAATGGTAAGTAAGTGGTGATTCCACACTCCACAAAGCTCCCAAATTGGGGCTTCACCACCGGATGCACTTTAAGATCATCCCCAGAACGTGACATTAGTACTTTTATATCACTAACATTAGTACTCTTAGTAATATAACTTTTTTGTTACTATCCGAGCTTTTATGACACTTGAAGAAATAAAACAAACATTTAAGTATCGCCAGAGAGTTGAATAATTCAATACAAATAAGTTTTTTAAATTCTGTAGAAAAATAATGTGCATGAGGGAAAGGTAAAACATCACAAATAAGATTCTATTCTGGCGTCTGTGAGGTTACTAGTGTCAAGTAAGAACGCCTTCGGCATTATTGTTCTTGGTATCAAAATACAAGAACAATAACGCCGGCAGCTAACAAGACGACAAGCACAATGAATCCGAGAAATAAAAAGGAGAAAAGAACTCTGCATGAAATCCAGACATGTAGAGAGTGACACTTGTAATGCAGACAGGTGGAAAGATAATTTAAAATATTAAATCGCCTTCGGTACTTGCACCGATTTTCACAAACAAAAGTAAGGAGCATTTGCATTTGATTGTAAAATAAAGTTTTAATCATTCGCCACAAGATGAAGCATGAATTTCTAATTTGGAGTAAACAGAAATCGAAAAATATCATTTGAAATGCAAAACTCCTTGCGGCAATGATTGCAAGAATAACACATTCATTTTTATTTTTTCATTTTTGAAAAAAAAATCTGCTTTTTTTAATTTATCATGAATTTTGTCATTAATTTAACAATCAAATAATGCCACAGAATCAATGTAACTCATTTGAATTTATAAAATTTTCTTCAAATTTTTTAAATTCTGTAATTATATTTGTTAGATACATAAGGGCAAGGTGAGGCTGGCTCAAAAATACAAAAGTTCTGATTGGTCGAACAAGTTCATGTGTTAAGAGGGGTTTTCAAATAGCATTCATTTAGGGAATATAGAACACTAGGAGACATCGTCTGTCTCGTGGAACGGCGTTATAATACTTTTCTCAGGAGGCTGGTGTATTCTTGAAATCAATAATTCTAATTAAGTCGAATCAAATATTTTTTAACTTTCATAGCTAAGGAAATAGAACTCTGGCAAACTTAAGGGGGATCAAAACCAGTTAAGGAGCCGTGTTACAGAGATTTTATCAGTTGTCATTTCCTTCACTCAGTTTCTTATGTTTATTGAATACTTTTACCGGATTATTTTTTGTCTTGTTTTTTTTTTGCTTGTTAGTCCATACATGTATACTTATTTTCCTGGGTTTTAAAATGTTCTTTGTGTATCTTGATCATTAATAAAACCAACAAGGTTAATAAAAAAAAAGATTGTACTAGTAAGGTCACCACAAATCAAGGCCAAAAAACACTCGAGGATAACTTGTCAGAGTCTATTCTATTAGTGTGTGCGTGTGTGCATATGTTGCTACAAGCAAATTACTGTAGTTTTATCCTGGCTGTGGAAATTCTTTCCTCTGAAGAAAGGGCAGAACGAGTGAAAGACTAACATTCTTTCCATCTTTCCATCTTTCTAAGATTCCACACTTCCTGATGCTTGCATAACGATTTATGTCAAACATTTATCTTTGGGGAAAATAATAAGGAATTGGGATAGAAGATTGAATTTCGGGCATAAATAATGCAAAAGGTATCAGATGATACAATTTGGATTTGAATTAGTTTCTGAGAATTGAAAACAATTTTGTTTTTCGATCTGGCGATTGACATTATCAAAATTCCTAACACGGGGGCGTTTTAATAATATTTTAATAGAAAAAAAAACTCGTCTATTGTTAAGAATCTTTTTAGTCATAAGGTTTACTGACGAAATTAAACGTCTACCTCCCGATCGTGTTACCACAGTTGCTTCTAACTGAGCTATCCTTACATGAGTAAGTGGCCTTTAATTAATATGACAGTCTAACTTTGGTACAAAGTTAAGCCATTCATCGTATGGAGATTTAGCTAACTTCTAGGACATCCCTATAAATCATACCATATAACACATTGAACCTAGAAAACTCTCCCAATAACTCATCCCAACAGGGCACCACCATCAGCAAGAGATATAAAGCATGAAGGTGTTTGTCTATTGTATTGGATAAGAAAACAAGTAAAGTATGAGGAACTTATGAAGCAAAACATAACCGGCCCGGTCATAGCGATTATTGCATTATGAAATTAATATTTTAAATATTCGACATCGTTTGTGGTCATTAATTCATCGACAATGCAAATTTCAGCTAATGAAGAATATGATGAAATCCAAGATGGCTACCCAGGTATGGTTCACAGGTGGTGAAATCAGATAAAGCCACTAAAACAATCATGGAACGAATATCCAACATTTGTTTAAGTACATTTTTATAATTACCAATATATATTTGTCTTTTTTCTTTTTACTCAGTTTCTTTTGTTAGCTTATAGTTTCCTATTTTCCGAACTAACATTATGTGTTGCATAATTATCTTTCATACCATCTCTGAGGGCATTAGGCATATGAGAAGCTGCCCACCTCCAATTATAGTTCTATGAATTCGTTACCTGCATAGTGCCAGGAACATCTGATAATGACTGAATAAATAATAAATAGACTATATGCTCAGCAGCAATATTTATATAATTACAATTAAAATATAAGTATATGTTATTCCTACATCCTACAGTGGCTTATTAAAAAATATTTATCAATATTTGTCAGCATTCAGCACACTCATCACTCTATTCCCATTTTTATTAGATCTGATAGACCTAATTTATTTCATCCATTGATAAAACTTTGTTTCAGTAATAACAACATGATTTTTTATCAACACTTTTCAACAAAATATCTATTGTAAACAAAATAGAAACTTGAGTTCAATGAATTAAGCATAGCTGGGTCCTGTCCTAATACGGCATGCACACTGGGCAAGTTCAGCCAGCTTACTCCCGAGAGACTTCCACCTTTGAATTTGATCCTCCAGTCACATGTTTATCCCATTCAGCTAACATGACATTAAAAAACTGCAAAAAATAACGTCATTAATTTTTTTTTTCAGGGAAGTGTCACACTCCTCCCACATAGAGTGTCTGCTATTCTCAAATGGTCACCTAACTGGTATTGTTCAGGTTCAACGTTACTTTATTTCGGTGATCTTGTTAACTACTTTGACACACCAGTTATGTCGCATAGCTGGGGAGGGAGGGGGTCATGACAAACATGTAATACCAGTTGGAAGGTAAGTGAATTCAATAGATGTGACTTAATTTCAACTCAGCTTAGCCTATTTCATATTTCAAATCAGTATCTCTCACAACATTTATGCCCCCCACTAGAATGAAAAGGATTAGCTCATCTGAGAATATGGCAATTGAAGAGTTCTTCCAAAGTAGGCAGCGAGCAGATCATTTTTGCAGCTGTATTCATGACAATCGAGCAGTTGGCATATCAAACTAATTTGATATGCCAAGAGTGCTAGTTTGTACGTTTGTCTTGAAGCAACATCATCATCTTTCCTAAACAATATTCTTCCTACTTTGTTAAATACACATCAGAACAATATCAACTCCATTACTGTCCTATGTCACAGCTGCTGCTGTCTTATGCCTAAGGGCACATATACTTAATAAAGTGTTAACTCATAGAAAGGAGACAAGACAACTAAGCCTTACTATGAGTCGTTTACTTGATTATATATATATATATATATATATATATATCTATATCATCATCATCATCATCATCATCATGCCTCCAACAGCAACAATGATCAGCTAAAGTCCAACCCTTCCTCACTGTAGTAGGAGTGGTAGCAACATGATAGTGTCAGAGTAATGCTGTCTGGAACTCCAGTTTCTGGCAGAGCCACCTATGGCAGACGGGTCTGGCAACAAGCAGTATTAGGGTTACAACCTGCCTAACATGGCTCTGGTAAAAATCTAGAATGAGTCGGCATAAAGATCTGTCGTCCTCTGGTTGTCTTTGCCACTGCGTGTGGCAAGCAAAGACGGCAAGCAAAGATGTGTTAGGCGTGAAACTACAAATTAATGGAGTGAAAGTGGCAATGCTGCTTCTGCCCCATTCCTTTCTGTGTGTTAGACTAAACCTTCCCCGACTTTGCATGCAACCACTGAGCCTTGGTGTTGGGAGTTAACCTACAGGATTGCAGGTTTTAACGAATAGCTGCAACCAATGAGGAGGAATTCATGCAGACTAAACAATTCTGAGGCATGATCTGCATAGAGCTCACGAAGAAGTCTGACTCACTGAACAAAATAACAGAAAAAATATTGTTGAATTTAAACATCAATAAAAATCTTGCGGATATTGTATTCCATGAATTTTATTATAATAGACCAGTAAAAGTACCTAGCATTCATCAGAAGTAAGAGTAAATTATCTATATTTGTGTTGAAACTGTTGGTGGAGAGGGGGTATACATACTTTGTTCATTTGATGAGAAATGGTTATGCAGAGCCAATAAAATATTATACTATATCAACAAAATTTATTTCTACAGATTTGCTACTGGAGCAAAAACTATCAAGGATCAAAATATTAGTTTGATAAAAAAATGCTTTAGTTTCCTTTTCACATTTTCAGACACATCTAATGAAGAAACAGCTATAAAACAAGACCTATCTCTCCCTGTCATTTAATTCTAAAATAAACTAACTTTCAAACTAGAAATTAGACAAACAGAATACCTATTGTGTTCAATTAATTGTATACAATTAATTGTTTACAAGATGCAGGGAAATTCTGGGTTCATACCTCTTTCAGTTTTAGAAATTATCACGATATATTCGATGGAATTTTAACTCTGCACAGCCGATGATTCTATAGGCTGCAATGGTATCCATTAAGGCCAAAAGGGGAGGGAGGTCGGAAAACTAATATTATATATATATATATATATATATATATATATATATATATATATATATACATGAGATAGAGGGGGAAGAACTAGGTGTACCTATCTAGTGTTGTTTGGGATTCAGTGAAGTCATATTTTGCAAACAAATAAAAATTAAAAACTAAAATAATAGGAGTTTTTTTGAAAATGTGCAATTTAAAATGAGTTATCCCCTTGCTGATTTTTATTTGTGGTTGATTATTTAAAATTAATTTAGTTCGGTCCAGACAACTGCGAATATAAAATATTTTTTAAATAAATTGTAGTTACATACATAATTTTCATTTGTTGTTGGCAATATAATAGACTACTTAGTATTTAAGCTGACAAATCCAACTTTGCTTCTATTTGGGGCTGACTTTAAAAGTCACATGTTATGTTAAAATCCAACAAGTTTACTCGTTTATGCACTCGGGAACACCAACAAAATAGAGGAGTTTGAAATAAATATGTTTTTTTAACTTCTCTCTCTCTATTGACCTTTCCCCTCTCTCTTCCGCTACTAATCCCTCTCTCTCTCTCTCTAGCATATACAACTAACGAAAAGTAATACTGTATTATTGCACACACCTGCTCTATCTATGGTATTGAGAACTTTTTCTTCAGCATATATCACTTATCAAATTGTTCCCAGACAATGCCGAGTTTCTTGTCTTTCCCTTCTCCTCTCACAATACTCTTATGTAGTAATCTATTACTTTACAAAAAGAAATTGCTGAGCTTTGAGAAATGCTAATTCTCCATTCTCTTCATAGGTTATTTAGTATTTCTCAAAGTTTGGCAATTTATTTTAAAATTACTACATAATTTTAAAAGATTGCTCTAAATTTTGACCCCCTTGACTAATTCTGTTCCAGGTGACACCCCAAAAAGAATATTTAAAAATAAATGTGCCTATATTCTGTCCGAGGTAATACCGAAAAAGAATAGGCCAGCTTCGTTGGTGTCTGTGTGTCCAATTAAAATTCAAAAACTCCACACGAAACAACTTTCCTTTATATAATAGAAGACACAGAGGTTGATGGGATATAAGGAAAATAAGGTAGATATAGAAAGAGAGCACTTTTGTTATACTTTTTAGATAGATTCACAGAGAAGTGTGCTTAAAACTATGTTTATTATCTATGCATTAATAATCATTATTACATGTCATTTGATGCAAAATAGACTATGTACTGACTAGTTTGCACTTTAGTTTGCACTTAAATACTGCAGACACTAATTAAGACAATAATTCTCAATGATTAATATTCAAAAATATCTATGAAAAAAAAGGGTTGCAGAGTCAAAAAGTACAAGGTTCGACTGACTCTTAGGATTAAATATTTTTGAATTCTAGAAGTTGGATTTTTTTGGACTCTGAATATTGGAAGACGTTAAAATAAGGAGTCAGACTGTCTATTAATTCTCCAGAGATTAAAAAATCTGACCCCAACTCCATCTCAAACCTCAGACTCTGACTCTGCCAACCTAGTGAGAAATGTGATGTACTTTTCGTTATAGACAGATACCAAATCTCCATTACATCAGAGTGTCTTTAGCTGGACTTGCCACATAGTGGATTAAAATCTGAGTCACCATATTGAATTTCATTTTCCATAGCAGAAGCTTGCTTCGGATGAATGGATAAACTGTTTTGCAGGAGGATTTGTGGTGACAACCCCCTCTTTAATAGAACTTATCAGTAAATTTATTATGGAAATCGCTCCAGACAAGGCATGAAGCCACTTGATGTAAGGAGCTAGCAAGAACAAATATGATTATCGCAAAGACAAGAGATGAAAAGTTGAAAAGACCAATAGGCAAGACTACGGTCAAGATTATAGGTAGGAGGAAAACAGTCAGCAGGAAGAGAGTTCCACAAGTCTGCGGTTCTTGGAAAGAAGCTACTGGAACAGGAAGCTGTATTTCAATGACGTATTAAAACAGCAAATTGATGGAGACCACTAAACCTACGAGTCAAACGATCTGGAACAAAAGTGGGGAATAGATCACATTATTATGGCATGTATTCTTCCATAAATACTGAGACTAGCCACATCACGTCTGTGAGAGAGAGAGAGAGGCTGCAGAGAAGAAGAAAAGGTAGGGACAATCAAATTACAGACACGTTTCAGCACCTTATCAAGATACCTTAAATGGGGCAGAGATTCACCAGCCCAAATATGACTACAATCAGACCATGTATGGAGTACTGTTGAGATAGAGAATAGCCTCAGGTGTGGGAAAGTGTTTTGAGCGATAGAGAGTACCGACTATACAAGAAGCAGAAAGAGCAATGGATCTAATGTATGAACTCCAAGAAAGATTTGATGAGAGAGAAAGACACATCATCAGATCATGTTGCAGTAATTACATATGCAAACCTGATATTACAGAATATTATAAAAATGGTAAGTTTGAAATTTTCCTTTTTTTCATTATTTCTTATTTATTTATATCATTCTCTTACTCTCCTCTTATACCACTGCTGCTACTACTACTCCCTCTATTCTCCTACTCCTACCACTGCTCATGTCATTCGCTTTCCCTCCCACTATCTAGAAGATTCAATGTGCAAAAAAGCAAGCAAGATCCACAGTGTTTCAATCGTATAAGACGGATTGATAGGGACACATTGACTGTTTTTCAGTTTTACTTATATAGCATACAAACTTTGCCCCTTTTTACAATATAGAATATTTCGTCATCGTTACTAGTAATAATCTGTTTAGCGTTTGGTAGTCGGTGACGTCTTTATTAATTTTAAAAATGATTATTTTTCTAAGGCTTACTGATTTTTTATCAAAGGATCTATCGTTATTTAATTGATGCGACACTCATTTCAAACTTTTGCTTGCCTTTAAGACTTCCAGTTGAAAACCTCATTAGTTTTTAATTTTAGGAGCTCACTTAAAGCTTAAGCTTCCAGACAATAATTAGACTATCTTTGATCTCTGTAGGGATCCAATTGAAAAGAACAAAAATAGGTGAGGGTTGTGATATTGGATAGATACCGGAGGGGAGGGGGAGGTAAAACAAAGACAAACATGGCGAAATTTAAGAAAGATTTCATTGTTTTTTTCATTTTTGAGTTATGACATAGCAAACATTCTTGAATTTACAATTGTATGCAATAAAAGCCAAAATGCAAAAAGGGGGTACATTACTGGTATAATGGATCTTAACATGTATTTTAGAATTAACTGAGCCGAGTTCAAATCCCATCGGATATATAACATCCACTTAATAATAATATCATCATCATCATCATATTTGGTTTAGTGTCCCTTTTACATGCTGGCATGTGTTGGACGGCTTTTAGAAATTGACTTTCAAACTAACCTATTTCTGGCCAGGTCGTTATTTAAACTACATAACCTACAATTTGACAGATTTTATTTGAAAGTTATTTCCTTAGTTGAGGCAAGATATTTATAGGCCAACTTCCTGATGCCAACTCAGTGTGGTGATGGAGACCAGTGCTTTCATCGAGCCACTATCGCTATATGCTTGCTTATCAAGGTTTCACATGCCCTTAATAATAATAATAATAATAATAATAATAATAATAATAATAATAAAGTGTCTTTATTTAATAATAGCTGTATTTACTCGGCGTTACTATGTTGGAGAAATATTTTATATACAAAGTAGAGTGACACGTCTACTTTGGCCGAAATAGATTTTTTTTATCTAGTTTTTGGTGAGAAAACTGTTTAATCAATAAGATAGGGCAAATATTGGTTGGAAATAAAAAATATTTTTTAGAACACAAACCAACTTTTACTATTTAATCTGATCAACAGTTCTTGTTTTGGTTACTGATATCATTGAAAGAGGATTATCTCCTCTGACTCTTTCTGTTAGAAGTCCTCTTCTTGCAACTCGAATAAGTGAGTTCAAATATTTTGTAACAGCCATATGTATTGCTGCACTGTTTACTAAGTAGTAAAATAATAATAAATATTAATATTTTATGTTATCAAAATACCTATATAAAATATCAAAATTAATGAAGTTTAATAAGTTCAATAAAAAAGAAATTAATATTGACTTTATCAATTCTATTCCGCAGACAAAATTATTGCCTAGCACAAACACGCGTTCCTTGCCGTTTGTCCTCTCACCATCCCCAAAACAATACAAGATAGCATTTATTATTAGTGTAGCTGCAATTTGTTATGAAAACTATATATTTTTAATTGACATATTAGAATTTTTTGTTATCAAATTTATTGGTAGCATTCCGAATTCTTAAAGATATTTTAAGGCATGTTTAAGATAGTGAACTGCTTACTAAAATGCAACAAGTGGCCGCATGCTCAGTTGTTATAGGCAACAGTCAATATATTTTCACATGTACCCCTGTCGTATTAAAGAACAATAAACTGTAAGTTATACTGTTTATGTATGATTGTATATTTTGGTTGCATACGTGCATGCACATATCAATGGGTGTAGAGAAATAAAAAGAAAACATTAATGATAAACTCAGAAAAATTCAGGCATGAATGTTTGAATGAAAGAAGCAAAAACAAAGAGGTGGTCAAAGAGGCGATATTAGATAGAGAGCGAAACAGAGAGAGAAGCTGCTTAAAAAGTGACTTACGAATTGCTCTGTAGTATTAGTAGTGGTGGTAGTAGTAGTTAAGCTGGCTTACAGCATCTCAGCCCTTTTTCGTGTTATTTAGTGCCGGAACTCAAACAATAATTTATTACTTGTTTTTGTCTCTCTGATAGTCAATATCCGAATTGGTTAATCAAAGAATAATGATAACTAGTAATTTTTGGTATCATTTTCTTCGAATAATAAGCGACTTCCGAATTCAGAACAGTTTTTTTAGTAGCATTTCTAAACTGTTTTATGAAGATGTATTTATATTTATACACGTATGCACGAACACTCCCAGGTAACGCCAGGTAGGTACAGCTACTTATTTATAAAAGTGAAAAAATCTCATGACAAAAAATTTAACTTAAAATGAAATTCTTAAAATGCTTTGAATTAAGATAACTTAATAAAAAGAGAGGGTGAATTTAAAGCTTATGATTTTTTTAGTTAAATAAATGTAACATTGTATTTTTAATTTTAAGTGGGATTTACATCTCACAAAATACGCTGTGGTTAAAAGAATTTTAAATAGGATTTTTAAAATTATATTTCTTTTATGCTATTGCATTTGCGATTTCAATATTGAATTAAAAAAAGAATATTTATTAACTTTGAATTTTATAATTATATATAATTATTCAATTATATTTACCCAAGAAAATCACACAGATGTGAACTCGTTTCAGAATTTTATACATTTAGATATAACCATATGCAAAACAAACACATTAAAGTTAACAGAGACTTACCTATTTTTTCACCCAACTCCATCTATTATTTAAAACCGGTTGCAATAGGGACTCCAACTCATTCGACTACAGCCGTTCCATGAGTCTGTCGACTCAAGGATGTATTCGTAATGGTTTTTGGAGGCCAGATTACAAATTGTAATAATGATATATATATATACTTAGCCAACTCATAATTCAAGACAGTGCCCGCCATTGTCATGACAACATATTTATATTTACATGTATAAAAAATCCACCCACCTGTAAATAGAACAAGCTATACTAATTTTACTATTGAGCTATGAGATTGTAATCTACTTTTTCATGTGTCCACTACCTCCACTATTTCAAATATTAGGTGATAAGAGTTTTTAAGAGTATAAAAGCAAGTGATGTGAGAACAGTGATCAAAGTGATAGCTTAATCTGCCAACCAATTGAGTATACAAACATTGCTCTTTGATTCTGCACCCGGGCATCGCCGGGCAGCCCTGCTAGTATATATATATATATAACACCCAAATTAAATTCACCAAACCTATACCTCCCAACAACAGACGCATAAATAGAGGTAGAAAAATTATTTGGTTTACACCTCCATATAATAACATGGTTAAAACTAAACTCGGCAAAAAATTCTTAAACTTAATTAATCTACACTTTCCTCCCAACGATATAAATCATAAAATTTTCAATAAAACACCCTCAAATTAAGCTATAGCTGTGGAGAAAACTTAGAATGTTATTGTTATGTGTTTTTAATTATTTTTTCTAAATGGAATAAAACTACTGCAATGAAAACAACAAATACCAAGGCTTGCAACTGCACAAACAAAAAAGAATGCCCATTACAACAAAATTGCCAAATAACCCAATCGGTATATCAAGCAACAATCTCTACTAAAGAAAACCCAACCCTGAAAAGATTCTATATAGGCATGGCTGGTAATACCTTCAAAGAAAGATATACCGGACAGAAATGTTCTTTTAATAACTCTACATATTAAAATAGAACCTCACTTTCTATATATTACTGGGAACTATTCAACAATAACCAATCACCAATAGTAACCTGGAACACAATCCGAAAAACTAGCACCTGCGGTTCCCTAAACTCACCTTGTTACCTTTGCCCAACAGAAAAACTTGAAATAATTAAATTTAGTGATAGAGGCAAACTTCTAAACAAAAAACAAGAAACCTCAATTTACTGTAGGCATAATAGATTACACTTTCTTAGTAATCCACTTATAACCCCTCAAGCTAATATTATCTCTTTAAAAAAAACAAAAAAAACTTTACCTATCCACTAACGGAAATTTTGTCAACATAACTATCATCTTACACCATTCTTATTTATTATTATTATTATTATTATTATTATTATTATTATTATTATTATTATTATTATTATTATCATTACTTTTACAGTTTTTACTATAATCACTTCTTATAACCATCATTATATCTATCATTTGAATAACCACCTCTACTATTATTATTAACAGTCTTATATATTAATCTTATAAATAATAATAATAAAAAATAATAAAATTAATAATGATAATAAAATAGTAGTAGTATTATTATTATCATTAGTAAAATTATTAAAATTATCGTGCCCAACATTGTTACCATTATTATGGCTATCACTATTATTTCTACTATCATTAATATTATTAGTATTATCACAACAGAAAATGTCCCTATTATTAAATATTTTATTTTTATCTCTATTATCATATTCACTACTACTATGATTAATATTAATTGTAATCCTCTGTTTTTTCTTTGCCCTCTAATATTCCCTTATATTTTTGTCCATCTATAGCTTACTATTTTAAATTATCATTATCAATATTTTAAATTTAATTATCAGACATTTAATTATTTGTCATTTCTGTACCGTTATCGAGATTAACATTAATAATAATAATAATGCTCCATTCGCTATTATTATCATAATTATCACTATCTGTATCAGTGGCATTAGCAATATTACCATTTTACTATTATTGTTAATGATAGTATTAATGGTATTGATATTGCCATGGTTACCGTTACCTGACTTTTACTTCCATTGTCATTATGTTGTTTAGTAACAATGTTGATACCTCCATTAATGATATTGCCATTATCTATAATTCTTTTATTTTAATTATTATTATCATTATTATTATTATTATTATTATTATTATTATTATTATTACATTCTAATATTTCCAATATTTCTTAATTATTCTATATTTTGTTCCCGACCATTACTTTTTTATTAATTCTTAATTATTGCTGACCGTTATTATTGTTGTTGTTGTCGTTATTATTACTATTATTATTATTACTATTATTATCATTACTATTTTTATTATTACTATTAATAATTAATAATTACGGCATTTTAGTACTTTCAAATTAAATTAAATTATCACTGTTATTATCTTTCATTAACATTACCACTATTATTATCATTTTATATCATTTCAATTATTATTGGTGTTTATTATTATTACTAATAATTCTGTTTAATTTACTAAAATATTTGTTCAATTTGTTAAGTTTATTAATTTATTAATGATAAATGTGTTACTAATTCTGAATTTATAGATTGTAATTTTTGAGTAACAACCTCCTTACCCCCCCCCCCCCATCACGGTTGATCTAGGGGTACACACGCACGCATACACACTTATATTACAGCTGACTTGAAAATTCGCCTATGCGCCCTGAATTTATAATAACTGTCGATTTTTTTACATATTACCCTGCATGTCTCTTTCCCCCCACCTCTTTCCTCTCTCGGTCTGAATCAACAGACGTTTTCACTTCTCTATCTGTCTATCTACCTATCCACTCTCTTCATTATATGTCTCTCTTTCCACTTTAAAATCTAAAACAAACAAAACAAATACAAATAGATAAATAGATTTTAGTTTTTAACTTTTTTAACTTTTTAAATTTTAACGGCCCTAAATCACGTAACTCCCTAAATTTTGAAATTCTAAATTTCTTTTCTTCTTCTTCTTCTTCTTCTTCTTTCCACTTCATTCTCTCCAAATATGATCTGAGGTTAAGATCGGATTCTAACTCTGCCTGATAAGATCTCAGTTTATAATAACTGTCGCAAATTTTGTACATGTCTGTGTAAATATATATATATATATATATATATATATATATATATATACATATATATATATATATATATATGTATATATGTATATATATATATTTATGATTAACTTCTTTTGTAAGATGGTAGGAAAAATCTCAGCAGGGTGCTCAATTCATTGAGAAAATCAAAATTAAGAGCGTAATATTTATTTATTATTTGGTACAGAAAATCAGTACAACATCAGTACCATTGGTTTCAAGCTTAGAAGGTGTTTACCTCCCGGCTATCTTCAGCTTTGTTGTCACTTAGTAGAGAAAATGGATGAAGATAGCAGGGATATACAGGGTGATTCTTAAGTCACTTCACTTCGCTCTTCAATTGTAAATGACATTTTAAATAGCTAATTTTTATTGTTATTCATATGGCCAAATTTGATGAATCTCCCACACTTGTTGTAAGGCAATGGAAACGTGATGTGAACAGAAAGCCTCCTTCGCACAACACTATAATCAATCAAATATGCTACAAAGAGTCGTAAATTCCTTGCAAAAAAGAATGGAGCTATTCATGCAGAACGAAGGTTGACATTTTGAAAATTTGCTGTAATTTTAAACTCCAACAAATTCATTTATGGAATAAACTTTCTGTTTTGTATTACTGTATTTTTTAGCTATTTATTTTTGAAATTCTAAAGTTAAGTGACTTATGAATCACCCTGTATATATATATATATATATATATATATATATATATATATATATATATGGCTTACATCTATATGTTAAGATTTGGACCTTAAAGTTACAGTAATTTCAAATTCACACCAAATGTTTTATTAATACTAAATTAGAAATACTTAACACATTAGTACAATATATACAAATGATAAGACTGCAACATCTCTGGACTTCTATCTAGCCATAACAAATGAGCATGATGTATACAAATGGTAACATTTAAACTTAAACAGATTTCGGTACTTATGCAGTTCACAGACCGCCTTAAAACCGACGATTCGTCAGCATATTCTGGCTTGTTACGTAAACCGCTGGAAGGTGCCAAACCGCTTAGCCAATTAAATCGCAGCACCCGAAAATTGTTGAATTTTCCGCAATATTTTTATCATGTATGGCAGTTTTTGAAAATTGGTAAAAGTTAGCCTGAATCTGAAGCGTCTGTCCCAACACGATTAGTCTCCTGAAGCAATTATTGACTTTTGTCAAAAATTGAAACTGCTAGGCGAAAAAAGTTGCCGAACGTGTGTACATACATGCAAATTGAAAAGAAAAAATGATTTGAAGTACAAGTATTCTTTTAAGGTGCACAGCTTCCTTCGACTCACTCTACCCCTTCTTCTTTAAGTTCACAGAAAATCTGCTAACAAAACACACTAACCTAACCCAAACAGAAAAACATCCTAATCCTAACAGAGTAATTACATAACCCTAACCTAGTCGGTAGGGTTGAAAAAAATTTGGCAAGAAAATAAATCATAGTACAACAACTGATAGCAAACATTTATTTTTTAGCAAAGAAAATATTTTTTTAAAAAACTATTTATTCAGGAAACTTACCGTACGATGACTGTTTTCTATATTTAAATGTTTTTTCCTTAATTATTACTGATTGCTAGCATTTTAACTTTGGCCAGCGTTTTCAACACAAAAATGCAAAGTTTTTGTTTGGCAGTTTATGTAACCTGTCGACAATAACGTGATCCGTAAACTGCATAAGTACCCAGATTTCTAGCTTAATATAGAAAACTTTGCGATCATGTAGTTTCTTGTGAGTCAAAATCTTGACGTGATGTTGTAAGCCATATTCAATAATACTTTACTATTGTATTTAGAGGTGAGTTCAAATCTTGACAGGGCCATATTTAATTATTTTTTTCAAAATTTGCAGTTATTTATTAAAATTAATAAGCGATTTTAAAAAACTTTATTAATATTTTAATTATACTTTTCTATTTATTTAATGTTTATTTACTCAACAAGGCTGGTCCGGGCCAACAATATATATATATATATATATATATATATATATATATATATATATATATAATCCCATTTACTACTATTGGTTATCTCTAAATTAGCAAAATATCAAACAAAAAGAATCCATGTAGAATATTAACAATTTAAATTCTTTCAAGATGAGGAGATAAATTTCCACCATATAAAACATATTTCGTTATGTTTGAGTTCAATTATTTTGAATAATCGAAGAGAAGGAATTTTCTAAAATTAACTTTCAGTCGAGAGAAAACATTAATTGATACAAGAGTTAATTTACACAAATTGGTTGCACGAAAACCGGAATAAAATATCTAAATGAGTTTCTGCCAATTCCTGCAAATAAGCTGAAGAAAATAATTTCTTAAATTTATTTCTGACAGCAGAAAGTAAAACCACTGGGGGATCCAGAAATGGCTTCCATCGTCTATTTTGAGATATTTCAGTGCATGCTTTTTGGAGAAGTGGCATTTGTCAGTGCATCATTTTCACTGTTTTATAATAAGAATTTGTTTTTGAAATAAAACAAGGTATGACATTTTATGTTTGTGGGAGTGATTGGGGGTTTCACATATGAAAATTGTAAAGCTTACTTTTGTATTTTTATTTAGTTTTAGTTTTTAAAGTAAGAATTATTTGTACGTGGTACAGATGTTTTGTTTTTCAGTCGTCAGAAACTTTTGTAAAAACTTGGCTGAAATATAAATCTGATTCCTGACTCAGTTTTGTTGGCGTTTGAGTCAACTCCTTTCCTCCGAGATGTCATCATTATCATTATCATCATCAACACCATATTTGTTTTAACGTTTGCTTTACATGTTGGCATGTGTTTGGCGGCTTTTAGGTTAGTTTTAAAGTCAATTTCTATCTCTGGCCAGATTTTTATTTATCCCTCTTATAAAGATTGACTTGAGAATCACTTCCTCCCATGTTTACCTTGGTCTTCCTCTGCCAAATGAACCTGCTACCTCAACTGTTATACATCAACTAACCCAAGAATTCTCATCCATTCATTGCAACCATACCAACGAAGTCTCCTGTTCTGCACACGTTTCCTCAAAGGAAGATTAAATCTGGAGAGTATACTTTCTGATCAGATGATCTCAAAAGGAAGTGTAAATCTAAGCCTGTCTTTAAAACTCACATCGCATATCCACCGTATCATTCGTTATCATTTCACTCCATGCAACACATATGTCTCTAACATTTACTAGCAATGTTCACTTCCATACATCATCACAGATCATTCCAGCAATTATAGGAGCAACCGGACTAATGAAAAAGAATTTTAAAAACTACCTGGCGAATATACCCGGTGAACCAAGTGCAAGAGAGAATTTAACTTAAAGGGACGGTTAGAATCTTAAAAAGATCTCTCGGCTGGAGTGTCTGAAATAGCGGGTGAATATCTGGCATCCGGTAGGATGACTCATCCCCAGCAAAAACAAAAAGATAAGAAAAATCACACTGCATACACGTGTCTGATAGACTTTTCCCTTGGTAAACAGTAGTAAATAATGGCAGAAGTTCCCTGAACGTCCTTCATCCACTCCTAACTTTTGCAATCATACTAGCACCAAATCCTCTCTGCTGATACAATTGTAATTTGGAATTGGTTTAAAAACAAAAACAGAGTTGGAAGTCAGATGTGCAGAATCTACTTAAAAAGATCTGATATTTACAATTAAATAACAGAAAATCACAAGCAAAGAAAAAGACATAATTCTTGTAAGAATTTTATGAATATACTACTGCAGTTTCATAGGATATCCTATCATCAGCAAAGTGTCATGAGAAGCCAAATTTATTATTTGTTACTGTTATATATAGGGGGTGATTTAGGCTCGGAGAAAGAAATCGCCTTCTTGGCTCTCTTAAAAATGAGGTCACGAAATAAAATACCCAGAGCAAAAAGCAATTCTTTTTGTAATGAAATTAAAAATTTGATTTTAAAGCTTTTTGTTTATTGACTACCAACAAATAAGAATTCGAACAGTTTGCCGTTTTGTATTTTTTGAAAACGAAACAAGCATGCTCAGAGAAAATAAATCTTCAGATTTTAATTGAAAAAAAAATTTATTATTGAAAACACACATAAAAAAGCGATAAAAAACTATGATGGTAACAAATTGTCTTTGACATGGCCTTTTTTTAGGGCATTGCAACATTTTGCCTTCCTTTACAGTTTAAATGTATATGTACATATATATATTATATTGGGATGGATTTAAAGAAAATTGATGCATAAACCAGCACATTCCATCTAAAATCCGACAGAGGAGAGCAGGATCCTTGTATCTCCCTTCTTCTTCGACTTTGAGGATTTTTAACCAGATACTGGCCAATAGCAGTCCACTGTGCCAAAAAACTATAAAATAGAGGTTTTGGGGTCTTACATAGAGCAGATTCCAAAAACCAATTTAAAAATTTTGGAATCTGTCTCTATTGCAATCCATAAACTTTCCTTATGTCAGCAGAAGGAATTCATAAAAAAGTTAAATCCGCCTCTCCCCACCCCCACTGTGCCTTTTTAATCGTTTTTAAACGAATATTAAATTACATTTATTTTAATCACTTCCGTAAATTCCATAGGACATTCAAATTTCTCCAAGAGCTTTTTATCTTCGTCAATAATATTTCTCAATCGATAGTTTTAAATGAATTTCTTCTGATGAGATGATAGTTGAAAGGGGCTTAGAGATTGTTCCAACAATTTTGTTTATAAATTGTGTACCGCTAAACATAAATACATTTATTCATATACTAGCTGAACCTACATGGCGTTGTCTGGGAGTAAAAGAAAACTAATGTCACCAAATTGTTTACAAAAATAGAAAAATAAGTCAGCTATTTTTTTCTAAATTATTTTTGCATGACAAAATAATTTACTATGTAATAATTATGTTTTTAAAAAATCAGAGAAAATTCGGTGAATTAAACTCTAAAGGGAAGTGAATTATTTCACTAGTGAAAAAGTATCTATGGCAACTTTTAAAGTAGTTTATTTCTGGAAATCGTTATTCCAGCTGACACAAAATAATATATATTCTTGACAAGGAAGAGACGAAATAATAGTCTAGTTAAACCAAGTATCTATACGTCGACTATATGAGCCAAGAAATTTATTTTTTTATGATATTTATAAAATATATATTTAGATTTTAAAATTTTTTAACAATTTCTATGGGTACTGTTTCAATTATATACCTTTATCATTGATTCTGTTTATTGCATAATTCAGTACTATGCATTAAAATTCACTAATTTTATAATGAATCATGTACTGTCAAGCCTGGAGATTCAGAATGGTAACGAAAAGAATAACAGGAGTTATATATATTTGTATAAATATATATATCTGTAAAAATGTATTTATACAGATATTTTTACATATAGATATATATATATATATATATATATATATATATATATATATTTATAAATAGCTATTTTTACAGATATATATATATATACTATTATTGATATTTAATCTTTTGTGGATAAAGAAGATAATTCATTCAAGCTATCATTATGGAAACAGCTACACAAAGTAATATATATATATATATATATATGTATAATTTAAATATATACAATAAATGAACTTGTCTGCACCTTTGACATGGCATTGCCCGTGAAAATCAAGGAACACACCAAACTCATGCTCTCACTCCTGAGCCCCATATTACTGTTTTTCTTTTGTGCTGCTAATTAATCACAAGCATATAAGAATACAAATAGTGCTTACAATTGGCTAAGTAGCAGACACGGGTGCTGAAAAAAATTAAAACTATGATAGTATTTTTCGACAATGTCACTGTAATTTTCTTTTACCAAATAATAATTTATATATACTAAAAACAAAAGATAAAAATATTTACATAAAATGTACTATTAGTAACGTGGAAGAAGGAAATGATAAGAATGCACATTAGAAAACTATTCGTTGTGTAAATATTCTAAAAGGAATGTTTTATGGAATGCCACAAGTGATTCTCTTATTATATTTCAAGAATATCAAACCGAAATTGATTGGTTGTTTTATCTTCATATAAATATAATATTTGGGTTCAGTACAATCAAATTGCAGGTATGAAATGACATATTAAATTGTCAGACTTTAAGAATAAAAATGTATCATGTTTTTTAAGGGAAATTCTTGTAAAAATTAATATATAAAAGTAATCGAACTTGGTTTCTTTAGCTTACGGTTTTATAATGTTTAGATAAACAAGCAGGATTATCAGATTTATGAAAAAAACTGACTCACTTCTTATCAGATTACCAAATGCAACGATTGGTCAAACGAAAAATCAATTATGTGGACTATACAATGAAAACGCATCTCAGACAGAAAACTTTTCTGGACCAGGAGCACACTTTACTCTGTTAGTGAAATATAGAATAATAATAATGGTGCTACAGAAGTTGTATCTTACAAAATGTCTTCCCGGTGTATGCAGGTAGCAGTAAATCTGAGTATGAGAGTGAAAACATCTCAGAATTCCTGTATGTATGACTAATCAAAAAGAAAATATCGAACAGGAATAAATAAATAAATAAAAACAACAGCAATGAAAGCAAGTGAAAATATTTTTTTTAATAAACACAGACCAATAAATGGTCTCAATCACTGACTGGAATAAAAAATTAAAAAAAAAATCTGTTTCGTTAAAGAAATAGGGAAAATTCTGACTCAATATATAAAGAATATACCATATAAAGTAAAGTGGCAGAAAAATGAAAGAACTGTAATATTTCCTAAAACAAAAAAAGATATTAGTCTACACTACTCTATCGACTGATAACTGCAAATCTTTTTTCTTTTTAAAACTTTTCCATAATGAATTTCTATAATTAAATATCAGCATTCATTGAGTGCTTTTTCTCGACTTGATAATTAAGTAAATTATCACGATCTAAATGGAAGTTGAGAAGAAGCTAGTGATTTACTTACAAAGTGATTTTAATAAATGAAAAGCAGGAAGAAGAAAAATGCAGACATATTAATCCATGAAATTCTTGAAAGAAAAGAGAAATTAAAGAGTGCCAAGACAGTTCACTTTAGAGTCTAACCATCCAAATTCGACTGCTTTTATGCAAAAATCCATTGAAAATCTTGAGCTAAATCAATGGTAATTCAGATTAAATAAGTTAGCAAAAAATATATTTTTTGCTAATATATGCCAAAATGTAAATATTTTGACATGTTAATTTATTATAGAATGATCCCCATTTTCGAACCGCCATTACCTTTATGAAATTTGACAATACCGACATACCACATTATTCTTTTTATTTACTAATCCTGCAAGGACATCTGGCGCAATGGATAAAGTGCTAAGTAATGATCGGTTCTAAGTTACAGTTTTCTGGAGGTTGAAGGCATAACTGATAGTAATCCAGCAGATTTTGTAAAATTGATCTTCGCTTCCATCTTTGAAATATGATTTCATTTTTTTTCTAAATTTATTTTTACGATAATCTGAAAATTTGGTGTTTAATCTATTAGTAATCCATCCGACTTTTGTATAAAAAGATTTCAAAGCAAAAAAAGCCCCCCCAAAAAAACAAAGAAAAATTCAGTGAGAATTTTTTTAGAGGCTGCCGTGCGTTCAACCATTCAAAGATTGGCGTGAAAACAATTCCATTGTGTGAAGGCATTACAGTTTTGTTTGACTCTTCACTGTCTTCATGATTTAAAGAGTTCGTATCCGGCCAAAGTGTGAGGAAGATGATTAAAGAGTTGTTTAATTTTTTTCGTCGATGTCAGAGAAAACAAAGAAAAAAATTCTTACATTCAAATTTAGATTTCAATTCAAGTGTGACAACATTTGATGGAACGATAATTAGAGTTCACACTGAATAAAGTCAAGTTTTTCAAACACTGATTTTAAAAACCGATGTACATTGTCTGCTTTAAGTCAGGTGCTTTACAAACTTCTTAGCCACACGAGTTCACATTATACCAGACAAAGTTACACACACAACACAAGAAAAATTTCGTTTAGTGAGTATGTATACATATAACATAAAACCACCTTCTGAAAAAAGAAACGATCTTTCAGGCATCAATTTCGCAACCGAATTGAAGACATATCAGAAAAATATTATTAATTTTACCTATATTATAAAAGACTCAATTAGTTTTACTCATCAGAAAGTTTATAACAATAATAGATTATTAGTGTTATTTATATGTATTCTCCCTCCGGTCACATATTACATTTTTTTTGGTATATATAAGTGTTGAGTTTACGAATGAAGAACCGATTGTGATGCTACCTCCTCCCAAAAGAGGAAGTAATGCATGGGAGGATGGTCTTATAAAAACAGAACAGATACTACCCACTCCCGTAATTGAACATAGTAATATTGTACTATCTTTCAAATTGACATTCGTATCTGTTTGTACTAGATATAAATTTAAGAATATTTGTTTAAAAACGATGGATAGTTCTTGTCGATTCTAGTATAGTTTGTCAGTATAAGGTCACCAAGCAGTAAATACTAAAATGTGCAGGTCTCTCATTTATGGTCAATCTACGAATACAGAAGAATCTCAGATGGGGAAAAAACACATAATTAAAAATACAGCAGTTACCTTGTTAGAGAGAACAGAAGCTAAATGACTATGTAAAAGAAGGATAAGTCAGACAAGATTCAAAGATACAGGGGAAATAAACTCGAAATGGAAGAATATCTTGCCAATCTCTGGTGTTGATAACACGAAAAACAAAACCAAGTGGAGAAGTATGTTTCATAAAGACCACAACTGCAAATAGACATTATATAGAGGATAACCTCTATTGTTAACATATTGTAAGCAATCCTCTATATAATGTCTATTGTTAACATATTGTAAGTAATATGATGTTAACCTGGTTAAGGAGTATGCAGTAAACAAGAGTGAATCATAGATAATCATTGTAACAGTATAATTTTGATCACCTATAATACCACTAATGATAATGAAAACTTAGAACCTCCTAAAGTATTGAACAGTCCTTGGGATGCCGAATGTGTTATAGGCGTTCAAAACTAATATACTACTACTACTACTACTACCAAACACTTATAGGCTTCAAAGCTATTGCGGAGAATCGCACAAAATTTGGCATAAAGAACATTGTTGGTACTGTATTCGTTATTAAATTTGGCATCACAAACTGCCACTGACAGTAGAAGAAAAATTCTAGCGCTATATGTACTCACTGTTTGCATATTTTTACCATAATATCAGTAACCTGAGAAATCTATTCTTTACAGTAGTCATCCACCATCCACAGACAGCTGTTTCGCCGTACCATTGCACTTCAGTGTAGCTAGACATGGTCAGGTTTTGAATAACTGCAATTTAAATGGCAAGTATTTAAAGCTGTCTGGACTCCTTACACTTTTGTGACAAGCATGATAGTAAGGAAAATTATGTTATTATATTTGTTTACATTACCGACTGCCTAGAGCTCAATTCTTTTTACAAAGAGCAATGTTTTACGTTAAATGGTAACCATTCCACCCGTGTGTTGATCTAATAAGAGAGGTAAAGTAAATGTCGTCCACAGACAGCTGTTTAACCGTATCACGACTCTTCAGTGTGGCTAGATATAGCAAGTATTTCATGATGAGATTCAAAACACGAACAGCAATATTTTAACATATGAATATATATATATTGCTGTTCATGTCAATTTTTCATACATACATGTTTGAACAATAAGAATTTAATATAATCACATTAGCTTAGGAAAAAGTATATGAAAATACAAAAGTTTGGAAGGTTGTCAACATTTTTGTTCCAGTTGAAATATCTTAATTATTTAAAAAAAAAAAAAAAAGTTTTATTCTTAATGAGATAGGAATAATTTCTCAAACTGATTAAAGTCTTTTCGATTACATTTTTTTAAATCACCCAAAAGCAAAAAGCAAGAAAAACAAAACAAAAATAAGTCGAACGACGACAAGAACAAACTTACTGAATGTGCTTACTAAATTCAATTGCTGTAATTACTCGCATAGAATTTTAATCGGACATATCGGACAGGGGATGAGGGGAATGCGTATGATTGTTCACAGGCGAACATGTGCCTCCGAGGTAAAATAGTTTTCAGTTGGGAAGAGAAAGAGATGAAAACGATAGAAATGCCATTACTGATCCAGAAATCATTGTTCTGTAATGGCAGACTGGTGTGTCATTTTCGCAGAAGACAACGGCAGCCATGATGGGAAAAGGAAGGAAAAATTCTTCTTTTTTATTCCCCCCATCTTTCTTTTCCACCCATATTTGTCAACACTTTTACCACCACATTCTTGTTAATATTCAAAATTCTATGCAGTCTGAATAGGAAAGTATGAAGACCGTTTTTCCTGGAACGGTTCCAACATTCTTGACACAAAATATCAAACCAAATTTTCAAAATATCAGTTTCTCTACCTCAATATTATTATATTTTCTTTTTTATATTTCTTTATTGAGTTTATTGAATAAACATTTATTAGAATTTCTCTTTCTGGAAATCTTAAAAGAAAAAAAAACACATTTTTCTTGTTACAAATTAGATGTACTCACATATCTCTGTAAGAGGATCTTTCATTCCGTTCGTCTGTCACATTAACGATGGAAATGATATTTCAAACTTTAATCATGGTTTATTTTTAGATACGTCCATGCATCTGTATAAGAGGTTGTCTGTCGATAAGTCACACTCATGATAAAAATGAAAAATTCAAAATGCCATTTTTATCAATCTGCATGTTTAATGAGAAAGATGGGTTGATATGCCGTAAAACAAAATAAGAAACCTTTTTGGGTTATTTAATACCAAATACAACAAACATTTTACTAAAATTACTGTATCTTTGAAAAGGGTTAAAATATCCTTCAAGTGGAAGGAACAACTAACATGATAGTATAATGAAGGAAGAAAGTTTTATTGCAATAATAGTAAAACATTAGTAATGTTTTACTATTCATTCAATCTCCAAAACAAGACCTTCGGGTAATGCGGTGCTCACTGTATATAGTTCTGTATTGGTAAGTCCACATAGAATATGTTATACTCCTGTTTTTTCTATTACAACATGTTTCTACGTTTTTAGTAAAATTAACATGTTTCTAAGTTGTTAAAAGAGAAGTGATTTTTTTTTTTTGTTTTTGTCATCAAACTATTCTTGGATCCACACCCTTTCAGATCGACACCAAAACTGAATACGTCTTATACAATGTTGCTCACAATCTGTTGTAACCTTTTTCAAGGATACAATATACAGTACGAGTGAAAGGAACAGCCAACACGGTAGTAAAAGGAAGAAAGATTTATTGCAATAGAGAATAGAATGAGTGTGTAGACAGCTTAGTAAGACATTACTAATGTCCAAAGCAAGATACCAGTGAATGCGGTGTTCGCTATGTGTAGTTCCATATTAGTAAGTACATATAGGGTAGAGGGAGTGTAAGATATTCTATTACAATATGTTTCAAGTTCTTATTTTTACATTTATACATTTGCAGCATATTGTTTTGTATGAATAAGATTTTTTTGTAGATCAATTTGTCTTGTAGGATTACTATTTGTTTAGAAAATATTTGTAAACGATAGATTCTACTTAAGCTATACATGGGATGCTGACTGGTATTACCATTCTGAGACAAAGTTGACCTGGGAGTAAAGGCACGAAAGGGGTGACTCAACACTCACCAAAGGTCTCAAGTTTGTGCCTTGCCATTTGGTACAGTTTTGTATCATACCCAGCACGGTTGTGAGTAGAGAAAGCTTCAATAGTGGATACGGTAGGCAGGAAAATTAAAAGTAAAAAGGGCCCGGAAAGATGGATTTGGGGGTGGCGGAGTGGAGACGAATACCTTGCCTTCCCCAAGACATATTTCATTTAACCCGTAGATGTGAACTTGACTGATACTACTATTTCGGGACAGAATGTACCTGGGAGTAATGGCATCAGAAGTATGACTCATCACTCACAAATCATTGTGTGTCACCACTGTGCCAGATGCTCTTTAAGATCAGAAGGTGAAAGTAGTTTATGAGATATGTTTACATTTCTCTTCGTACCAGTTGGGGATTCGTCCCTGACAATGAGCCTGACAGTGACTTTGTTGTTGTCTGGTTGAGGTATGGTCCTGTTAAGTCCCAGGCGGTCCACCCTCCCAGGCTTTGTCTTCTCTAATTGCCTGACATTTTTTGTCGGTCAGAGTTGTCTAATCCTAGTGCACTAGCTTTTCAACTTAACACCTGACCTTGTGCCGTACCTCCTGCAGGGGTAAATAAAATAAGAGGCTTTGTCCGCCGGTCTGTCCGTCACGTTTAAGTTTGATACAACATTTTCATCACCGATTGCGTCCATTCAATCTGTACATTTGAAGGATTAGAAATAAAACTTTGTCATCTTGATTTTGTAAAAATACTTTTTTTAAATATAAATAAGAGGAACGTTAATGGCAATATTAAATATGCAGGCAATTTTAAATCAAGAACATTTTAAGAAAATATTTACAGATCACGAGCTGTTTAAAAGATACATAAAGCTTCATTTTCGAAGACAGACATTTGGGTTTTTTTTGTTATTTATCAATTTGTATTGTCTTGGAAATGGCTATTATCATTAGGATTGATTCCTTATGTTTATAAGAAAATAACAAATTCTTTATTATTTCTTATTTTACAGGAAATTCTTCAAAATTTCAATCTAATTCTTTTCTTCAATACACAGTATTTCGATTTCTCAAGTCACAACTTGCAAAGTATCTGAACATGTTTTTTTATTTGTTTTTAAATGTTTTCTTCAATATTATAAATGGAAAATAAGGAATAGATTCACATGCAATTATATATAATATATATTGTAAATTCTACATATATATATATATATATATATATTGTAAATTCTACATTGCTACATGTACCTATGAACATACACAAACAAATGGAACACAAATATAAGCTTAAATATGTTATATATCTATATAAATACACACATGCACATATATATATATATATATATATATATTAGTGTGTGTTGTGTTAATATATGTGTGTGTGTACATGTATACAATGCATATATAATTATATACATATCTATAGATTCGAATTCTGAAATGTATGTTATATAACCCTTTGAAAACACTTAAGACATATAATATACTGTATAAATAAGCTGTTTTCTTGTTGATGTTACGTGGGTAATATTACTAAACAAACTATTATTTAGTCTGTGGTGTTCTTTGCTTATATCCAGCCCCACAAAGTGAAAAGTAATCAAGCGATCCGGTTTCGAACCTCAGCATGAAACACTTGTCATGCCTAGCCAAACTGAAAGACTGTTACACAGTTATCCAGAGACAACTGTTTTACTAATTATACGTATATACTAGAAGAATACCCGTTCTGGAATGGGTAATATTAATTCGCTGAACAGAACAGGTTTGCACCACTTTTATGTCTCCTTACGAAGATTAGTATTCAATTTGATCCAGTCTTGATTTTAATCTAATATATTTGAATTAAAAAAAACATTTATTAATTGGAGTATTTTAAACATTTGCCAAATTTTAATTTCTTTGATGTCTCATACCTTTGGTTAAAATTTCACGAAAATCGGAAGTATCTAAATTTTCATGAAGGGCTTCCGCTCCTTTTTACTACTTTTGCATAAAACTTAATTAAACTGAATATAACTCACATTTGACCTCTTACACTTACCAGCTGTGTTCTAAAATTTATAATGATCTGTATATTAGTTTAGGAGCGAATCCTGTACAAACAACTATATAAACCTAAACCTAACTCTCTCTCTCTCATATATATATATAAGATATATACATATAAGATATATATATATAAGATATATACATATAAGATATATACATATAAGATATATATAGATATATGTTTATTCACATACAGACTGTTTCGCTGTATCACAGCTCTCTCATGCGGCTAGACAAGCAAGTGTCTCAAGCCGGGATCGAAACTAAACTGTCGAGCTGACTGTCGTGTGTGTGTGTCTGTTCTATGAACATATTAATGTATAAAATACACGCATATTATACACACCTAATATCTAACTATATATATATATATATATATATATATATCTGTGTCTGTGACGTAAACTTAAATAATTAACCGATCGTTATGATTATTTTTTAGCATAGCTGCTGACGTAATATGTAGTAATGAGATATGTTTAGTTAGCTTTGAATGAAGCTAAATTAGAGACCAGAAGCTGCAATTGATACTTGCGATTTTAATCAAAATTTTAAGTATTGGACATAAATTAATAAATATTCCCACAATTTCACTTTCTTCAGAATATTTTTAAAGGTTGTTAGGAAACATAATATCGGCAAATTTCTTACTTGAAAATGTAAATATTTTCGATTTTCATGAAATTTGATGCATAGTTATTATCAATTAAATGATTAGTGTCATTTTATCTAAATCGGACTAAGGATTTTAGACATAAGCATCTACATCTTGATTTGAATATTCGTAATAGGGACATAGAAGTGGTGCAATAGATCTGCTTGGTGAAATTTAGTGAGTTAATTGCAAATAAGTGACTTATCTCTTAAAAAGTTTCTGTCTATCACCCTCTTCCTCTCTCATTGTATGTTATGTGATCCCCCTGCTCTTATTCTATACCGTTTCTATTGCTCTTTCTCTTTGTTTATTAACAGTTGAATGTAATAAAGAGAGAAAGTCCATTATGAATTAAAGCGATATTACAATCCTTTTAATTTTTACTAACACGATGAATAGTAAAACTATTTAACCGGTAGCCGAGAGAGAAAGAAATGGAGAGAAAGATTGGGAGGATATCGCGAGCAGAGAGCGACTAATTTGGAATCTAGTCTGTTTATTATAAAAATTTAACTGGCTTTGCAAACTAGATCTGAATGGGTGACGTAATGAGTGACATTTTTTCTAGTATATATATATATAGATAAGTTAGGTATGTATATATATAGAAATATATATGTTTATATATATAGAGAGAGAGGAATATTAGAAGGCTATCACAATGCAACAAATGGAAATATGTCGGCGTTGAGAAGTAAGACAAGAACAAGAGTATTTTGTTGTTATTTTATAGTAAATCTTACTTGATTAGTCAAAACAGTGATATAATGTGTGTAACTGTGGTCTATAATATATTTTGAGGAAAGAATTCTTTATCAAATGGTAGGTGTTTCAAATCTCTTGAAATCTGTGTGGACCAGTAATATTTTTATATGGTTATACCACACAAAATATGAATGTCGCACACAGCAAATGGAATAAAAATACAATTTATTTATTTAATTTTTTTTAAATTCTTTATTGCATTGTGATAGCCTTCTAATACTTCTCTCTCTCTCTCTCTCTGATATATATATATATATATATATATATATATTACACATAATGCTTCAAGCAAACTACATCTCCTTATTATATATTTTTATATATGGTATTCATTCCAAGACTATATATTCAATAGTTTAATGAACCGATGATTATATCCTAGGTAACACAGTAAGTAACATGGCCACATTTTTTTTTGTAAACTTTACCATTTATAGGTGTGCCTCAAAATTCGCCCCATCCCAAAATCTTTTAAAATAAGCGAGATACAAAAAAAATTTAAATAAAATAATTGCTCTGATTAAAATTTTATGGCATAACATGACCAAAAAGATTTGATGCAAACTGATGCGTGTCAATTATATGTATGTGTGGGGTAAACTCCTAAACTTATCATTATGACTGATGGGATACGTATTCTAGGCAACATGATGAGTAACAAGGGCAGATTATTTTTTGTAAACTTTATTATTTAGGCGAGGGAGGGGGGTCCTTAAAACCGCACCCTACAGCCTCCAAAAATCAAAATAAGAAAGATACGATTTCCTATCAAATAAATAACGTTTTGTTACTTAAGCGCTCTCAAAAATAAATTACATTTTGTCACTTACGGAATGGAGATAATGCACATATTTTCATACTTTGGAGATATATAAAAGATATGTGTAGCTCAAAATGATATATATTTTGCTTATACCCGTCCTGGGACAGGGATTCCTCCAGTATATATATATATATATATATAATTAGAGAGAGAGGGAAACATTTGAATACAACTCATAAACCTAATTAATTATCTACGTATGCATTCAAATACGTAAAAAACACTATAGATTCATGTGAGCACACAATACTTGCCAAACAAATCCATAGTATTTTTCTAAAAATATCAATCAAATGGCTGGAATTGTCATTTTTCATCGACTGATTGAGTTGGAGTGAATTACATGTCAGACCAATCAGTAATTGACAATGTACATAACAATTCGTTCAATACATTTAGTGACTACTTCAATAATCATGAACTTTTAATTACAATTCGACGAGAGTCTCGACATGAGAGATAATTATTTTAAGGTTAGTTCCATTTGTCGATAGTAATATTACAAGACGGTTATGGGAAATGTTCCAATTGATTAACTCTCACGTGCTGAATGTTCAATGTAAATAAACAATTTCCTGATCGTTATATAGTAAAAGAAATATACGGACATATATTTAAATCTATGTAACGCATGAGAATGAATTCAGAAATAATGGGAAAAGAATGAATTTGCAAAGATCAATCTGATAAAATATTGAATAGAATTTTATGTTTATATAAGGTGTCCCTACGTTGTATGTTGGTTAACTGAATAACAACACGGACTGACGAACTGAGTGTCCTACGTTCGAATCAACTCGTTTCCACAGCACCACTTTAAGTTATGACTGTTGGCAATCTTCACCTGACCCCTCTCAATGCTACCTATTAAAAATCAACTACAATGCTGATTCATTCGAATGTACTTTTTATCTGTATATTCATGATATATATTACTAGCAGGACCCATGCCCTGGAGTTGCGCGCCAGAGACATATAAGTATTAGAGTAATAATTCTTTCAAAAGAAGTTGAGAAAGACCCTGAAAGTACTTTAGGTGAGTAAAATGGGATTTATTCATGCTTTGAATCAAACAAAAAATAAGTAAATGTGATCCAAAAATATGCGTGAAGCCTACCAAGGTCAGTGAAGGGAAAATCCTTAGGATTGGGATAAAAATTGCCTCAATCCATGAGTGCACATTTTGGTAGAAGATTGCTTCTTGATTTTGGTATATTCAATGATGGTTTTTAATGTGTTGAAAATCCATCTCCAATGGGGAAAAAATTAAAATTTCTGCATTCTAGAAAGATTTCTTCTTTACTGTCAGAGAACAGAAAATAGTAATTATAGTATCATAACACTTAGTAAAAAATAAAAATAAATCAAAAAGAAATTTATTGTAAAATCAACAAATAGTTAAATAGAAGAAAAATAATCCAAAAAATAAAAATTGCCGCAGTCTAGAAAAAATTGTCCATAACTGACCGAGAAGAAAAGAGATTAAGTAACAGATGCTACACTGTAATTTGAAGTATATTTTGAAACGTAAAAATAAATAAGTAAACATAAACCGAATTAAAATAACTGTTTTGTGTATTGTAGTAAGTAAATAAAGAAATAAATAGAGAGAGTGGGGGGTTACCAAATTAATCTGTAAATAAAAGTCTTGAAGGATTTCATTTCTTCTTCACTGACCGAGGAGTGAAAAGAATAAGTATAGTATCATAACACTTAGTAAAAAATAAAAATACACCATAAAGAAAGAAATGGTAAAATCGACAAATAGTTGTGTAGACGAAGAAATTGACCGAGACTGACCGAGAAGAGCTTAAGTATATTTTGAAAAATAAAAATGAATAAATAAAAATAAACCGAATTAGATTATTTACTTATTACAATAAAAAAAAAAACGGTTAAAGAAATAAAGAGAGAGAGAGAGAGGGGGGGTATCCCAGACGTAGAGAAAGGATGTTTATAAATGGTAAAAGTTTACATGAAAAGAAAAAAAAAGACAGAAATGATATGCTCAGTGGAAGACATATCAAGTAGAATTACAATTCCGCAAAATTACAATTATCGAAAACAACGTAAAGGAAAAGACGCATGGAAAGAAAAAGTAATATTTTCTGGAAAAAAATACATCTGAGGATTTGCGATTGTTTGAGTAATGTTCGATAATTATGGATGGTCAAAATCGGAAAAGTTTACCTGTGTTGTGTAGGAATTATTACTGTCAGCAACGTGTAAAAAAGATATTATGGGCCTCCATAAGATATCTATGAACAATTGGATGTTTTTTAGCCGAATACCTCTGTTCGTGTTACATTGTGTTTTGTTTTAGATTGAGTTAGAAGCCTTAAAAGTGTTATGTATCTAAATGCCCAAGTGTTTATGGCAAAAATGTATAAAGTGAAGAAGAAAGTATACATGTAATAATGGAAGATTCGTGACTGGAATGGATTTACTCGATGATATTGATAGGTACGTGACGCCATTTTGAATCAATTAAATAAATGAACGGATTCGTTTCTATTGTAAATTATTATATTCTGGAATGAGTTGAAGTGTATTGTTAAAATTATTTACTGTCCTTCGTTACTTACAACTATTATGTAATTCAATATTCTGGAATTAGCAAGGAATATTAGGGAGGGTTTATTATTTGATTTACGAATCCGGTATATTATGTATGAAATTGTTAGAAGAATGAAACAATTACGGTGATCATTGTAAGTGGGAAGGTGGGAGTAGGAAAATGGTAGAGAAAACTGTTTGCTACCATCTGTATGGGGTATGTTTTTGTGAGAGTTTGTGATGGCAGTCTAAAAGTAACATTTATTGTTAGATGGTGGACATAATTCACTCGTGCGTGAATCAAGAAATTTATGATTAAGCTGAATAGAGTGGTGAGTTTAGTAGAATGTGGTTATATTCTTACTGTCGTCATATAAGGCAAAGACATATGTGTATGTGTGTGTCTGTCTGTCTGTCTGTCTGTCTACATATCAATCGTCAATAGTTGATCTCTGAAAAAACCCTAAAACAACAATGGCATATTTTGAATCAGCAAGTTCCTGCAGATATTTTAGGCTCGTTTAAAATGATTAAAAGTGTATTTTCTATTATAATCTTTTTCTTCTTATCTTATTAGTTGTTGTAATGGTGTTCACCGTGGTCGGGTTGAGTCGGCTTCTTCCCTGGCCTACACCACATCCCAAACCATGGCGGATCATGCATGATGGTCCTAAGCAAGATCACACGAGAAGTAACCAATCATGATTTCATCGTCGAATGCCAACCACCAGTGGACCTAAGAACTCGGGCAACAACCATAAAGGAGGACTTGACTGAGTCATCAGATGCCCATCGATACACTTGCACCACCCAGGTAGGGAGTGTTTCATCGCGAATTAATTCCCCTACTGGACGCAATCTTTACTTTATATACAAGAAGATAAGTGAAATTTTCCCTTATTTGATTGTTTATGAAGCTATACCGACCAAAGGCTGCATACAAATCCTTAATATGTGAGATTATACACACATTGTTTCATGTTAAGATCAAAATATATTTGTTCGTCATATTAAATATACAAAGAAAAAATCGATTAGAAATAACAGTTTTCTTTTGATTAGTATAGATATAGTCACAAATCGTCTGACCACTGCTCAAATCACCGGATATAAGTATTTCGAAGGATATAAAAATTTTGCTGCACCGCTCTCTACAGGTGCTCAAATATGTAATAATCAAATAATCATTTACATGTTTTTACATCAAGGTTTATTAAGTATTCAATGTTCGCTTAAAGTCAATTAAAAATTACGACTAACTTAATCTAATATTTAAAATTCCCGCATTAAATACATGCTACATAAAATCCGTATTGCTTTTATGAATATATGTTATTTCCATCCTGGGCCGACGTAACACCAGACTATGATTTCAGATAAAAATAGTTATATAATATTATAATCGAAATTAATTAGTGTAATCCAGTGTTCGCTTTTGTAAAAGTATAAACTCTTTTACTTATTAAATTTTTTAACAAGCTCGGAAAATGTCAACTGTTTAATACTTCATAGTACAACGAAATTTATGGGGGTCTATAAGCGAAAGAAAATCTTAATATATATTCATAGAAATAATAATGTAGCGCATATTTGATATGTGAATTTAATATTTATAAAATTCAGAAATTACGATTAATAAATATTCAGTCAAACAATAAATCATTCACATTTTCTTGCAGCAAGGTTTAATAATCATTCACATTTTGAGCATCTGTAGAGTTTACAAACGGTGAGGCGAAAATTATGTATACTACGAAATATTTGGTTGAATCTTATTTTATGTTAAAATTTATTCTTCATACATTTACAATAAACTAATACGATAATTATAGTTGTTAAAATCCATAAATACTCATTGATTTACATGTTACATATAGTTGTTTATAATATATAACTACATCCGTATGTAACGGTTCATAGCAGTTTTTTTCTTTTTCCTTTTTTCAGCTTCATTTTTATTTTAGAGGATATTATTTAGGAAATGTTAATGTAAAAAGAAGACAGTTTTTAGATAATAAAATAAGGCCGGCGTTACGTTAACACTCACTGCTTAGCCAGCAGGAGTGTGACGTTAACACTGACATCTATTTGACCATTAATGAAAATGTAATGGAATATGAGGTTCAGGGTTAGAGCAGTCGTTTCTTTGGTCCCTCAAATATTTCCAGGCAACGCCGGATTACGGGTCTTATAGCTTCAGGAATACAAAATAACTCATCAACGTTTCCATGACATAAATGTTTTTTTTAGTTAACACTTTATATGATTGGGTTGAAATTTTGCATGGTGGTTACTGTTATCAAAAAGCATCAGATCCATACATCATAATTGTCAAAATCCAAAGTTAAAATTCTGTCAAAATTTCGACCATGACCTAACATGCCAAGGTCATACAAAATCCAAGACTTCATTGCCTACTAGAGAATTTCCACAACGAACGTAATACTAAGTTATTGTCAAAAATGTGACTTTCATCTTTTTTGTGACTTGACCTTTGACCAAGATATCTTCACATTAAATAATTTCTCAGTCAAACTATCGATGATGGTCTAACTAAGTTTGGTGACGATTGGTCAAGTGATGTGTACGCTAGGCTGTACACAACAAACAATCATACTCGAATGAAAACATAACCTCTTTGGCGGAGGTAAATATTAAACACATTCAAAATATTAAAAAGTAATATATGTTTTCCTGCTCCCAGCCCATAACAACAGTGTTTAAAACTATTTAAAATATTTAGGATAAGTACCTTTTACATACATATATTCACAATAGTAAGTTTTTAAAAGGAAGTAGATAGGAATATTTATGTACTTGTACAGAGGTAGATGTTATTACTAACATTTGGGATTGCCAGTTAGGATCACTAGCGTGACTGGCTATCTATTACACCATGCATTGGCGGCGTTCTGACCATGTTCTAGAACTCCACTTTCTGAAAGGGTTAATTACACTATAAGAATCAATGCTCGTGTGTGCATAGGCTTTGCCTGAGGAGGTTTCTTAAATTCAATATCATTAATATAAAAATACTGAAAAGCTCTAGTATTGTCATTTATGATTGTAGCCATATTACGGGTCAGATTTCTGTGTCGCTATCGTTGCGAGCACACTCAATATATTGATTGCATATATATGGCTGCAAGCTTCTTATAAAATGGCTCCTCCATGTGAAAAATCTCTCTAAGGTTTCTCCATTGGGATTGCAACAAAAATCAAGTAGAAAAAGCATATCACCATATCCAATATTCAATAGTGTCTTCGAAGGAATCCGCAAAGTGAGGTTACTTTGCAAAGTGCATCAACTCACAAATAACGTTTGATTTGAGAAAAAGAGTTTCATGTTTGTTTAAAAGCCTTTCTTCATGAAAATCTAACTTTTATTCTGTATACAAAACAAACTGAATATGTAGGAAAAGCTGAACGCAAACTGAATTAAAGTGAAGTGAAAGAGAGAGAAATACATTACAAAGCCAGGAATCATTCTCAAATACATTTTTGTTTATACATATTGAGTTTGTTTGACAAAAATAAAAGATTGACAATCTCTGAAATAAAAATGATTTTTGAAAATAAAAGATCTTTTTTCCTTAAACCTTTGACAAGATGGTATCTTTTCTTGGGATAGATTTTGGTCATGTGTGTAATAATTTACAGGGTCAATCGTTCGAGTTTTATTTTTATTCTCTTTCATTTGCTATCATGACACACAGAATGAGTGTTTAGCTGTTGATAGACAAATTAGGATCGGGATTAAAGACCCTGAAACTCCATAAACCCAGCCTTACAAAATTTCAGACAAAACAACCCATTGAATGAAATACAAAAATGATTTGCTTCTACAAAATACATTTATTTGTTTTTATTTATATAGATATTTCATTGAATTGAATGTATGTATATATTTTTTGTTCAGAAAGCATTATGATAAGAGTCCTAACCAGTATCATATTTATCGCTATTTAAAACTATGATGTTAGTGATTACCATTATGTTTATTGTACAATAGTTGTTGTTTTTTTAAAAAACATATCATATCCCACTGAGTTTTTTTTAGCTAACAGCAAAGTGAGTTTACTTTGCAAAGTGCATCGACTCACAAATAACGTTTAATCCGAGTAAAAAGGAGTTCCATGCTTGTTTAAAATCCTTTCTTCATAAAAGAACTAATTTTTATTCTGTAGATAATACATTTTGCAAATGTATTGTCTTTCTATATCTTTTTTTCTTAACTGTAATTCAAAGTTAGATATTATTCTCAAATCTTGAAAAAAAAAGAATCTTTTTGAAATATTTGGAAACATATCTATATATTTTTTTTTACATAAAGGTTTATCCCAAGAATAGCTGAAAATGTTAACTTAACAATTTACAAGGTCAGTCATTCAGGTTCTATCTTTTCAATGTACTCTCAGAACACAGTCTGAATAAAAGAATCAAGTTTTGATCTGATAAATTCTTTCTTTTAATCTTAGTTCTTGAAATTTAAAAAGTATTCCTGTTTAAATGTTTCATGACCCATGCAATCTTTTTAATGGGTGAACATAAATGTTTTGTAGATGTTATATAGATAACACGCAATAGATAAGATTGTCCCTCCCTTATTAAGTTAGCATGACGGTAATATATAGAATCAATAAACATCCTATATAAACCAAAAATCTTCGAAAAAAAAAATTATATATATATATTTTTCAATTTCAATTGGCTGAGAAGATCACATGTGATTAGAAGAAATAGACAGAGAGAGTTGATTAGTAGTAGTACGATACACAGCACAATCCTTTGGGAGTCGTCATTTATCATGGCTTAACAAGACGAGATGACTTAATTTAAAATTCTGCAATTTGATTACCTGGCCAGGTACATTAAATTTGACATATTTTATTCTTTTCGATTAAATTGCCATCACAGTCATTTTATTCATGTCCAGTTTCGAACTACGTATAAAGACCAACATGGCACCCAGCATAGACATGTGCAGTCCTGCGAGATACAACTAAGATGATCATGACCAAGAATACATATTCTTGGTCATGATCATCTTAGTTAGTTGTAACACATTAATCTGTATGCGAAATCCATATCATCAAAATTCAATCGGTTCCAAATACTATATTGCATTTGATGAAATCGTAAAAACTTTTTATTGGGCAATTATTTAAAAAAGACAATTTACATTTAGAATATTTTCAAATAAGTTTGTATAAAAATAAAAATGAAATAAACTATTATTATATAGTGCCTTTTAGTTTAAAGGAATATTGACAGAAATTACGTTTTATCAAAAGTTTCATGAGAATAAATGTAATCCAATACAAAAAAGTTAGAAAGTATTTGCCATTAAAGAAAATTCAGTATAAATATTCAACATTTATTTAAAAAAGAAATTGCATGAATGTCTGTTTTCGATCTTTTTACTACATAAAACTATTCCTGAACTTAGAAACAGAAATCACCAGCATGTTGTGAGTTAGGATATGTTTTATCTTTTTAAAGTACTATTGCTTTGATTATTTTATTTTTTTACTGTAGTCATAACTAAAAGGATGTCTATTTTCACTGTGTCTACTTATAACAGCTAAGAAAGTGATAACAACAGAATACTGTACTTTTTCTCAGATTGTGAGTTGTATAACCGCTACCACCACACCATTATAGAAAATCATTTAAGTCATCAATCTCTATGGGAGAATGGATTCGAATCCCACCACATACATACATCCATTATGTAACAATTGGTGTGAAGAACGATTACATCAGCTAATATGAATTTAGTATCAAGGTGGACCAGTGCAAGTTATCTGAACACGAAAATCTGAAAAACAAGTTTGCGCTCGGACTAAAAGAATAAACAAGCCTGAACTCAGGTTTGGAGTTCAAGGAAAGGTCAAACATAAATGTTCTGACAAATTCTGTCCCCTTGAAGCAGTTACGTCATGATATCGCGTGAAAAAGAGACGTGTTTCTGTCTCTGGAAGCAGTTTTTAGTCAATCACGAGCAGATGTAAATTCGAGATGTAATTCAAAAAAAAAAAGAAAAGGAAAATGGGAATTTAATCCCTAAAAGAGTTAATAGCGACTGGTCTGCCCACCCTTCCTCCTTTTCCCTGTAACTAAATAGTTAAATTAAGAACATTTTGGCCCCTCTCTCTCTCTCAATTTAATGAATGTATGACATTTAATCGTATGACGAGAAAATCTCAGAGAATTTAAACTGGGTCTTTATTTTTCAGTTGCTTTGCTCTTCATTCTCTGTGCATGAAAGGGTACTTGGTTTCAGACCCACTACGACAATGATGACAGCAAAATGCGGCACACTAGACGATGATGATGGTGATGATGAAATGCGGCCCACTATGATGACGATGACAGCGCCTGCACACCAGTATAATGAGAACAAACGAAGTAAGATTAATTGATTTCAAAAAGAACTGAGTGTTTTAAGAAACGACAACGCAACACAATTAGTTGGCATCACTAATTACCAAACGTAGAATAATAATTATTATTAGCAAAGATACCAAAATAGCCAATATTGTGAAAAGGGCAAATTTAAGGCTAAACTCTATGTAATGCATATGTAGTAGACAATACGAAAATCTACACAAATTTGATTTTTTTTTTTACTAATGAGTCACCACTTACCAAAGCCAGAAGCCACTCGAGGATAAGGGTTAATGTTATTGTGAGTTGGATGATGAACAATACAGTGAGTGGATTGGAAACGATGGGTGGAAAAGGCAGAATTTGATTATTTAAGAGGACGTTCGACAAATATTTGTTGATATTTGTATATTATTTAGGTTCAATCTTATAATTTTAAGAACGTCATGGGTAGTAAGGGACGTTTTGCTATGTATATTCTTCGTTTTAAACTCAACCTTAATAAAACAACAAAAACAATACATTCTATTTTTCACTATCGATTGTTAAGGATGTGTGCTTAGGTTTTTTTGATTTTCCCTTCCTCTTTCGTTAAATAAACAAGACAATTCAACAAACAAACAGCGGCTGATAAAATTCACTATCGTGAGCTCAGAAAGTCACATTTTCGGGAGAATTGCTTTTAATGACATTATTCAGCATTGTCTCTGTGCAAAAAGCATGGAAAGTTCCTATCTGAGACTCTGCTCTTTATGTAGATATAAAATATATTCTACAATATTTCCCTTTCTATTGTTATTCATTTCGTTTAGGTAGACACAGAGATTGATGAAACATACGTAAGGTGAGTAAATTGTGTGTGTAGATGGATAAAAGGGATATAAATACAGCAAATGTGTGTGTGGGGGGGGGGGGCAATATCCGTTTGCTCCAGGCTTACTATGCAGCATTGTATGCAAGAGAAATTTCATTTATTTGTCTGTAGACCAGTACCAAGCCATGGATTATTTAGTACTGGAATGGGTCACACAGTCAATAAAAGGAAAATAAAAGCGTTTTATTATTTCTAATCTGAAAGGTGTCGGTTTTGAAAAATGATCACTTCAGATCCAGCATTCATTGGTTTTAGTGTCCCTGTGATTAACACAGCCACATTAGCAGCTAACACAGTAGGAGAAAAAATACAAGTAATTCTTGAATCTCTTAAGAGAACAGTGCAAACTGGTGTCCTACAGCTCATTAACTTACATGTTTTTTTATGAAACTTACTTTTAAGTTAACTCATTGTTTGCCGATAAATAAAATGTTAGTTAAAAAGAGAATTTGTAATCGTGCTAATTTCTTTTCATTTCGTTGTCCTATTGCAAACGATTCATTGTATTTCGAGAAACGAAAGGATTGCAGACGGCTACGTTGAAAGAAAGGATACACCTGGAATTAACTTTCTATTGAAGTTATTTAAATTTCTTGCAAAAAAACAAAAAATCATTTAATCATTCAATTCGTTTTCTGTTAAGTGATTTTATAATACAAACGTGGAGTTTGCATTCAAGCAGTGAGCAACAACAAAAAAGAAAAGGAGTATTCCCTGTTTATTTATATTCCAATATATTTTTTTTCCATTTTTTTTTAATGTTTTCTCTACTATTATATACATGAAGAAAATATAAATTTTACCAAAATGTCGCCTGAGAAATTTTTTGCAGTCATTTATATTAGCTGGAATAGGTGTTTCATGACAGGGTCCATAATATTGAGGTTCCTTAATAATCAAAAGAAGTTTGATTGGGACAAAAACAATAAAATCCTCTTCTTAGATGTTGTAATAGATACCAACAATAACGGATTCACCACAGCCACGTATATAAAACCTACCAATAAAAACTCTTGTATGCTTAATTATAAAAGCGAATGCTCTTTCTGGTACAAAACCGCCATTATCAAAAACCTATTATCCTCAGCTAAACTAATCTCTCTTCTTAACCAACTATTTTTCAACACGAACTTAAAAACATTAAACATTCTCTAATCAATAATGGCTTCCTCAATTACATTATAGACGACCAAATTCGATATTTTACTAAGAATTGCTACTAAAATACTAATAAAACTAATCCCCCACTAAATAAACATAATCAGTTTTTAATGTGTGTATCTATTTTATAATTATTATGTAGCTATGATTAATAAAATTGTGTCGAACGGGAGTACAATAAAAAAAAAAACGTATTATTTATTATAGCAAATTTAAAACTTCTAACCTTATCATCACCAACAATTCTTTCCCCTTGACCAATGTTTTCGATAAGACAAATCTCGTATATGAATTTAATTCTCCCTTGGGAGACTGTATCTCTGACAATGAAGAAACAAAACATATATGTAAGCTTGACTACCACAATCCTGTCGAGACGTCTCACTATGCACCTATCTGACACAAGCACAATAGCCCAGATCTAAAAACTAATCATTCTTGCCCCCCCCCCCACCTTTCAGCTTCGAAAGATTCTTGTAGACAATACAACTATATTAGTTTCTTATTTTCGTATTCTAAGACTACAGATATTAGAAGCTCTATACATAAAAACTGAAAAGCCAGCAATTAAAAACATTAATTTCGATAACAGTGAAAACATCCTAAAATGCTTTGAATATGAATACGTCATTAATACTACAACGAATCACACGGTTCCCGCCCAAGTCATCACTAAACATTACTTTAGTCGAGACCACACACTCTGAAAATGGGTCCATAAGGAATCAAAAGTACTAGGGTACAAAACGAGTATGGCAAATTCATCTGCCAGTTCCAGCCTGAAACTCGAAAATTAATCAGGCATCTAGAATGTATCAAGGAAATAATTTGCAGACACCAGTCGTCAAGAAGAAATGCATGCTATATACGAGGCTGGTCTAAAAAATAACCGACCTTTATTTCGCACGGAAAAAATAGAGACGATAGGGCGGCACAACTCGACACATGCGCATGAAGGTGTCTTCCTTCACTGTGTAAATTTTATCACCGCCTTACTGCGTGTTAGTTGCTGTCTGTCGGTCGCTGAGTGAGGTGCTACACAACGTGTTCGTCGGATTACCGATTCTCTCAAGATGACTGAACGTATTGAACAAAGGTACTGCATCAAATTTTGTCAAAAGCTTGGTGATTCTCAAAGCAAAACAATTCGTAAGAGCAGGTGTTTGGAAAAGATGCGATGGGTGCAACACAAATTAAGGAGTGGTTCAAGCGATTCAAAAATGGTAGCACACCAGCAGAGAGTGACCAGCGTTCTGGCAGTCCTCAAACTGCTCGGAGTGCAGCTGTTATTGAGAGGGTGCCAAATTTGCTGATGGAAAATCGTCGTTCAACCGTGCGGGAGATCGCCCAAGAGGTCGGAGTGAGTAAAGATTTCGCACATGCAATTTTGCATAATGATTTGAACATGCACAGAGTAGCTGCAAAATTTGTGCCCAAGTTGTTGTCGCAGGAACAAAGCGACCTCCGTTTAAAGTTGCACAGGACCTTCTGGAAACCTCCAACACTGATCGTGGGTTTCTGAATACTGTGATAACTGAAGATGAGTCATGGGTGTGTACGGATACGACCCAGAAACAAAAAGACAGTCGTCACAATGGAAGCATCCCGAGTCTCCAAGGCCAAAAAAAGCACGACGGGTGCAAAGCAAAATCAAGGTGATGCTGACTGTCTTCTTTGATATTCGTGGAATTGTGCATCACGAATACGCACCGTAAAGACAAACTGTGACAAAGAGGTACTATCAAGATGTTCTCCGGTGTCTCCGTGATGCAGTTCGGCACAAAAGACCAGACATGTGGACGGCGAAAAACTGGCAACTGCATCATGACAACACCCCCACACATTCATCCCAATTGATCCAACATTTCTTGGCCAAACATGGAATTCCAGTCGTTCGCCAACCTCCCTACTCTCCAGACATGGCTCCTTGCAACTTCTGGTTGTCTCAAAAATTTAAGTCGCCACTGAAATGTCCTATTTTCAGATTAGAGAAGAGATAATGCGGAACGCGAGGGCAGAGATAAATACCATTCCAAAAGAAGACTTCCAGAGGTGGGCTAAGTGTGTGCAAGCACAAGGGGTCTACTTGAAAGAGAATTAGAGTCCCAACCCCCTCAGGCCAGAAAAAATATTTCAAATACCTATGGTCGGATACTTTTTAGACAGGCCTCATATATATATATTCCATAATTAAATGAAAATAAAGTAATAAAAAATAAATAAATAATGGTAATAATAGGAATAAATAATATTTAATATAATAAATAAAGAATTATTTATTAATAGTAAAAATAAGAAACAATAAAACCAAATACACAAACGATAGAATAAAATCAACTCAACCACACACCCTTTCTTTTCTTTTATTCGCCCTTAATGTTTTATAGGTATCGTTAACTCAGTCGTCTTCAGGATTAGGTTTTTGACAATAAGAAAACTTAAGAAAGTCGAAAGTGCTCGGGAAAAAATGGCCGAAGTAAGAACAATTGGGGAAATACTCTACGGACTGCCACCTGAAACCAGAAGGATAGCTCGACGGTTTGAGAACCTCACGAAGAAGATTTACAAATCAGAAAGTTTTGTGACGTTCAACAACGCTTGCTTGGCTAGAATATATATATATATATATATATATATATATATATATATTCTATCCATTGTAACAGCAAGCAATCTGGGGCAAAAAATCTTGGAAGACGAGTAGTACAGGCGAATGTATTTATAATGCGCGCACGTGGCCAACGCTGAATATAACACCTTTTTTCTCACCGTAAAACTGTAAATACAGGAAATAAATCTGTTTTGTTTCTTAGAACATGTTTGTAAGACTAAGAAAATTGGAAGAAAGCGAAAACTTAAATAGGTTCAGAGAACTCAGCTTGGTAAAATAGAGGTAAGCAACACAATTTGTTCCAGAATGACCAACGTCTAACGCAAGCTCATCGGACGTCCGAATCCCATGCTGGCTGATTTGAAAAAGACCGCTTCTGAGCAAGCAGGCGGTGTTGAGGCAAGACAGTTATCTGTGTGCATGTCTTCCGGAAGAGGACGGTGCTGAAGACAAAATGTCCCCTTCCTGAATTTTGACCGGCTAACATACAAAACTTTTGCATTCACACACACACACATACATTTCTATACATTATTATATACATACATATATATATATATATATATATATATAATAATCAGACATCTATGCAAAAACCAGAGTGCCATCGCTTTTTTTTTTTCAAGGAAAAATATTTTTTGTAAATATTATTGCAATCTCAAGCACGGGGTTCTTATGCCCTACGTTTGTTTTGCCCATTGCCCCCCTCCCTCACCTTGTTTGCCCTTTATTACATTATTAGATGAATAAAAAAGAAACAGTTTAAAAAACGATTTATCAAAATAAATCGAATAGGTTGATATGATGTAAGGCAAAGCAAACAAAACTAATCGAAAGCAAAATATTTGGAATTGGTAAAAAATTTAAAAAAATGGAAGCGATATTATAACAGAAAAATAGGCAAACCTTAATTGAATTAAAAAAGAAAAGAAAAAATGTTTGTCGCTTTGTTTGTTTTGTTTTTTTACTTTGACATAATTAAAAATAAGAAAACAATAAAAAAAAAACAAGTATTTACTTCAAATCATGTTGACGACAAATAAGAAAGGAAAATGAAAAAAAATCGTAGCTGTTGTTGTTATTGTTTTGAAACAAATAAATATTAATGTTACTTCTTTTAATCTTTTTTTTTCAAATAGTCACCGACCAGATTCGAAATTATGGGTGAAGACCTTTATAAATGTCTAGGTTATCATCGCCTTAACAACTTGGCCACAACTAATATGAATTGCGATAAAGTTAAAATCACATAATAATGTCGGTTGTATGGCGTAGAAAATTTTGTGCACATCTGTTCTGAGGAATTAAATTGATTTTGAATCGTTTGAACTGTCCATTAGAAAGTAATGTATTCTCAACGAAACTGATGTTAGTACATTTAAATTATACGTTCACTACTTTCATTGTATTTACTGACAATTTGTGAAATTAGATGTAGGAATGTGTACATAGGTGAAAGCTGTTAACAATCAAATATTTTTTTTTACTTGAATATGATGGATATCAATTTCGTCACGTACGAATGTCGATTGTAGGTCACAGGAAATTATCCATGTCGAGATCCTAACAACATTTCAGGAAGAGACCAGACTACAGCTGTGAACCAGAGGGCTAGAGAATGGGCCCCCTCCTACTGGTATGGAAATCCCCCCCCTTCTGAAGCCCTCACTCCCGGTTCAGAAGCACCCAAAATCCAGTGGCAAACACTCAACCACCTAAGAATGGGAATGGAGCAATCAAAAGTAGCTATGACTAGATGGGGCTACAAAACTGACCCAACTATCTGCGAATGTGGAGAGGAGGACAATACGATGCAACACTGCCTTGTCTGCTCTCTATTGCCCAACCAGTGCAGTCTGCATTATTGTTGCACTCTGCAAAATATTTCAAAGGACTGCATAAGGAGTGGGAAACTGTATGTCTGTCGTATGACCACATGCTTCAAAGAAGAAGATAGGAAATCTTATGCATATCGGCCCCGACGACTGAAATTGATTTGGAATCATTTAAACTGTCCATTAGATAGGAATTCATGCTTTAGCTATAAAACTTTTAAGCAAATAAAACTAGGAATAATAAATTCAACCAGATTTTAGCAGGGTATTGTGGGTTTTATAGTGATGATCCAAAAGAAAAGCAGTCCGTTTTATTTGTAAACTGAATTGTATTAACAAATTTATTTTAATGTAATAGTCTTTTGAAATTTAAATCCAATGCATATTCGAATTTTTGCAATTACATGGCCAAACGTTACTCATGTATTTAATATTTTTTTTTTATATTTCGAATATTCATGAACGTCAGTTAGTTACGAAGTACCGTATGTTTATTATTGTTACAATAATGCTGATCATTCGTCTGAATTGTTGTAATATCTGCGAATATATTGTGCTTTATATGTTTTTATTGTTGGTTTATGTAATAACATGTATTCCAGCAAGGAAAATGGTGATATTTCGGTCGAAACATATTATGACTCAGTCAAAGTATACTTTTTTCAAGAGAACATTTTGTTAATTAGTTTTAAAGAAAGACACATTAAAAGTATTTTTTAAATAAATGTGTTAAATTCATAATAAATTTACAATAAAAAAGCCCTGCACATTCCTCGTGTTTATTAATCAGTCGTTTATATCATTAGGTTACCTACTGTTGTGATATAAAAGTAATTTTAAGAAATATTTATGATAGATAGGATATCAGTCCTAATCTGAAATCAGACACAGGTAGAGCAATTTTCTATTTATTATTTTTTTAATGTGGCTAGTGCTGTTTAGATCATAATTGAATAAAAGCCACTATTCTAAAAAAAATCTTCCAAACCTGAATGAGTGTTTTCTAAAATAAACTGAAGCGAATTACATTGCGGTGCAAGGATAAAAACTGTTAAGAATCTGACTGACTTAATTTTATAAATAGATACGTATAACATAAACACCAGGTTTTGTATTGGATCAATACTTACTTGTCTTTGTTGTCGTAATCATCATAACATCTTAGTGACTTTATCCTCCGGCATTAATGTCATGCATTACAAATATGACCTTTTCCCCGTCTGATTAATCTCTGTTAATCAGCTCGCATCCTTACGGGCTGGGCTCACTATTTATATGTTCTGCTCTCTGCCATTGGCAACAGACATTGCCTTTCATCCCACAGTAAGAACTGAAGTTCTAATATTGTCGGCATTCAAAACATTATGGTAACAGGCAACAACAATGAAAAAACGAGTTCAAAATAATTCTTGTGTACTAATAAGACTATGACCGTAAATGATTTTTCTTGTTTGGTCAAATAAGGTTTTAAATAGTGTAGAACATTAAAGGAATACATTGGATGAATTCTGAAATAATGCTAAAAATAAGTTTACACAGATATTTGCGGAGGGGGGGGGTCTTTCAGATCAAATATTCAGGAGAATTTTATCTGTCTATATATAGATATATGTTGTGAAAATGTAGGTAATACAATATGATTAGAGAAAAAAAGTTGTGTGTATGTGTGTTATGGCATCACAGTTAAGCAGTTGATCTAAGAGCCAAACTAATCACCGATTTGGAATCAGCACCTTCGATCCGATGTCCTTATCGATGTCAGAAGTTCTTGAACCATTTTTTAAAACTCATTTTTACACGCTTTTAACTTTGAATAATAACATTAGAAACAAATGTTCTGACATTTTAGCGTTCCCTTTTAGCCGACTGAACAACTACTTTTAACGTGAAATCATCATATGTATTTGACATATTGTTTACTTTGAAGAAAACAATATTTTTTATCCATTTTTAATAAAAAAAAACAAGAATAAATGTTCACTAATATATTTTTACTTCAATAAGAACTTTTTTATTTTTTATTTATGTTGCTTTGTTCATGTATTTTAGACAATCGAACTATTTTAGACCGATGAGGAGAGGTAAATGAGTTCGGCATAAGGATTTTTAAGTAAATTAAAAAGAGAAAACACTTTCCTTAGATCGGTGACCTTGTGGATAATGCGTTTGCCTTCAGTTCCAATATTTTATATCATCGAATTTCATACTAGACAATTGTTGTTTTTTTTGTTATACTGTTCAAGTTCCTATTTACTTGCCTCCCCACGAGGGCTGAGTTAGACACAAGGTCGGTTTTTAATGTGGAGAAAATCAAGCTCTCCAAAAAGAAGTACTCTGGATTTGAAGAAAAACAAAATTGCCTCAAACTAGAAGGACTTCTCCTTAAGTGATTGAGGACAGAAAAGAAATACACTTGGCTTATAGTTAAGAACAAATTCAAAAAAAGTTGAGAAACCCGACATAGATACTTCAACTAATATATATATATGTATACATACATACTAGCAGGACCGCTGCCCGGGAGTAATATAAAATAATGAATCAAACAGCCGACAGAACGCAAATAGGTCACATCTAGAACAAAAATAGAAATTTCCCAAATTACCTAAAGATGTCTACTATATTTGTGTGTTCGAGTTTTAATTTCAGCGTTTTGTATAACCGTAACCTATGGTTTAGTTCGGCCAAAGTCGTTTTATTTCACGATGCCGGTTCAAATTCAGTAGATGCACTGTTTATTTTGTTTTGATCTGTTTTTTGTTTTGTTTTTTCGGGTTCAAAAAATGTACAAGGCACTGTTTTTCTTGAGTTTTGTTCGATAAGAACACATTTTGGGCCACTTTATTTTGAAGACAATGTAAATGAAAATGTGTTTAAAATATTGTGCTCTACGCTTCATCTAATCCGTCAATCTAGACTGATGCAATTTTATTTTCTGTCTAAATCCAGTGACCGTATTTATAGAGCTTGATTTTCCCCACATTAGTAACAGACCTTGTATCTACTTTCTTCCAAACGAGGGCAGAGTTAAATAGGGATTGTAAAAAAGGAAATGTAAAAAAACAAAACCGCATAACACAAATCTCATTTTTTTAATTTTTTACTTTGTTGCTTTTCTCATTCATTCATAGTGTTAAGGAAGGATTATTATACCTGCCTCAGGAACATAGTTTCTTGCTTTGTGGCAGGTAAGAAAATTAATAATCCATTTTTATCGGGTTCATTCTCGACAACGTAATGATATAACCAAAAATAACATCAGAAATATGAATATGTCTTTACAGGCCTTTTCTCATAAAAAAGGTAAAATGTAATTTATTTACAATACGTTAAAAACATTAAACCTAATGCTTTATGCTACGATCGATCAGGGTTGTAAAAAGAAAAAAATACTTATCTATTGAGTAATAAACCGTTCGTTTATGGAAGTATCATTTTGGTGTAAATCATTTATGTACGGTTTCAGTGTTCTAAATGTGAAAAGAAATTGTGTGTTTTGGCGATAGATTTGATTCAAAAGCACATACTATATATAATGTTGTGAAGTGCGTATTGAATGTTATTAATGAAACGATTTATTTACTGGAGAAAGTTGTTCAAGAATGTATCTAAATGACTAATCTCGGGCAATGCATGACGCGGTCAGGATTAAATGTGTCTCTTGCCTATGTAAACTGATCGCCGATTGGCTGTTTTACAAATTCTAAAGCGGTGAAAGAGGATTGCATTTCCTTGTGAAATAATTGCATAGCGGTGTTTGAGGAGTGTAAGAGTTAATAATTCATTGAGAGTTTGGAGATAGTTTGTCAACATTTATTTGCACAAAATTTGATATGAGGCTGTGTGAGGTATGGGAAGATCTGATCTTCATTGTCTTCAGCTATGCTAGCTATACCTAATCATTCTAATAACTGAACTCACTACAACTTAATATTTATTATATCTGTACATACGATAATCACCAAAACTTTGCAATATATATGTGGAAAACCTATTTAATCAGAAGATAGTACCTCCTATGGTGACAAACCGTTGCCAAGCTTTACATGACCATTTATTCACTAACTTGTATAAGAATGATACTGCTTAATGAAAACCGCAGCGAAATAAGATTGATGTTTGGCAGTGTACAGGGATTACCCCTATCCTGCGGGTATTGTAGAACAGAAAACCAATGACAATTAAAAGGGAAGCGGTAGAGAAAGATAGAGAAGTCAATGTTTATGGTTGCATTTCAGTTGTGTTTGTCTTCTTCTTCCCCCTTCTTCTTTACTCAGTAGATTTTGGGCCATATTAAGATATATATATATATATATATATCTGAATCAGCAGAATGCAAGCTAGGAAAATGGATCTGTCATTTTACTGAGAGAAATTATTTAGAAATTAGAAGCGAATCTATGAATTTTTTGACATTCTCATAAACAAGTCCTTTCATATTTCGAAACATAAGTGACAAGCTTATATATCACGTTCAATATAATTAAAAGTTAAGAATAATTAAAAACGAATTTCTATGAGTTAAGAATTCATTGAAGTAAACAATACAAACTATAAAATATAACTATCATGAAATATATATCAGGGTCGGCGGGACAGTTATAAAAGTGTGGGGGGGGCTCTCTAAAAAGTGTGTGCGTGTGTGTGTGTGTGGGGGGGGGGGGCCTGGCCCCGGCCCACATTGCGCCCAGAATGCCAAATATGGGAATAAATTCAATATCTTGACTAAAAATGATCGTTCGATAGTGGATGAGAGCTCGTTACAAGCGGAATGGAATTCTCTTGGTGATAGATAAAGAAAAATTCAAAATATTTCAATTTTTCGCGTCTGGGCTCAAATTACCTTATTTGGGCAAATTGGGGAAAAAATCAGTTTGGGGCATATTTTGGTTTAAAATGATCGTCTGGTAGTGGTTGATTACTCGTTAGAAGCGGAAGGGAATACTCTTGGTGATAGATGAAGAAACATTTTTAAAAATTCAATTTTTTGGCGTCTGGGCCCAAACTACCATATTAGGGCATTCTGGACCAAAAATACTTTTTTTGACATAATTTAGACATGAAATGCTTCCAATAAGACCTCAACCACTATCAGAAGATTATATTAGCAAGTCGCTTCTGGTAAAAAAAAATGAACAAACAGAAATTTCAATTTTGAGGGGCCCGGGCCCAAATTACCATATTTGGTCATTTATTTCATCTAGCATTTTTATAAAAATTATATTGATACGATCGTGTCGAAAAGAGAACTACTGTTATTTTAAACTTACTCAGCTAACATACAGAAATGGAAAACGTGAAAAAAATCACAAATATCTCAGAAGAATAATTTACATAATCAAGGGAAGTGAGAACAGAAAATATATCAATATAAGCTTGAAGTTTGAAGTGGAGGAATCGATGTTCACTAGAGTTACTGCGTGATACCTTTTTTAATATGGGTACCACTAAGGTTATGTTGCTAAGGGAGATGCTCTCTCTTAGATGGGAAGATGTCTGAGAGTTACTAAAAGTAAATTCAACAACTAAAGGAATTATTGACTTGAGTATTCACACATAGATACACTTTAGATTCCTCATTTGTAGTTGTTTTCTCATCTATTATGTAAAGAGAAGTCGAAATTTTATCTATATGTATAAAAAGTCAGAAACTGTCAAAGATACACTTACAAACCTGACATCAGATTTAGTGTGATCCTACACTTGAAAAAATACTGTACTAGTCATTCCATTGTGGTCACCTGGGACCAAATTAGTGCATAGATAGTAAAAAGATTACTTTTTACATTTTTACTGGTAGCTATTTCAAAAACAACACTGAAACAGATCAATCAGTTTTCTTTTTCTTTCTTTCTATTATATTGAACCGAAGTTGTTGTTTTTTAAGTGTGTGTAACATCTTTATTTCAATCCCTCTACTTAGTAATAATTGGCAGGGATACCCGGTTATACAAAGTTAAACATTGTTGCAGTACGGTATCATTCCTAAAAAAATTAAAGTTCTTATATCTTATAGCTTCAAAGAAGTTAGTGGCTACATCAAAGTGTAGTATCTCTTCTGATATTACACTTCATCATTTCTGTCCTCAAGTAGTGAAAGAGAAGTCCTTCTAGACTGGATTGGGACAAAATTAAAATTGCTCTAGAGTCCCCCTTTTTGAGGGAGCTGGATTTTTCACTCATTAAAAAATGATCTTGTGTCTAACTCGGCCATATGCCAAGCTTAAAATTAGCAAAAGGGCAAAGTTGAATCTAGAATATATCTGAGCTAATGACTATATCAAGTCTACATAAAGGTTGTGAGTTCAATCCTTGGTGAAGGCACTTCAGAAAAAATAAACTAATTCCTAGATATCTAAAAAGCATGGCATGTAAAATAAGATCAATCTATCCCAATGGTTTACGATTAAGTTCAAAGAAGGTTATGGACTATGGCAAAAGGTTCCTGGAGAAAGCCGGAGAGTATAACGGTAAAAACGGTGTGACAATGACAACAATTAAAATGAGGAAGACATGTAATTAACAACGATACCTTATCTCAGAAATATCGTGAAATACACAGACGTTTGCTTTCACTTATGCAGATTGTTGATTCCTGTAACGTTCTTTTGGTACTGTTTAGTTCATGCATGGTGATTATTCAAAACTGAAAGCAATCATAAATTTGAATAGTTTACGGTTAGCAACCCCCCTCTCCATAACAATATTCTGTCTTTAAGAAACTTTTCGGTCACAAGTGGAGTGTAGATTTTAGGTGATCTCTATATTTATATAAATACATATACCTAACTATATATATATTACCGATAAAAGTAATTTGTCTTTTCATTAAAGTCTGCATTAATTTCCCAGGTTTGTATCCAGATCGCCTCCACACCTCCTCATTGGTTACAGGCTGCTTCCAGTTGATATTCAGCATCCGGTGAGTAAACTATGTCTCCACAGAAAAAAGTTTAGTTTCTAATTTAGGACATATAGTCCAAGTCTCCCATCTATAAAGTAGAATGAACTAAACATACGCTTGAAGTATCCTCAATCTAGTCTCCAGCGAGATGGTACGAAACTGAAGAACAGAAAACAGCTTCATCAACGCACTCTTTGACTGGGCAAGTCTAGATTTTACATCTGCCCTACGCCTTATTTTTAGCTACTAATTTATAATTTAAGATATCAAGTGTGATCGAAAAGCAAGAGATTGATTTTTAAAGTTGACAAACGTAAATACTGATCTATTTACTTTCAATTACAAATTGTTGATTTCTAAAAATCCATAGTTTTAACACGTAAATTGTAAAAATATCTTAAATAGCAAATTACATATGTGGGCGAATATTGTTCAATGCCATCTGCATCAATTAGAAAAGAGTGCAGAAGTAGCAACAATCCGAAAAATGTAAATAAACTTCTATGTTAAAATATTAACAATATTAATCATGGAATGTTCAAAGATGATGAAATGTTCTGTCTGTTGATTACAAATCGAATTTTTTTGTTCTCAACACGACCAGATCGGGGTTACCTTGACAGTATCAAACCCTACCTTGTCAGGACGAGGTATTGTCCAGCTCTGTCCTGGGATGTGCACCCTCCTAGGAAGTACCTCCTCTCTTTGAAGATAGGTTGGTTTATTGTCGATTGGCTGAGGCACCCCTACCGGGGAATGCGGATGGGTCCGTTCTTTGGCCATTTTGGTTTCATCCAAAGTGGCCTCTCAAGAGAGATGGCTATCTCTACATTGTGCCACATCTTACTTTGGTGGTAAGCAAGTAAATCTTAACAGACTGATCGTTTCTGACAGCTTTTATCTCATTCAAGGGGTTACGCATTTGCATAGAGGTTCTCTATAAGCGTTTTGTATCTGCTGACAGATGATGGACACAACACAAGATCACTTATCTCGATGTTCTTCATGACAGACGTTAATAGGTGATTACCTAAATACAGAAGCCAAGTATTTAGCTGATTTTCTTGGAATTTTAATCAAATCCAGAAATGTTAAAGATAACTACAGTAAATTTTAATTAGATTTGTGTTAACAAATAAAATGACGATAAGAATGCAGTTAAACGTGATTGGTTTTTGAGCTTTTAACTAAGTAAATTGCAAAGGAGAAAATTGTGTAGCCCCAGCAGAAGTTCCTCTCATGCGAAGACATCACCTTATTCTTCGTAACCTAATCTACTTTAAAAGCCCTGTCGTTCACGAGAGACAATAACTTCAAATAAAATAAAATAATTTTATCCTACTTCACATCTTGGACGTGTTTTATTTTAAGGGTGATTAAGAAATTGCAAGCTTTCTAAAGATTCAAACAGAAATGGAGGACAAAAAAAGGAGACACAAAATGGAGGCAGAAAGGAAGTTCCATATAAAATAATTAAAACAAAACCATTCCAAACAAATTAATGAATAAATGAAATAAATTCACTGAGCAATAAAAAAAAATTCAAGCGGAAAGGAAACTGTAGTCAACTGCATAAAATGTCATAATGAACAGAGTGATCTTAATTTAGGAATGCATCAATCAGAAGATTTACAATTTGAGGGATCTATTTGACAAGAAGTCATAGATTAAAATCAGGTATTGTATAAAAAAAACTGAAATGTTTCAGAAGACGAAATAACAATTGAAAATAAAATATGAAGAAAATTAAGATCAATAGTTACAAAGTAATCTTCAAAAATCTTATTAAAAGAAATGATATAAAAAATCCTCATATCTACAAGAAGCTATGTCTGTCGATCAATCTGTCATGCTTCAGTTTGAAATAGCTAAAATAAGATGTGTATATTGATGAAAATGCTGTGTCGAATCATCTCTATAACAGGCTCTCTCCATCGGTCAGTTAGTCGGTCTGTCATTCATAAAGTTGTAATAGCCATTCTATCAGTCTGTCATGCTTAAGTTCGAAAAAGAGATCTATAGACACATCTAATGATTCTATCAAAGGCTCTGTTTTTTGTCGATCGGTCTGTCACGCTTAAGTTTGAAATAGCATTTTCGTTGGTCTGTCACGCTTAAGTTTGAAATTTTCATTGCTAAACGTGAAGATTGAATGGATGCATATTGTTTTACCTGCAGCCAAAAATACCTATGAGGATCTGTCGGTTGGTCTGTCTGTCACACTTATATTTCAAATAGCATTTTCATTGCTAAATATACAGATTAAATGGACACCTTTTAGATACGTCCAAGTACATCTATAAAAGACTATTCATCTGTCAGACTTTCATGCTTAGAGACATGTTTGAAATGCCATTTTCTTTATTCTAATTAGGTTTTTAGATAACATATTCTTTGGTGTGTTGTTATTTCTAACGTAAGCATATGTTTAGATGTTTTCATGCATTTCTATAAGAGACTGTTGGTCTGTCACGCTTAAGTTTGAAATAGCATTTTCATCGTGTATCTTAGAAATACCAGTTCTTATATTTTTTTAAAATGATCTTCACGAATCGATTAAAATCAAAATCAGCCATGAGAACCTAACCTGAAAGAAAGAAAGGGGAAAAGTCACAATCTTCTAATCGCCATGTAAGAAAAAGATGAAAGTAGAAAAATGAAAACACTATTAAAAAAAAAATGGCGACAACCTTCAAAAGATACTCCATATTTCTTTTTACCCAATCCTTTGATGTAGTCCAACTGAAATTCGCAGGAGTAATTTTTTTTTGTTTTCCATCAAATATTTTTAGCTTTGGGAATTAAATTTTTTTTTAAAAGAATTGTGCAAAACAGAGCTTTGATTTAATTGGTTCGCAGGATTATTCTTAATATTTTCTTAGAGGACTTTTTCTGCTTAATTCTTTAAAGTCTTTTATCATTAACGAATTTTTAACATTTCTATGAAAGTTACTGTGTCCTATTTTCCGGATTATAAGGTTTATTTAAATTTTTTTAAAGATTCACTCATTAAGAAATAGCTTAAAATTAGTAAATGAGTTCATTTGTAAAAGTTCAATTTTTTCAAAAATTTTCATCCAAAACAGAAATGAATATTGGGCTCGGTGTGTCTGTTTTTCGGTATTTAAACCATTTGAAGGTTATTTAATAAACACATACCTATAAGTAAACAAATCATTGATTGATTTGATTTGATTTGCCTGTTTTACAGCATATCGACCTCTTCTAAACGATTCATTCTATGCAATTTATTTAAAACAATTTGCTATTGTTACATATAACTGGGTTGAAATTCCAAGGGTATTCGTGCATAATTGAACATAGATTAAATAAGATTTAAACCTATCTCTGAACTGATAATACGTTACACAAAAAAAAGTTAGCGAATGACAGTTACGTAGCTCAAAAACGAGTAGTGACATCGTGAACAGGAAGTTGCTTTCCAAAAGTGATAGAGTTTTTCTATTCTCACTATACTCTCTCTTTTTTGGCTTTAGTGACTCTCTCTCTCTTGATTTTATCTACACTACTAGTCAGACGTGTTTTCGAAGAACTTCTTTGGGTGGAAGAGGGGGCGTGTTGGAGGAAGACTCACAACGTGTAACTCTAATTTAAAGAAAAAGCAAAATATTAAAACCAAAAAGAATTTTTCTTAGTTAAGAGGAATTCAGTGTGCAGTTGTTATTACACATTGCTAACTACTGCAGAGAAAGATGTTATACTACAACTGCTACTACAAACAACACCTGAAAGCAGACGTTGTAGACAACAATGCATGACACTCGCTGACCATTTGCTTACATGGCAAAAATTCGTCCATTTTGTTCCAGGCGACTTCTTGGAGTCGTGTTCCCCCTTAAGAAGATAAGGGGTTGCATTACAAGAACAGAAATCTTCAAAAAACCTAAAATGTGCAGTACGTTTTTATTTTACTTTTTTAATATGTTGTTACCAGTAAAAGCGATTCTATATAATTATTTTTGTAGTAACATATTTTATGTTATTTCCCTTTCTTAATAAGTTCTTAAAAGACCTGTTGTACACCCCCCCATAAGATTTTGCTCAACCTACCCTCAGTCAAGGGGTTCAACAGTAGATCACATCGACTTTTGGGTTTTTTTCCATATTTTTACAGACAAACTAGAAACTGAAGTGAGTTTTGAAACAGATATATTTTGGTCCTTACCACCATCAGATGTTCTAGGTCTGAAGACAATGGTCCTACTAAACCGGTTTGGTGCAGCTACTGAGAGCTGAAATGGTGATAACCACACCAGAAGATCTCAGCATACATCTCCATAATTTCATCAGCTCATCATCACACAACACGAAGGGATTTCTTTCTTGTTTTATTTATTCATTTAAGGATACAAAATTAAAAAAAAACATTGATAACCACTTATAAGAACGATCCCCAGGAGATCACTAGGATATTCCAGCACATGTCCCTATCTATCATCAGAGACAACACCATTATGACATCTTCCCGCAAGTTGTGATGAAAACAAAAAAACTTTGCCTTCATATGAAGGCAAGTAAATAGAGACTTATCAAGATAAACACTTTTTGATCGTCCAGTAATTGGAAGGGGAAGAGGTCATGATTAATGCACAAAGAATCAGAGCCAGCAGGCTGTTGCCAGAGTAGTGCAGGTGCAAACACTGTTACTGGCTTAGATTCTCCAGCTATATAGACGCAGCTGGTAACTCCACATATAGTTTCTCCATAGCACACTCCCTCTCACAGACTGTCCCATTCTCGACTCACCTCCCTGATCATGTGAACCAGCACATCTCACTTTTTGACCCGTTCTTGACCTCACTGCCCGAGGCTTGTATGACGAATGCCCATAGCACGTTCGGGAATGCTGATCACCTTGTGGTAATGATTTATATCACCCTAAAACCTAGTCCCAAGGCTGAGAAGCCGTTGCTCAAAACGATGAGATACTATAAGCAGGCTGATTTTGATTCCATCAGAGGTCACATCAGAGACGCCCCATGGAGTGAAACTTTTTCTCTCCCTGCTGATCAGTGTGCAAATGAGGTAATCGAATGGGTCAAAGCAGGCATTGAAGCTCATGCCCCCATGCTAAAATTCTACAGCAAGCCCGACTCTCCACAATAGTTCACCTCAAACTGTGGAGCTGCTATTGCTCAGAGGCAGCAAGCATTCCAATAATTCAGTCGTTATAAGTCAACTACAAATAGACAGAAATATATAGCCTCAAGAAAAAATTGTAAGACTGTGATAGGTAAAGCAAAGAGAAAGTTTACAAAGATGACCAGAAAACGCATTCAATACCAAAAACTAGGTACTCGCGATTTCTGGAAAATCTACAATAGTGTGGTGAACAATGGGCAATCAACAACTCATTCACTATGCAACCATTATGATGTCGTCTGCACGGCAACTGACAAGGCTGAACTACTTGCCCAGCGTTTCGCTTTAACACCACTTTAGACTTCGCAATGGGAAATTTGGGAGGGACTGGTTTGCGGACTGAAGCCACACTTGATGACCTGGTCATCACTCCATCTCATGTCCGGAACATCATAAAAAACTTGACACATCCAAAGCATCTGGGCCTGATCTTATACCAGTAATAATAATAAAGAAATGATTTGCTGAACTGGCCCCTGTCCTCTCCAGACTCTACAACAAATGCCTTGCCGAATCTTGCTTCCCTAGTAGCTGGAAAAGTGTACCCCAGGAATCGATCCTTGGACCTTTATTGTTCCTGATTTTCATAAATGACCTCCCTGATGACACTGTGTCTGATATGGGTATACTTGCTGACGCCGCCATGCTCTACTCTCGTCATGTGGGCAAAACGGGCGTGCACATATCCGAGGCAATTGTTGAATCCTTAGAAAGTGACCTTCAGTTTGTAGTGGAATGGGGTCATAAATGGATGGCAATATTTAATGCTGCTAAGACAAAGCTCCTTTCCTTCAATAACTACAAGAAACCTCTTCAACCACCGGTTGCCATGGAAAATAACACCCTACCTGAGAGTGCAACGTTCAAACTCCTTGACTTAACATTCACAGGTAACAAGAATTGGAACAAATACATAAAATAACTTCTCACACCTGACAGTATCGTATATCTCTACAAAGCCACCATCTGCCCATGCATTGAGTATTGTTGTCACATCTGGGCTGGTGCCCCATCCACCAGTCTCTCCCTCTTATCAATGTCCAAAACAGAGTCGCCAACCTAATAGGTCCCTCACTGTCAACCAAGCTCCAGCCCCTGTCCCATTGCAGCAATGTTGCATGCTTATGCTTGTTTTACAAGTACTTCAATGGAACGTGTTCCAATGAATTTGCTGCTTTGGTACCCCTCGATGTAAATACACTCGATCAACCCGACAATCACCTAGATCCCAACCATTCACTGTGCAGGTCCCTAGATGCCGGAGAGCCTTTTACTCCAATAGCTTATTTTCTCAAGCTTCCGGTCTGTGTTACTCTCTCCTTGCTCCCTGTTTTACCGACTGTACCGACATACAGAAATTGAAAACTAATGTGAACAAGCATCTCGCTGTACAGCTCCCAATTTAGGATGACCCCCTAAACTTTCACCCTAATTCTCAGTAGCCCCTTACATCTACTATAGCAACTTGTCTTGTTTGTGGTGAACTAAGTTAAAATAAAATGTAAAATGAAACAATATGGTATTGATCTTTAAACAGGATGTGAATATGGAGTCAAAAAAACTGCTTACAATAAAAATAAATTGTTCTTGTTCTTAAACGTAAGGTAAACAAACTTTTTAGATTTTTAATTTTTTTTAATTATCTGTTAAAATTATTTGCACCATATGTTTATATTATTTAAGATAGGTCAACAAAATTGCTTACATTAAATTTAAACAAAATTTAAAAATGGATAAATAAAACTTCTAATATATTAAATGCCTAAAACCAAATATTTAAATATATTGTTTTACATATTTAAATATTTTATCTTAAAAATATTTTGTTTTATGCCTGTAATTACATTTTTGTGTGAAAATATTGGATTAAATTTATGATTATACTTTTCATATCTTTTTAAAATATTTTATTTCATGCAGCCAATTAAAAAATATAATTTCAACTTTTAGTATAAAAATATTATAAAAATTATATAAAAAAAGTTATATATTTTGGAAATTATATATATATATATATATTTCTCCCAGTCTAATATTAATTAGTATCCTACCCTCTGCATACTCTGCATCCTACTAACATTTGTCTACTTTGGAAAAGCATTTGCTCTAACAAGACTTCATAGGTCGAAACCTCAATGTGTTGATGTAAACCAAGTAATTTATAAGTGTATGTATGTATATATATATGTGTGTGTGTGTTCGTTCCATGAAAAATGCCAGTATACTGAAATCATATGCCCTTAATAGGGTTAAGATGAAAATTCATATACACTAAATGTACAAAAGCAAGGAAATTCCCAAATTTTTACACTTTTATTGTCATTAAGGGTATGACTACATATCAACCAAACCATTTCATTATCACATCACTACAGTATAAATCTCTATGCATAAGTGGATGAAGTGTGTGAGGTGTGCTGAAGAAAATTCCTACCAGTAAAATACATAGCCCTGTTGTGCTCGCATACCCTTAATGACAATAAAAGTGTAAAAATTTGGGAATTTCCTTGCTTTTGTACATTTAGTGTATATGAATTTTCATCTTAACCCTATTAAGGGCATATGATTTCAGTATACTGGCATTTATCATAGAATGTCACTACTTTTGTAAAGGCTATGCCTCAATACAATGCCTTCTCATAACTGATATAGTTGGTAGTTTGACTAATCAAGGTATATGGTAAACTGAAATTAAAATGCCATCAACTAGACACTAGAACCTCTATCTTTGCCAAAAATCAGCTAATCTATCAAATGGTCGATAAGATATAGAATAAAGTGTATGAATACTGGTAATTTTTAAGGTTTTTTGGAATTTTCTGGAAAACTAAAGTATATGGTAAACTGAAATTAAAATGCCATCAACTAGACCCTAGAACCTCTATCTCTGATGGATTCAGCTGATTTTTGGCAAATAGTTGATGAGATACAAGGTGGCACATACGTACACACAGATAACATGATTTCATGATTGAACTTTCTGAATCTCTGTGTTGCCTTAACTAATGATGCTGAAATTCTACTCACTTATAGAACCTATCAAATAAAAATGCTGTGCAAAGTTTTAAAATCCAATAAACCGAATTAGTTGAGTTATGATTGATCAAAGAAATTAGATTTCCAGCATAGGCCATTTGTGTAGTCTATTAAGGGATAGAGCGCTCTTGTGCCTCCCTTGATTTGTATGTCTATATATATGTAGGTTAGTATGTGTTTATGTTTAGCATACTTTTTATGTGCTATCTGCTGAACCTCTTTTGGCATGTGATTCTAGCATAATATTTCTCTATTATTTCTATTTTTAGGTGTAAATCTAATAGAACAACAATGTTAAATTTCTTAGGAAAAAGAAAAGTTTTTCAGTTGAGACAATGCAATCTCATTAGATTGCGTTGTCTCAACTGAAAAACTTTTCTTTTTAAATATTCAAGTTATGAATGCTGAACCTTAAATAAATTTTTCAAGCATCCCCTTGATGCTTGAAAATTAGTAATATGGTGTAAATTTTTAGTTTCATTCCCTAAACTTTTGCGTTATCCTCACGACCATCAAAAATTATCACATGATAGGAGAAATTAAGAACTATTTATTTCTAAATACAGCGGGTAGTAAACAGCAGACAGTCTAGAGAGTACAACGAATGTTATCAGAACCTTGCTTATAGCTAAGTGACAGCCTGTTTTTAATATCTCCGAACAGTGCTCAATTTTTATGTCTTAAAGACGCTTCATAATAATAATTCCTATATATATATATATTCATTCAATTTCTAAAAAAAACGTGTTTACATTTTCGCAGCCAATAAACATTACAAAGATACGTATATTTCTTTCTGTTAATGTACGATTTAAATTAGCATTTGTCGATTTAATCAAGTATATTTTTATAATGACGAATAACGTTCCTTTATTTATCTCACGACAGTTAAAAGGCTTCGAAATCAATTTCGAACACAGACCGGTATAACATTAAAGATAACTTTTTATATACTTTCTTCGTCGCTAAAACTGCTACTTATAATGTGACATATTTGCGTTCTCTTGCCATTTTAATGATAGATATTATACACGTAAGGTAAAGGTCGCATAGCCTGGACGCGCACTGCCCATGGCCGTAGCAGCGGTGATTTGTTAAGAATCACCGTGTCTAGGGCACAGCATATGGAAGGCGGAGCCCATCCCTCTCCTTCTGCTGCCTTGACCCTTCCCTGAGTTTTAGTCAGGTACCCATTTACTGCTGGGTGGACAGAGGGAGTTTTCAGACCCGAAAATTTGCATGCCGTGAGTGGGATCGAACCCGGGTCGTTCAGCCCAAAGACAAGTGCTATAACCATTTGTCCACAGGCTATTATACACGTGACCCATACCAAATAATCATAGTTTCGTCTGTTTGAAGCAAGTATGAGCGTAAAAAGAGTTTACTGACCGACACATGATATTTGTTTGTTTTGCATTTCTACCTCCATACGAAATTGGGATTTACATGGCTAAAATAGTAATTAATCAACACCTTAATTTGCACAATTCATATCAAAATTGATTTCATTTTTTTTTTTATTATTACACAATATATATTTATTTTACGTACCTAAACTTTCAGTCACATTTGACTCCCAAAAGGGCAGAGTGAGACAACATAAGTTCTTACTGTATTGAAAATCCACCAACATAAATACACATTTCAGCATTCTACAAGGATTTGCTTTCAATGCCGGGCGAAAGAATAGCTAACAGATCGAAAAAATATGCCGGCCCAAAAGAAGTACCCTTTTCCATAATCTATTTTGGTTTCATATGTGACCTATTTGCGTTCTGTCGGCATTATTTCTACCTCCATATGAAATTGGTATTTACATGACTAAAATAGTAATTAATCAACACCTTAATTTGCACAATTCTGATCATAATTGATTTCATTTTTTTTTTATTACACAATATATATTTATCATACTTGCCAGAAATATAATTTACGTACAAATATCCCGCCCCGAAACAAGTAACCTTTTCCATAAGGAGATATCCTTCTACACGGTGGCAATTCCTATTTTTGTTCAAATCAGAAGTAATCCTTTTCATGGGTAAATAGATTTTCCGCAAGTCCAAACTGACATTTCTTCTAAACATTAAAATTTTCCAATGGGACCTATGTGCGTTCTGATGGATGTTGACAAATTTTAATTCATTCTTTTTTAGTTATCCCGGGCAACGCCGGGCGACGGGTCGAGTTAGTATGTTTATATTATGATTTTCACTATTTGCCCTTGTGAGAAGACAAGTAGAGTTAAACAAAAGGTCGGTTTTAATGTGGGAAAAATCCAGCTCCCCCAAAAGGGGCACTTTGGATTGGGACAAAAAATTAAAATTGCCTTTGTCTAGAAGGATCTCTCATTTACTGACCGAGGGCAGAACAGATGAAGTTTAGTATCAAAACAGATCTAATAATAGTCAATTCCCAAGTAATGATAAGTAGCTTAAACACCACCCTCTGGGCAACATTTGAATTTAATTGTTTTCTCATAAAAACACCTAATATCAGAAATATGCTGTAAAAGAAATCCCCCATCAAAAATGCATTAGCAAACACTTTAAATACAAGAAAGCTTAAATCTGAGTTTTATAATATTTGGCTGATTGGGAAAATTAAAATATCATATGTTTAGTTGAGTAAGCATTTTCAAAAGCCCATTATTTTGTCAAGATTTTTCAACCTGCCAATAGTGTGTACTGTGCCAAATGCCTCAGAGAACAAAATGCAATCAGGATATTGGGTTCCTTAATCTGCCAATTGTAAGGAAAAAAATAATGACTCATGAAAAAAGATTTTCTTTCGAGAATTGTACCCTTGGGTGGAATTGTTTTATAAATCTGAATAATAAATGTACAGCAATCATGGCTGCTCAGTGAAACCATTTTTGGTTTGAGTACCAATAATGGTTACTGATTGGCTGATCAATAATGCGAGGTCATCATATGACTGCAACCACACCTCGATGTGGTTGTAGTCATAATCCGTGAATCATGGCAAAGAAGAAAAGGGATTTTTTTTTATTATACAACTATGTATCTCTATAAGACATTATGTCTGTCGGTCTGCTATGCCTCAGTCTGAAATAGTATTTTCGTTGGTCTGCAATGCTTCAGCTTGAAACAGCATTTTTGTTGGTCTGCAATGCTTCAGCTTGAAACAGCATTTTTGTTGGTCTGCAATACTTCAGCTTGAAACAGCATTTTTGTTGGTCTGCAATGCTTCAGTTTAAAATTTTCAACGCTAAACGTTTGTACATCGACACATAAGAATATCTGTTCTTCTTGTTTTTTTTATAATGTGGAGATGACACTTGGCATAAAATTAGTTTTTTTTATTTTTAATTCTGGCTTCGACTATATAGAAAAGTACTAACAAAATGTTTATTTGCCATATTTTAGATCAAGCGCTATTTTTTATGAGAGCATCTCAAACTTTGCCTCGGTTTTCAGCCAGAAAATAAACAGTGATGACAGCCAATTATGTTATATCTATGTAAATAAACTGTTATGATGATGGAGTAAAAATACTACATCATTAAAGGATGAATAAATTAAACAACCATTCTAAAACTGAAGAACATTTTTTTTTATATTTTGAAATAAGTTTATTTCACCAATAATAAATGATACCATTTGATTGATTCGATTGTTGGGTTTTACCGCAGGTCAACAGTCGTTGAGTCATTTTATGTTGAAACCATACAGATGATTTGTAGATAAATTTGTTTGCAGATGTATATTTCACCAATAGTTTTTATTTAATCGATAGATGTGCCCTTACAGGTACTACCACTTGTAGTCAGAGTGGATCTGGGGAAAAGAAGTGACTCCACAGGGGTGAGTAAAAGTGACTCCGCACTTACAAATTGGGGTGTCACCACTCCATACAGTTTTGTGTTGGGGAGAGAAGAGAGCTGGAGTAGTTCATAGGTTTGAAAAATAAGGGAGGCAAAAAAAAAGTATGAGGACTAGGAAAGATAGATTTCAAAGTGGTGGGTGAGGTAGAAGCGAACACCTTACCCAAGGGTGTCCAAGGCAGTTTAGTTTCGTGCAAGGAACAGATCTTATTTAATCTATAGGTAGTACCTTGACACTGGGTCAGAATGGAGTTGAGAGTAATGCTAACTAAGATGTAACTCCACACTCCTTAAAGCTCCCAAATTGGAGCCTTGCCAAAATGCCCAGAATATACACCTTCCCACAAAGACCTATTAATGGTCAAGAAACAGAAACTAAAGTTAAACGGCAAAGTAGCAAGATCTTGTAGCATTGCCAATACTGTCTCCTCAGGGAACTTTTAAAGGGAAGAAAAAGATAAGGAAGACAATTGGTCAGACAATATTCTCGAGTGGATGGGGAACATCATTTTTGTAAGCTTCGGCTTTTTTATGATCGAAACAAATGGAGGAGGTTGATTCTCATGAAGATTATGATTATTTGGTTTGGTTCGTTTATTTTGCAGCATATCACTCTCTTCTAAAGCATAGCAACAATTTTGTTTTACAGTAACTTATAAATATATATATATATATATATACTAGAAAAATACCATTCCCAGGACGGGTATAAGCAATAAATATAGCATTAGTTTTAAATTTTGATGTTTATTGTTTCTTTGCGGGGGGGGGGGGGGTCGAACAATTTTGGTGGCACCCCCTCAAAATGGTAAAGTTTGCAAAAAAAATATATTATGTGCCCACGTTACTCACCCTGTTACCTATAATACATATCCCATAATTCATACTGACAAGTTCAATAGTTTAGGATTTTACGAAGCACATATATATTATTGACGCTCGCGTGCATGCACCAATTTTATAGTAAGTAATACACTTTTAAATATTAAAATTTTATGTAGAGTAATTCTTTTCTGTAAAGTCTTTGTATCTAACTTATTTTAAAAGGCTTTTTTTTGGGGGGGGGGGTTACAAAAATAATAATGTGCCCATGTTACTCACCGTATTTTCTAGAATATATATTCCAAAATTCATAATGATCTGTTGATTAGTTTAGGAGATTACCCTGCTATTGTACAAATTTATGCGTATATATAAGTATTATGTCTGTGAGAGTTGGCATGTAGATATATGAGTGTGTGTGTGTATTTAATTGCATGTGTGAGTGTGTAAGTAGCTTGGTGTGAATATGTGTTTATATTTGGTATAGTTTTGACATGCTATATTGGAAATATCATGCTACAAATCTCATTTTCCTCCTCAATTTGGCTTAGTGTCTCTTTTACAGCATATCAATCTTTTTGGTTTGTTTTATCCTATTTTGATGTCATATCACTCCTTTTGCTTTAATTCAGTATGTCTGTTTTATGTTATATCAATTATTGTTGGGTTACTTAATGCCAAAACAACAGTGTTTATGATTCATAGAACACAAATTGATATTTTACTTATCTGAGGGAGATAGTAGGACTTGAACTCACCAATACTAAAACACACTAACTATAAATTGTAAACGTATTATTGAACATAAGTTGCTACTGTGGAAAGGGGGATTTTTAATTCATACCTTTCCCAATGACTTAGCTCATTCAAGAATCCATGTTAAAATCAATTTGGGAAAATTTAATAAATATCAAAAAGTTTATTCATAGAAAAAGTATAATTTAGCCAATTTGAGAGATATTTTCTATTCTTATTGATGGAAAACCGGTGTTTTCATGGGATTACTAATATTTGATTCATTAGAATGAAGGAAATCTGAGATATTTACAAAAAATACCGTTTTTAGCTATGTTAGACCATTTTGGTTCCATGGGAGACAAACCAGAATTTGCCTGAAAATACTTATTTCTACACACCTGCAACAAAGGTTAAAAATAGAAAAATCCACATATGATTAGTTAAGCAACAAGATGGAATTTTCCATTAGATTTCAAACTAGAATTAGGTTTACGATTCAGGATATTGCTTCTTAAAAGAAAGTCGGTAATGACACATAGCAGATAAGCTGATGAGATCTTTCTTTTTTTCTAGATAACAAGAAGGAGTGGTTATGATTTGTGAGAGCTGCTCTCATTCCCCTATGGGTGATGGGTTGAGGATATTATATATGTATACATATGTAGAATCCATGTATACTGTAAATAAAAATGAATCCATTTGTTGAACCCCAAATGGTTTTATGCTGTCATTATTTACAACCACTGTTATTAAATAACATGCATCATGGCAGAACAACACTGAAAAAAAAAGAGGAAAGAGAACAAACTGCTGTTACGTGTCCTCTACACAACGAGACTTAAGCTGTCAATTTGATGCGCCGTCTCCAGATAAACTGATAGGATCGAAGAATCGATCTTCATAGTGCCACAATACTAATGAACCAATTTTGAGAAAGTCAGAAAATTAATGAAATAATGGACAATTGCAAAAACATGTCCTTTCTAATTAACATCGGAACAACACACTTTTACAGCTGAAGAAAAAGTACATCTTACAGACCCCTTGAAAGATTATACAGAAATTGAAGACTATTGCTGACTGCTTAAGAAGTAGATTAAGTAGACTAGTGAATGTCTGTGAAAAATATTAACACCTACCACCTCTAATATATATATATATATATATATACACATACACACACACACACACGAACATACAAGGTTGATCTTAAAAGTAATGGGACTGGATGCGATTGTTGTGTGATCTATGGGTGAAAAGGAGATAGGCAGGGTACGTTATCATCTAACATGATGTCATGGGAGTATATAACTGTAGTCTAAGCTTTCTTCATTGCATTTTTACACATGCTTTTGTTTACACCTCTTTTTTTTTCAGGTGGTTCAACTATGAGCACTGAGGAACGAACAATGAAGACCATGAAAAGAACATCACTGGAACAATTTCTTTATTCACCTGATCTTACTCCATATGATTTTTCCTTTCCCCAAACGCAGGGGATTTATTATGCGGAAGACCAGTTTTGTAGGTAGGGAGATCATCAAAAGATCTATAATAGCTAAGCTTAGGGCACCCCAGAAGAATCCTTTCAGCAATGCATAGAAGCGTGACAGAGAAGGATGGGAGAAAATTCATTAGACTAGCGGGATGGGGAGTTGTATTACTTTGAAGGGGAAACCATGTAGTTTGTTGTTCGGAATTGAAATAAATTCTTTGTGTTACCAGTCCTATTAATTTCAAACACACCTTATATAATTTAAAAATATATGTACATATACATCTATATATAACACACACACACACACATATATATATATATATATATATATATATATATATAAATATACACACACATCACCAAATTTAGTACACACACATGTTTGTTATCCTCAATATATATATATATATATTGAGGATATATACACACACACACACACACATTGGACAAAATGTTATTTATTTGCCAGTTATGTTCTTAAACATTTTTATTCTAATCCTATGTTGGGATCAATTCTAAATATTTTCATCAAATCTAAATATTTTTATCGTTTTAATGATCCTACATAATCAGAAATTCCCCCCAGACATGAGTCCACAATTTCTTTCTTCATATTCTTTAAAAATAATTATAGACATGAATTTCAGTTTATTGGGTTATTTGATATAAGCTCTTTTTAATTCTATTTAAGGCTGCACCCTTGAATCATGAAAAATAATAATGATTATTATATAATAAAAAAAACAACATAATTGCAATAAATAAAAATAATAAAAAGACAAAAAGTTTCTTGAAACAGAAAACAATATGCATAATTACTTTGGGTGTACTTACTTTTTGGATTAATTTGTTTTGAAAGGAATCACAGCAATATTATTCAATTAATTTACATTAGTTTTCTTTCTTTTTTGAGTTTTTTTATTATTAAGGTTTGTTCATTAAAGTGTTTCGTTTCATTGAAATTTAAAAAAAAGAAGCTTTTTAGATGTGTCCACGCAACTTGATAATAGGCTCTGTCTGTATGTTGGTTTGTCATGCTTAAGTTTTAAATAGCACTTTGGTTGGTATATCAAGGAGGGCTGCAGAGTCGGAAGGTATAAGGTCCAACTCCAGACTCCTAGTATTCCGGAATATCCAACTCCAGACTCCTAGAATTCCAGAATATCACACTCAGACTTCTTAGTCTGAATATTGGAAAACTTTAGAATGTCTGTTGATTCTTCGGAGATTAAAAAATCTGACTGACTCCTAACATTCTTACGAGTCCAACTGATAACTTCTGAACCCTGCTGTCAAGCTTAAGTTGCAAATTGCATTATCATATGAATCAGCATGATACAATGTTTGACTGGTACGAGTCTGTTGTTGGCATTGGTTTCCCCAGTTCTTTCTAGAATCAGGTACCCACAGGAGGGACCACGTGAAAGTTGCCAACATTAATAGTGAAAGTACCAACAGGATTCAAACTTGGCATGCCTAAGTCGCCAGTCTACATCGATATCCACTTTACCACAGCCACCTCCCACTGTCAAAATTTAAATATTAAGATATTCAGATGATCCATAAAAAGGACAATTTTATTTTTGAAAAAAAAAAAAGTTTCATATTTATTATTTGCCTTTGTACACAATTCCTTTACAATCGATTCATTTCCCTGTTTTTCAAAACAACGATTCATTATTCAGAGCTTCTTCACACAATGAAGGGTTCAGAAGTTTTACAGTCCGTGTAGCAAACAACATTCAATGTTTTAGGAAAATATGGGTAAACTCGGAGAGACTGTCGCATTTAAGCAAATGAATAAACCTTTTGTGTTATCTGTCTAAATGGAGCTCAAAGTGTTAATCATAGTCACAGAAACAATTGCACCAACAGTCAAGTATTTAATGGCCTTTTGTCAGACTATGATGCTTTGAGCGGAGTCAAAATTTGACTGCTGTCAATTGATGAAACAAAGATTTTGATATTTTACTTGTTTCGAACATTTTCCATCATGCGTGTATTTTGATCTTTTAGTTAGAGTCAGAGAATGTGCAACTATTCTGACCCTTAAAACAATTAATGTTCTCTCACTCTGACACCTTAACTCCACATCCTGGATACCAGGATATCAAACTGATCAGTAATTTTAATTTTGATAAAGAAATAGATAACTTATTCATAACTTATAGACATTCTATCAATGAGTCTGTCAGGACAAGATCACCAACCAGGAAATAGTTGAATGTGCAGGTCTACCATCTATGGCAAATGATCTTATACAGAAGAATCTGAAGAGAGTAGGACATCTGGAGATAATGGAAACTGAATGATTACCAAGGTAACTGTTCTATTCTCAACTATGAATCTTTGGCTGGGCCTTCAAAGATACAGTGAAAAGAAACTTGAAATGGAGGAATATCAAAACCAGCGATTGGCAAGATCATGCAAAAGACAGAACCAAAGAGAAAGTATGGTCATTGTCTAGTGGCTTTCATGAAACGGTCATTATCGCTTTGATGGACACTGTATATGATGATGATGACCAATAAGATCAGACAATAAACAAGACTTTGATTAATTTCTGATATATTTCAATGAAAATTAGTACTTACATTAAACCATGATAACAAAACTAAATCCGGCATAATAATAGACCTCTATTTAAGGGAACTTACATAATGCAGCCCCCAATAGTGAAACACCAACTTAAATGTATTTCCAATAAATTAAATTTCTATCAAACTGACGTGTGTACTTCATATTAAATGCAAAATTGCAAAATGTAAAGCCTACAAAATACTCACGAGCATTACACTGAAAGAAAATCACCCACCAACAAATTCTATTTCAAACATACCTTGCTTACTAACAAGACAAAAGTATAATCTGATCGAACATAAACTGTAAAACTGATAAACCATAGGTTAAAGACTTTTTGAATTATTTAATGCTGAAACAATACCTATTTTAAATAATTATTTAAAACACAATACCTATTTTAAACGATCTGTTGTATCCGGTTAGTTGAACACAAGTGGCTATTTTACTCATAGCTGAGGGGAAGTTGTGGGTTCATAACTTTCCAAATAGTATTAGTGTGTATTGAATTTAGTATTCAGTGCTCAGCTCTCTGACCAGTTGAGCTCAAACTAAATAAACTGAGATAGAAGCCTATAAAGTTGGTTTATAAGACGGCTGGGGTGTTCTATTGTGCTTATTTTCTGGGTTCTGATTGGCTGATACTCCATAAGTGGATAATCTAATGTATAAATATTGCTTCATTCAAGCAAGAATTTTCCTATCAACTATTTGGAGCTTTTATGTCGGTAAGTGTCAATTTAAGCCCCTCTCCCCCGCTCCAGTAAGCGAGCATAATGATCTTTGGGACAAAATGATTTCCTTCTGACCTGATTGATTGATAATTCCCGGACGGACTTTACTGGCATTCATTTAGTGATGCTAGGTGATGTTGGGTGCCTGATTCTACAGTAAGTTAACATGATAGATCTGATATGTTTTCAAGTTGGCATAGCTGATTTCATATACCGTGTTGCTATCCATTACACAAATCAAACAATAATAACAAATGTTCTCAACCACCAATATACACATACCACCGAAATTCTTTCCTTAGATTAATTGAACCGGCCATGATCTCACATCATAATACTGTAAAACAAAGAATTTCTTTTTATAATCTTACCACTTTAGGTTAAATTAATATAGTGTTAATGCAGAATAGACATCCAAAGAATTTCAGTACTTACAGAGATTCCCAAGTCTTGACGTATGTAGCTAACCGAATGCTCGGTGAACAGAACAAACTTGTTTTTTTTGCAAACAATTTGTTCTCTTTTGGACAATCAAGAAAAAATATACAATGTTTTTAATGTTTTATTTTCAGTTTTTTTGTGGTGGTGGGGGGGAAGACTGCAAATGGAGATGGAGGTTGATGAAGTATTTGTTTTTTTTTTCGGTCTTTTTTGGTAAGGGGGGTCTGTTGCTATTTAGCTTAGGCTTAGTGATAAGGTTCCAGTGCTTTTTGTGGGAAAGGAAGACTGCTCATGTAAGGTGGAAGCTGATAAATTGGAATTAGGCATATTTACGAAATAGAAGACGACGACGACGGTGGGTAATGTTCTAATTAATCGTCTGCATATATCAGCCAAATCCGAAATTTGTCCAAACTCGGGAGTCTCCATTAAATACGTGAATGTTAATTCTGCACTAGTACCATTTATGCTTAAGGAGAATAATATTAGAGTAGACACTGGATAAGATAGCTTTAATTTAGATACAGACTATAGCTGTCATTTTTATTCAGCATCATACCAGTGATTCCCTTCCTGACTTGCATATTTTAGTTTTCTAACTAAAGGTTTTTCATGCATCCCAATTCAGTTACCCAAGAAATGACACTTTGATTCAAACAAATCAGCCCGAGAAAAGGCTGACTACTAAGATTCAATCTATTCAGTTAGGTTGGTTTAGTGAATTTGACTCCTCCACTTCTTGTTTTCTTTTTTTTAAAAAAAGCTCTTTCATGATTGTTGAGTACTTTTGGCATTGCTAATTACCGATGTATACTAAAAGTGTCATCTCTAAGTGGATACATACCAAATTTGATGCAATTATGTCGAGTAACTCTGGAGCATATAAGTAACCAATAGACATACATATAAACAAAAATAGTTCAGTTGTAATATACAGTCCGTTACAGTTATTATGCAAATCACCTAAACACCAATAATTTACTTTGATAATTCAAAATTTGACAAAAATCTTCAATTTAGATTTCAAAACAAAGCTTGACTCCAATTCTTAGGTAGTTTCCACATGTTTTATTGGAATTAGTGAATTTATAATTTAAAAACCCTGTCATCTGAAGTTTTATGCAAAATCAGAAAATCACATATTTCATCAATAACAAATTAATAAAATCATCAATAATTGATCAACATCTATAATAAAAAAACAAACAAACACACATAAGTATTTGAAGCATTTGCATTTTAATATACGTAGTGACCCTTCTCGATAAAAGCCATCAATCAATTATCCACCGACTATATTCATTGTTTTTACTTCAACTGGTTCAATAGCCAACATGGTGATTTATTGCTCTCCATGGGTTTGCTTTGCTGTCATATTGCTTGTCACCTTTATATAATTCCATCTTCACAACTGACCATAGATCAGATTTAGATACGGACTTGATGGTGTTCATTCCATTATCTTCTCCTTTTACACTAAAAAAAAATGAGTAACGTTAGAGACATGATAATGAGCATTGTCGTACATAGACAAACAATTTACTTTGTTTTATTCAAAGAATATATTGTCAATGAATTCACAATAGTTAACTATGATCATGTTGTGACCTTGAAGATAATAAATAAGACACCACGGTGGTATATTTACAAGAGTGTGTATTTACAGAAGTACAGAATAGTATGTTACAGAAAGACTGCTCCCAGACTGCCTCTAGATTTCGTCATAAGCTCCTCTAAACATAGTGTCTAGCAGAGTTCATGTATTCATGAAATAGGGTAGATCACCATGACAGCCATAATCATATCTGCATGAGATAAAATCCATCGGTTGGCCGATCTATCAGGTCAATCGAGTATCATCCGAGATTTGTCTATGAAAATTACTGCATTTCCTGACCCAATTATGATGATTTAAAATATTTGCTTCATTGAGAAGATTTCTTGACAGATCCCAATTTCAAAATATGTTACCCTTTTATTTGTCTTGACTCCCTCAATTCCAGTCTGATCTGAGTTAAAAATAGTTGTTCACTATAATTTACTTTAGATTATGTTAATCTTGAGAGGCACGTTCTCAAATCTTTTTCCTTCATTTCTCAATCTTAAATTATCTACATTTTCAACAGCTCTCTTTCCCGTTTAACGATATCTGCGAATCTTCCTTGTTAATCTCCCTTGTTAACTTCAAAGTGAACATTCCCTCATTCATTAGCATCCGGTTATTTTCTGTTTTTGAGTATTTGTCCAGTTATTTTATGCTTTAATATCCAATGTATATTCTGAAAAAATTATATTTATTTGTTTTCAATTAATAGTATGTTAATCTGTATAATAGCTAAAATTAATTATTTTGTGCAAATAATATCTCTTAAACGTGACTGAAAATTTAGTTACAAGTTTTAATGGCTGTGTAAAATTTAAACTAGTTAATTTACAAACGTTAGTTCAAAACTATTTGAGTTATTGAAGTTCATGGTGTGCATAATAACTTTGAACGGACTACAAACTAGCAAGAATACCTGTCTCAGAACTAGTTCATAATACAGAGACACCCTAAAACTCTTTAATAAATTTAAGAGATCAGACCACAAAATACTCCAAGCAATCAAAAACATATTGCTATGGCAAAAAAGATGTGTTTTTATTTTGTGGAATTAAACCGCCATTGTAGGATCAGCCTGACTTAAATTGCCTCAGAATCTGAATAATTTTGTAAATTTATAGATGGTTGAAATCTTATTCAAGGATCAAAAAACATTTTCTGTTCTTGACTTCAGAAACAAAAAGATATATATTAAGTGGTCTTCAAACATGTTTAATTTTTCGGTTTGCATGTAGTTTACATGTTATGAAAATTAAAGGGTAAAACCTTTTTAGCACACCATACACTTGTCTTGTATAAAGAAAAGAAACTTATAAAGTATAATAAATAAAAATATAAAAGTTCATTCAATAAACAAAGTTAATGTTTTTGAAAAAAGTAAAATAAATTGGAATAATGAAAAAAACATTAGAAAAAACAAACTCTATATTGTTTGAAATAGATTTTTAAAAAAGAATGACATTAGTAATGTACAAATTAGGTATTGACAGCGAACATTATTCACCCCTTTAATCATTTAATAAATATATTGCCTGCATATCAAATTAAGAGGGCTGTCAATGAGATTTTAATGTTAACTCTAGATTAAACCCTAAAGATAAAACACAGCAGATTTTGTAATATATATAAAAATAAAAAAGTAAAATATTTACTTAGCATTGCAGAGACACTAAGTCTTCATATTCCTCAGATTCATTTATAAAATTTCAGTTCGTACAAAAATCATTAAGTGTGTGTGTGTGTGTGTGTGTGTGTGTGTGAACAGAAAGAAAAATTTAAAAAATGGAAGTGAATATTTTGTACGAAATCGGTTCCGAATTGGAATAAAATAAAATAGAAGAGAATGTATATTTTTCAGCAAATGAGAAGAGCTTAAAATATTTTCATTAAAAACATAAAAAGAACCTGTTAAAAATTTGGCGCTAAACCGCTGGCAACTTATTCTCACACTACATAAGAAAAACGCACTGCTTCTCTGCAGTCCAGTATTCTAATCACTCGTCATCACAGTAACATACTGTGACGTTTAACAGTTTGAACACCATACAAGTCCCTCGCATCAAATAAGCACTACCTAAAACAATTTGTGAGATAAAAATACACACAAGCTGAACTGTTCATACTTACACAATCTGCACAAGCCTGACACTTGCTAAGTTCATTTTAATCGAAATATTCTGCACCCAACTCTATCGTCGTACAAACTTTTAAATACTCTCTATATATTCTTATGTCTGTAAATAAAGTGTATATAATTTATTTGTAGTAATTGCATTAAGATGACTGACAGATAAAATTTGTCTTTTATATATAGAGATGAATGCAAATAATCAGAATAAAAGGCAACAAAACGAAACGGATATTCGTCCATTAAATCTGCACATTTAACAAGTTGGCCATTTGGCTAGGAACAAAGTGTAGTATCTGTTCTGATGCTACACTTAGTCTATTCTGTCTTTGGTCAGTGAAAGAGAAGTCCTTCTAGACTGAGGATATTTTTATTTTTGTTCCAATCAAGAGTGCCCTTTTTGGGGGGAGCTGGATTTTCGCTATATTCAAAACCGACCTTGTGTCTAATTTTGCCGTCGTGGGGAGGCAATTAAATATGAACAAATTGACATACATCGCTTCTTATCGAGACATCTGGACACATCTAAAAATACTATTTCAAAGTGTGTCAGACTGATGAAAATGCTCTTTAATATTTGTGTGACAGATAATCGAAACTTCTTGTCAAACTTAAGTGTAACAAACCGAGAGACAGAGAATGTTTCTTATAGAGATACTTGAACACACAAAAAGAATTGAATGATTTGCATCTGAAGTCCAGATTATCATTATGCAAGTCAAATTTGAATAGTTATTGCTGAGAAAAGAATTCTAAAAATAGAATCCAAAGAAAGACAGTATTTTGGATATTTAAGACATTTTAATGGACCAATTTCACTTTAATTGGCTTAATAGTTAATAATAATTACAGTCATCTCTATATTAATAAAGTAAAGTGGATTTTTACCGTCACACCAGTCACAATAGGAAAATTACCGAACACTTCCTATAAAAATCTTTTCAACTAAACACCAAAAGTACTTCCTAAAGCGTGTTTCATTTCGTCCTCGTTTACACATTATTACATTTATTCCAAATAAACTGTTTCTCACAAACATGTACTCCCACAAAGCAGGTTACGAAGAGTTTCACTAGCCTATTACTAAGTCCTCCCACTCCACTCACATTCACCGTGTTATTTCCTTAATAATAATTATACCTATTAAGTCATCGTTCATTATTTTATTTTTAACTCATACTAATACCTACACTAGATTTAAAAACATTGAAAATTAAAGACATTGAAAACATTGCCAGGGCTGCTGCAAAGAAGGTGGGCTCACTCTACCGTGCCAGTAAACTTCTCACACCTGACATTATCCTATATCTCTACAAAGCCACCATCCGCCCATGCATGGAGTATTATTGCCACATCTGGGCTGGTGCATCATCCGCTAGTCTCTCCCTCTTAGACAAAGTCCAAAAAAGAGTAGCCAACTTGATAGGTCCTTCACTATCCACCAAGCTTCAGCCCTTGTCCCATCGCCGCAATGTTGCTTCCTTGTGCCTGTTTTACAAGTACTTCAATGGATTGTGCTCTGATGAGCTTGCTGCTCTGGTACCCCCACGACGTAAATTCACTAGACCAACCCGACAATCTGCCAAATCCCATCCATACACTGTGGAGGTCCCCAGATGCCGAAGAGCTTTCTACTCCAAAAGCTGCTTTCCTCATGCTGCTGAACTCTGGAACTCCCTCCCTGCTTTCCTGACGTTACTGACATGCAGAAATTTAAAACTAATGTAAACAAACATCTCGCTGCGCATCTCCTAATTAAAGTTGCCCCCCCCCCAACCGTCTCCCTTTTTTTCTCAGTAGCCCCTTACATCTACAGTGGCGGCCTGCCTGGTTTGGGTTGAACTATGTTAAAAAAATAAATAAATAATAAACGCTTCGTCAATTTCACTTACATTCTAACCAGTGTTTTTAATGTATTCGAGGAATAAGGGAATATCGGAATGCTTGAAGTTCAGGACTACCTTCTGGCTATTCATAATACGTTTAATTATTTTTCAGAATGCTTGAATAAATTACCGAACAACTAAGATCATATTAAAAATGGAGTCTCAGCCTGACTTTAAGACTCATCGTAAGTAACTTTTTTCTTAAAGATTTCGTATGCTTTCGGTTTTCATTTACTATATGATTATCTGTTTTTAGTAAATAGAAAACAGTTGCAGACGTCATATGTTCTTAGTTTTAACGAATGTTTTGTTTTTTTTATAAAACCAAGTAATCTTTACGAAACTCGAGCGATTATTTTTAGACATTTATATACCAAAGTAAGCGTTATCTTCTTTTTCATTCGAGCGAATTTTGTTCCAAAATTAAAAAGATAAAAATAAAACGAACATTATTTTTTTTTTAACGAAAAATGCTAACTAATAAATATATTTATACTAGAAAAACAATAAACGCAGAAGTATTAATGAAAATGTATTAGACTAGGCTACCCTGGGGTGAAGTGGGCCACTGGGGTGAAATGGGCCACGAAAATATCCCTATTTTCTCCCGACTTACTTTTTCCCAGAGTTTGATGCTTCTATTATGGAAGTGATACTTATTTTTAACATGACTTTTATTGTACAAAAATGTATGCAAGAGTAAATTAAGTTCAAACATGTGTTGATGAAAAAATATTAAATTCTCGGGTATTTTTAAGAATAGCCCAACAACGAAAACGCTGAAAAAACAAATATACAACAAATAAAAGTTACCGTAGCCGATAAAACTGAATTTCCAAGTTAACTGTGACAGTTATTAATGATTATAATCCGTTAAAAGTGCTATTTTCTATAAGTTAATAGTTTTAGCGTAAGTGAAGTGGAAAAAAAAACCAGTAATGGCTGCTTCGATAGAAAACACCGAATCCAGAACGAGACGTCCGCCTCGTTCTGAATTCGGTTGGTGTTTTACTGGGACTCATAGTCAAAGCGCAATTTTTGCATTTTTTAGCCAAGCAGAAGAACAAAACAAAACTATATTTTAAGCAAAAGGAATAAAATAATTTTCTTTTTATTTACATGTCAGTGTGCTTTTATTTACATATTATTTTCATTCGTCAAACCGTAATGTTTTTTTTCCTGTTTCTTTAAAAAATTCCTAACCCTAACCCTAATCTAAACCCAGCCCTAACCCTAACCTAAACCCTAACCCTAACCTAAACCCAGCCCTAACCCTAACCTAAACCCAGCCCTACACCTAACCTAAACCCAGCCCTAACCTAAACCCAGCCCTAACCCAAACCTAAACCTAAACCCAGCCCTACACCTAACCTAAACCTAACCTAAACCCAGCCCTAACCCTAACCCCCAATGATGTAACGACATGCACGCTCATTCGGTGATCAAAATGATCGTTAAAATGTTCGTTTCATAAAATTAAATTTCGAAAATGCAACCCCCCCCCCCCCCCCAAAAAAAAAAACAACAAAAAAACGCCGCTTTGATTATGAGTCCCGGTAAAAAAAAACACACACACACGTGACACCGATAGCAAAAACTAATGACGCCATTTTGTTTTTTAAATAAATGACATGAAAAATTTTTTTTTTTTTCATGTCTAATAAAAACCTATTTACCATACGTAAACATACAAACAAATGGAATAGAAAACTAGGAAAATCTCCGGTCTCTACGTACGTTGCATTTATTTGTTGCATATTCATTTTTTTGACTACGTTCTACAACTTTTTTTCAACCCGACTCGCGAGTTGTAGGGCTATTATTAAAGATTCCCAAATTCTCTTGTTAACAGTGATTTTGAACTCTTAATATAGTGATTCTAAGATGTGCGGAACGAAAAAAAAATCCAACAGAGTGCTCGATTAAAACGATAAGAGCATGATATGTATTAATGTAAATGTACAGGCCTTAGGGCATGATGGAAACCTGGGTTTCACATAGAGACCTGACCCAGATCAAAATATGTGGGCAGAAAAATGTCTGTTCATTCGTCAGTCCAAAAGTCCTCTGAAAAATAAACACGAGAAAAATGCGTTCCGTTTTTTTTGTGTGTTTTTTTTTTAGAACTTTTGGACTGATGAGCAGACAAACCTTTTCCTGCCAGCCAAAGTAAAATCCGGCATGAGCACTGTGGAATACACCAACCGATTCAATCAATGCAATACTTAAAAGTATGTTAAGACTTTAGGAATGTATCAGTTCCTGCACAACCTGCCACAGTATTGGCACGTCTGAATTTGGTATTAAAATCCATAATGTAAGTCCATAGATATTAATTGTGCAACACATTTATTTGTCTTCCTTGGATTTTAAGAGACTAAAAACAAAACAAAGAATGAATAAATATGAAATTCTACAAATCTACTCTCTAAGTGCATAAGCTGAGGAGTTTTATTTAAATTTCTTTTTCGTTTTTACTTATTTATTTATTTAAAAAAACAGTTGACGTTAACATAACAGAAATTCAGTTTATGCCCCTGAGACACGACTACATTTGAGTGCTTTGTGTTTATTACATTGCAACAAAGTGAGCTGTTTTAGCTGCAAGATACAATCATTTTTGAATGTCTATAAACAGAATAAACCAAGGAGATAGATAGTTTAAGCGTTCAATAAAATAAAAATTGACAAAAACAGAAATATAAATTCGATGATACAATTTTAGAATTGCATTATATATATATATATATATATATATATATATATATATATATATATATATATATATATATATATATATATATATACTCGTGCTGGTCAAAAAAATAGAACATATGTATAAAACTGTAAAAATCATTCCGTTTGAGATAATTTTCGGCTTTTAAATTGTGTAGGCGAAATATTCTATATGTAAATAACAATTACAACTATTTTTAATCATTTGTCATATTTGCATATGTCAGACTTTATTGTCACAGAGTAGTTTATTGTCACATTGGGAAATTCAACGTTTCAATTTAATAGAACATTATTCGTTGAGTAATCTTAAACTCAAAAAATTTATGTGTTTAAAAAGATTTTGCAAGTAATTTAATCATAATCTCTCATTCTTATTGAGGACAATCTGTGAGATTGGTTTAACAATATCGAAAATAAGAACAAATGTACCTTCTTACAATTCGACATAGTGGATTTCTACCCGTCTATATCAGATGAACTCTTCAACATCGCCCTAGAATTTGCCGAGATGTACACCGATATATCCAAGGATGAAATCCACATCATTAAAAAATGTAGGAGATCAGTTTTAATCAATAACGATGACCAATGGATTAAAACAAATATGACAACAAACTCCTTTGATTTGGCCATGGGTACCCTTGACTCTGTGGAGGCATCAGATCTTGTGGGGTTATTTATTTTATCTACACTCACAAATATATTTGATAATATAGATATCGGCCTTCATAGAGATTATGGATTAGCGATAATAAGAGATTTCTAACAAAGTCAAGGGAGAAAACTTCAAGATAATTATGCATATGGAAATGCAAAATCTAGGCCTAAAAGTAGAAGTAATGGCTAACATAAAAACAACTCACTTTCTAGGTAAAAAAAAGGTAAAGGTCGCATAGCCTGGACGTGCACGACATAGAGGCGGTGATTTGTTAAGAATTAATGTGTCTAGGGCAAAGCATATGGAAGGCGGAGCCCATCCCTCTCCTTCCGCTGCCTTGAACCTTCCCTGAGTTTTAGTCAGGTACTCATTTACTGCTGGGTGGACAGAGGGAGTTTTCAGACCCGAAAATTCGCATGCCGTGAGTGGGATTGAACCCGGGTCGTCCAGCCCAAAGACAAGTGCTATAACCACTCGTCCACAGGCCCTCCCAACCCTTTCTAGATGTCACGTTAAACCTAAATAAAAATACTTACGAACCATACCTAAAAGATAACGCCAATCCAATATACCAAAGTCTAATATATCCAAAGTCTAATCACCCCCCATCAATCATAAAACATATTCCGAATTCTATCGAACGTACGCTTATCAATAATTCTAGCGACAAAAAATCAAGCAACATTTACAATACAGCTCTAAAAAATAGTGGTTACCATTATACCGAAATTAAATACAAAAATCAGCACACTAATAATTACAACAAAATTAAAAATAAAAGAAAAAGAAATATAATCTACTATACACCGCCCTATATCCAGATGCTAAAAACTAAACTGGGAAACTATTCCTAAATCTGATTGAAAAACACTTCCCCATAACCAATCCCCTGCATAAAATATTCAATAAAAATAACCTTAAACTATCCTACAGCTGCTGCGAAAACCTAGAAATGATAATTAAGGCACACAATACGAAAATACTGAAAGAGAACAGCAGAGAGGAAGAAAAAAGTAACAAATTACATAAAAAGTGAAAAATACAGCAAAAAACACTAAGAAGAACAAAAATATGAACAATACGAATGGAAATAAACAAAACACTAATAGTAACCATCCGAATAGAAATGAAAAAGTTAGCAATGAAGAGAAAAGATGTAACTGCATAAATCGTACACTGTCCACTACAAAATAAATGCCTAACCAAAAGTATTGTATACCAAGCCACAATATTTGCCAAGGAAAGACCGAATAAAAAGAAGTACTACGTAAGTATCACCTCCCTAGATTTTAAAACCAGATATTATGACCACAAAAGCACATTTAAAAACAAAGAACGTCGAATTAAAACAGCACTAGCAAACCACTATTGGGAGCTCAAAGAAAATGGACGCTCACCAATAATTCAATGGAAAATAATACGACAGCCCAGTACATGTAGAAATTTAGACGACCCGTGTAGATTATGTCTGAATGAAAAATTTGAAATCCTAAACTTTAAAGACCCCCGAAATCTATTAAACCGTAGAAGTGAGATAGCAAACAGCTGCCTACACAGAAATAAATTTACCTTAGGCTAACAATACATTAATAAATAAACAAATAAGTAAAAAAGTAAACAAAAACCTAACAATTTAAAAATTAAAACCTAAAATAGAAATACAAGGAACCACGTGTTAAAATAAATTCACCCATTATATTGATACAACAAAGGAAACAGGATATAGGCCAATCTATAGAAAACAGAACAATAGAACAGGATATAGGAAGTAACATTAACCACACATTTGTTTGTGGGAAGCCCAACGATAGGCTGAGAGAACAACAAAGAATCTGATTGGTTAACTAGCTAGCCGTGTATATAAAAATACCCGGCAAAAATAACTCCATGCATTTTAGCCTGAAGATTCTCCCCGGGGATGAAACGCGGGAGCCTCTGTGTAGCTTAATTGCCATAAATATATTTTCATAGCTTACTGCTTACTATATATATATATATTTAAATGCAGCAAATTTCTTGTGTGAAATAGTACTAATGAATGTCTATATTATTTTTTAAATATGGTAAGACAGTATACAATTTTGTGATTTGATCAAACATGGAAATAAAAATATAGTTCACCAATAGTACACAGAAACAGCTATTTATTGGGTTTGAGAGCTGCAGACCATCGACGACTAGAAAGCACCGAAATAGATTGACCGGCATCATGATGATTTGTACCAGATTTTAAAAACTGGACATCTAAGCTGCACCTCAGTACTCTTTGAATACTTTGAAGGCCGTGAGATGTGAGTCAGAGAATTGCGATGGAAAGGTAAAAGCAGGGACTAGCAGGAAGGATCATTGCGCGCACAATAAAATTTTTCGAGGAGCTACAAAAACAGGTTAGCAAGACTCAACAAAGTCAAACACCTAGTCAAGCTGAAGGTTCTCTGGTTCTTCTTAAGACCCGTTACACAATACGCAGAACAGTGGGTAGCTAGTCTATTGTGCATGAAGTCCTGCACAACATGAATACCAAGTTCCTTCAAACTGTGATGATATTTGGGTGTGTTTCCACCATAGTGAGCTGTATTCAGCAAAACTTCTCTAAAAGGTACACTTTAGATTTTGAGAATACATCAAATATTAGCCAAGATTTTTTATCTTAATTTTCAAAAAGTATCAAATTTGTCTCAAACACTGAAATATGCTGCATTTCGTTTTTCTAATATATTTAGCATCATTTTAAAACTTCATTTAGTTAAATATAAATCAACATTTAAAAAACTGGGAGGCGGAAGACGTCAAAAGTGATTAAATTTTCTTGTGTTAAATTATAGATTTGTAAAAAATTTTAGTTCAATTTATGGCTTTAAAGGTAGCAACGAGATTCAAGAGAAATGATGTATTAATTTTTCAGGCCAGGTCAGTATAGAATCAGAAAATTAAAAACAAAGATTAATTTTTTTATTTTTTTAAATTTTAATTTTCAAGATTTTTAACCCCATTTCAAGGTGAATTATTTCTGGAAAAATGTTTAATTTTGAATTGTATTTGTTGTTAAATTAAAGTGAAAGCCCAGAGTGAAAACTAAGAAAAGGAAAGAAAAACTTTGCCATTCTTCGCTTCCAAAGCTATAAAATTCTAGAGGCAGCTTCTGTTTGCATTAGTATGAAGCAAGCTAGGAAAACCACGAGGTATCACTTTAACAGATCATTCTGTAACAATCTCAAACCTTTCCTGAATAAAAACAACAAAATATGAAATAACCCTAGAAAAAAATATATTTAAAATTAATTACCCACGGAGACGTGTTTCGTCATCTTACAACTCATCAGCTGGATTGAACCTAGCGAGATTCGAAACCGCGATCCCAGAGACTGAAGCCACCGAGCCAAACTCTGGTAGTGGAAAGAATGTATCGCTTTTATAGATGTCATTTATTCGTTTATTTTATTGGTGATACTTGAACAAACTATATATATATATATATATATATATATATATATATATATATATATATATATATATATATATATATATATATAAAATGTGTGTATGTTTTGCTGCATAAGATCAAAAAGTAACTAGTTATATTTTCAGTAATTTTGTGTAAGCTCACTTGAGTACTAATTTTTCTTACTGATCAATGGAATACAGAAACTTTTCAATTAATATTTTCCCTAACAGTTTCGGCTATTTAACTGGCCATTTTCAAGGAATATTATCTTAATATGATTTACATTAATTATTTCTGATATTGAACATTATTATTATTATTCATTGTAATACTCTTGTGAAATTAGTTACTAAATACGGCCAAGACATTATAGACATGTTTGAATGCTTAGTATTTTTTACAATTATATTTGTGTATAATTTTTCGTGTTTTTGAATTTCTCTAACTTCATTTGAAGGTATGTTCAGTTGTAAGAAAAATCAGTATTACTACAAGGACATAAAAAGTTGCTAATAAAAATAAAGAATTCCTTGTTGGTCTTATACAAACAAAAATACATATCTAAACAAGTTTTTATACCATGGTATACTTTGACTCTCTCTCTCTCTCATATATATATATATATATATATATAGTAATGAAACATTACTTAAATATAATTTTGCTAATAAAAGTGATTTTCAGAAAAGCATGTACATATAGAATGACATTGGTGAATCTTTAATTCTTGTACCTGGATTCTAATGTTTGAAATTATAATATCTTTTCAATTCTAGAAATCTACCCTATTAACATGAAATTTTTGATTGATATATCCTATTAATTATTGAGCTTATTTTTAACTGCATTATTGAAGCATATCCTGGGCACATAATATGTTTTACTAAAAGTATATATGAATTAATCACACCCAGTAACCCAAAGTAACTCTTGAATCGTTTTAGTTCAGTAACTGAAACTTTTCCATATATATATATATATATATATGAAATCACACATGTATAACAAGCATTTATTGTTAATTCATTTAAAATTCATCAACTAGAAATAATTAGACATTCATTTTATTATCACAATGTGCTTGACTTTGGAAAATAAAGTGATTTTAATGACCCAATTTAAATTGCAATGCGTACAAAAGGTTAATTTAATTACAATTAGTCCAAAACTTGAAGAATAATTTAATCAAATTCTGCTTTGAAAGTGTTTGCAAATTAGCAGACTTTCCACTTGCATGCAGACTTGGAATGTGGAATGGAAAACAAGAATCACTTTTAGAAAGGCATTAAGTCGGTACCAGTCCATTTCAAATATCAAGTAGTTAAGAATAACTTTTGAAAACAATCGAGGAAAAACGTATGTGTTTAACTAGAATTCATTTTAATCTAATTGATGAGTCATCAAATATTTCAACATTACACCAAACCTCATTACATATCGAATAATTACATAAAATCAACTTCTAAAATACAATCATTCAGAATGTAAGCTACATCAAGACTTATGTACATATAAAGGGCTCATTAACACACCCGACTAGCTTCTAACTCCCACCTGACTAGATTCTAAATCACACCCCTTCACTGTAGAGGTCCTTAGATGCCATATTTTCTACTCTGAAAGCTTCTTTCGCAGACCACTTGCGTTTGGAATTCCTTTTCTTCTCACTGTTTCCCAACAGTACCAACATTCAGAAATTTAAATTTATTGTGCCCAACTCCCAACCTAGGTTGCTCCATATCACATTAGCTTATTATGCTTCAGTGGCAATATGCCTTGTTTGGGGTAAATATAAGTTTTTTTTTAATTATTTTAATCTTTTCAAATAGAGCTTTGTGAGAGTTGAAAAATAATGTTTATTTATCGTTGGTGAGTCTAAAAAAAAATAACAACAATAAAGCAAAAAAATAGAGAGAGATGGATGTGCAACACAAAAAAGGACCTTTAAAAATTATTTTGATACAAAACAGAAAATATATTTTTACAAACAGCAACAAATTAAAAATAACGAGCAACAACTCCATTTACTGGGCGGAAAGTTATGTAGTGACGTACAAATAGGCGGATGTTCACTCTGCAACGTCCAAATACAAAAGTGCTATACGCAAAACAACCTGTAGAAATAATAAACATAAAATGTTTGTATTATAAACCTATCAAAAAACATCTTTACTTCAATACAAAGTTATCTTTTCGTGAGCCGATTTCAATTTATCAAGACTATAAAAAGGCAAGGAGATCCAGAAATTTATTAGTAAGAATTTGACAGCCTGACATTCAGCACTTCATTCACCCGGCACTCCCAGCTTCACTTACTAACTAACTATCCCTGGCATCACCTTAAAAGAACATCCGTTGTCGCTGCTCCTACTGACTAACTCAGATTTCAAAGAACATTGAAGTATAAAAAAGGAGGAAGAGGAAGAAATTTAATAAGTTCCTAAGATGAATGCTCTAACGCTGGTCATGCTTTTTTCCTTATTATACTCGGACACTTACGCGATTAGGTCCTTTTTTCATAGGTTCCGAAAACCCTATAAGATGTGAAAATTAATATTTACTCATCCATTTGCTACTCCTATTCTATGCATCACTTCATTATCTACACAGATATATTTCCCCTCTCAAAGCACAAACATGAACAAACTCTCACCTCCAATACTCTTATACACATGTATATCATTCTCTTTTACCCTCCACATAAAACAAAATAATATTTATTTATGTTAAACCTTGTTTCATGTTCTTTTTCACCATACATTCTATTCCCTTTGATAACCAGAAGATATTTCCTTTTCAATGTCTTTCTCCATAACCTCCCATAGCATTAACCTAAAGTGAAAGCTGGCCATCATGACTTTTTAAAGTGTCTATAGGATTTAATTATCAGGGTGTCATAAAAAAAATGTAAAATATTCTTAAGATTTGTCGTTTTAATTGTAGCGTTTAGTAATAAGAATGTTATTTCAAACTGTTATGTTACACATTAGAATAGGCCCCTTATTGTTTATCTTAACTACCTTGTGATTTTAGGGGACGTTTTTAGATTTGCTTCTGTTAAACGACTTCTGGTGTTGTCTCTTCATCGACACAAGTAATTGTAGCAGCATATTCAGCTCGCACAGCTCTCAAATATTCCGATACCTTGAGCATCGTAGGTAAGAAATATTTAATTTCTTCTCCCCAAACATATACTCGTAAAATGTAATTATGAGTAGTGTATCCATTTGTATTTAGTATATTTTGTTTCCTCTTTTTTTACCACGAGCAAGCCTTTGTTTCTCTTTGCTTCTAAATTGGCTCCTTCCTATGTAATCTCTACTATTTTAATTTCTTGCATTATTCTCATCCTTGAATATCCTCTTTTTATAGAGAACGGACCTAAATTACCGAGTCGAGGTTGATACGAACATACATACATGTGTGAATCCCAATATCCAGTCGGTTACAATGCATGAAGTCTATAGAACCGACATTTAAGCATGCAGACACATAAGCCAGAAGTATCTTACAAACACGTGCACATACACACATAACATGCGCATAGATGAGAAGACAGGCAATAAACTCATCCTCCTTCGAAAGGACGTGGTAATGCCTAGGAGGATGGTTTTCCGTTACAAATCAGTCTAACCCCCGAATATCTTGATTTGTCCTCTCAACACTCCCCTATGGATGAGAGCGACAGTAGTGTTTTTACATGACACTCTAGCTCAAAATAATCAGCTGTAACAATCATCGTAACGACGAAAACCAGTCTAACTGTTGAGCCACAAATCTGAAACGCTGTTGTCTGGTGAGATGTTTTTAACGAGTTTAAGAATAATTTTACAAGGCTAGAAAAAAGTCAAATATGGAGTTAAATGTAATGTGCCTCAACCTGGAGTCAAAAATTTGTTACAGAATTTATATTTTTGCGAAAATTATTTATTAAAATGTAATAAAAGAAAAGAAACAAATGTTTAGGTTTGAAAACTGTAAGGGAACATTGGTCAACAATTGTGTTAGCTTATCGTTAAAAAATGTCATTCTGCTATTTTACATAATTCCTATAGTTCCGTAACTTTATTTTTAATACATTTTATATTAAAGATTAAAAGTAAGAATAATGGAAGTGACGGTCAATAATGAATTGGGAAAATCTGCTAATCAGTTATTCTGTCAATAGAGAATGTAAAAGAAAGTCTTTGCAGCAGCCAATCATAATGGCCTCCAAAAAAAGTGTAATTAAAGTGAGGGTTTCGTATTTAGGTTGAAAATGTAGAATAGGTAACAGACTATAGTATGAGCGAAAAAATGAAATAATAATTGTGCTATGAAGATATATGTTTCCTATGAATAAGACTTCCCAGTGAACGTGGGTGGCAGTGGTAATAGATCTAATTGTGAGTGAAAATTTCCTACGAACTCCTGGATGAATAACAATCTTAGGAGAAGCTATCGAGCTGGATAAAATGTAAAAATTAGTTAAAAGGAACGAAATTAATGCTTATTTTTTGTAAACATGCAACAATAATTGGCCTAAAACACTGCCAAATCAGATTCGCATCTGCAACTTTTGTATAGAAATCTATACTAGTAAATGAAATAGCAGAAAATATTGTTACTTTATTACAAAGATAATAGAAGTCATAGAAAATGATAGAAAATAAATGTATACTCCAGGTAATATACTTTTATTATTTTTAATTCTAATTTAATACCAAAAGATTTCTAATATATATATATATATATATATAATACACGATTATTTTCGTTGCCTTCTATCATTCTTCATATATATATATATATGTGTGTGTGTGTGTATTATATTTACTGTCTGTCAAACATTGTCATCAATAATAATACTTTATATATATATATATATATATATAAGTTTATGTGTGCGCGCGCCAATATTTAGTATTTTTTTTATTATTAAAGAGAGAGAGAATTTGCAAAGGCCTAATAATATCATTTTTACTGTTTTTGCTTCAAGTTCTTAACACTTGTTGACAGAGGAGAAAAAAAGATGGTGTCATAAATGACAAAGCCGAAATGGAAAATTCAACGAACTGAGTGATTTTTCACAATAAAGACGTCATTCGTTTTTTTCTTTTTCTCCCCAAACAACATTAAAAACTACGCGATATTCCCTCGGAAGAAGACAAGATTTTCTTTTGTGTGTGGCTTTAAGAAATGTAGAACCTAATTTTCTGTTGACAGCTTTTCTCTTTATGTAATTTTTTTTTAAGATGCCAAATGCCGAACGCAATCATCTGCTTACCATCACGAGAACAAAAAAAAGTTTTCTTGGGTTAGTTTTCAGGTGGGGAGTGAGGGTAACAAAGTAACGAATTACCTGTTTTTTTATGAAGACATCTTCCTTTCAATCTGAAAAGATAAGGAAATAGAAATTAACTCAGAAAATAGAATGATATTTTCACAAATATATTGGTAGGAAAATACGACATTCTCAAAAACATTAGGCTGGCAAACAAATATGATGACGTTTCAAAAATATTAGGCTGGCAAGAAAATATGATGACATTCTAAAAAATATTAGGTTGATAGAAAAATATTCAGACATTCTCAAAAATATTATGTTGGTATGAAAATGATATTCTCAAAAATATTAGGTTGGTACTAAAATATAAGAACGTTCTCAAAAGTATTATAATTTATTTTTGCTTCTCATAGATAAGCAATCGATTCTTATTAGTGAAGTTCCTCAATAAATCAATAAATAAAAAAAAGTTCAAATAATCAATTTATAGTATGTAAAAATACAGGAAATACATCACTGTACGTGAGTGAACAAAGAAAACCAGTGGGCACATTAACCAGAAAGTAGTATGTAAATATCAATGTTAATGATCCATGAAAAAATGCAAATAATGGCAGTTACTTTATTTCTTATATTACTTTATAATGTTATTTTTGTCATATAATATAATATTATATTCTCTTAACAAGCTAATATATTTTTGAGAATATTATCATGTTTTCGTGCCAACCTAATATTTATTTTTAAATGACCTCAGTGATGTATTTCCTGATATGATCGGTGTTGATAATTTGTATAAGTTGATGTTTTTTACATACTATGAATTGATTATTTGGACGTGTTTTATTTATTGATTTATTGAAAAACGTCACTAATAAAAAATCTTTTGCTTATCTATGAGAAGCTAAAATAAATTATAATGAATAACATAATAAAAGGTCGGGTTTCAATCCATGTTCAAAGAAGTTACTTGTTTATATTAAAACTAGCTAAAATATCAGTTGGAATCTCTAATAATTTTAAAATCCAAAAGATTTCAATGCAGTAGACAAAATACTGCTATAGAGTAAACTGTGTGACAACATGAATTCCACAACTGAATGTTTGATGTTAAGCCCTAATTAGACGGTCTAAAAATTGTGTTGATAATTTGATGTAATTTAACTAGTATTTAAACTTCTTTACAAGCAGAAGTAAATTTTTTTTTTGACTGAGAAGGTTTGATACACCCATGCGGATAGCTTTGTTATGTGGTTGGTGATAGTCAGAATCTGTCGGTTGGTAAAGGCAGTCTTGTAGAAAAACCAACTACGGTAAAATTCTATAAATAAAGTTTAGCTGATTCCATTCTGTAAACTGTTAAAATAAAATCTTTCTGGAAAGAAGAAATTATCAGAAGGAATAAATGTTACTCAAATAAAAAGCTTTTATTTCGGCAGACCTGAAACAAAACTAAATACAACGAAACCGTCGTTAAGAAATAGGGTTGAGAAAGGATTTGATGTCAAATGGTAAAAATGTTTTTTATCTCTCTGTGAGTTGGAAGCAGCACGTTTCACGTTTGCTTGGGTTGACATTCTAAACCCAACTGACTTAAGCATGGGGGGAAAAATGTATAAGTAGTCGATTGAAAGTGTATTCATAGAAAGAAAATAGTCCATCAAAATGTAACTGCTACAGATCTTTATAAGAAAAAAATACGCTCAATTTGCATAGGTAGGGGATAATTCCTACAAACTATCAAGTTTCTATGTCATATCATAAAAGTGATTAGTAGACGGAAAAACAGCAATCTCTCCTATTAGTGTAGATAAGAGACTGATTACCTATAGACTGTTAGGTGAAGGAATGTTATTTTTACACAGACACTGATCTTCATATATATATATATAACATAAAATATAATAACACGAAATCACATAATTGTCGATGCAATAATTTATTTCAATCGTGCGGTTTTTTCAAGCATCACTCAGACAATTACATTTTTGAGACTGATAGAAAATTGAATTTCCCTACGACAATTCAAACACAACCAGAGAGAGTGGCAGTAGCAACCAATTTGATACATCTTTTAGAGAGAGGGGGAATTTTATAACTTATATTTAACTATGACGGTCGAAGGGGAGGGATCTTTAAGTTAATCAAATAATAACTGCCGTGTCAAAATTATGACACTTATGACTTGACGATATCATACATATAGACAACTTTACTCACGCGCATACACAAACCTAAATATGCGCACATCCTATGAGTACGCACACACGTAACCTCACTCACACATTACCATAACTAAGCATATTCACATACATAACTTTTATTCATATATTTTTAGCCGAGACAAAATGTGTCCAGCGAAACTCGTGTTCTCAAACTCGGTAGGAGAAAAGAAAGAAAGAAACAAGTAGCCAGGCATAGAGAAGGGGAAGAAATAGATAAATTGCGTGTCATAGATTTTCAGTCTGTCTGGATTTCAAGAAAGAGAATCTAATTGAAATAAAATTATACGCACATACAAATATGTATACATACAAATACATACGCACACACACATACACACACACATATATATATCCCTGAATCTATTTGAAATATTAACCAAATGCATACGCATGTAGTTACATATACTCACACATGTAAACATATACATACATATACATACACACATATACACACACGCATATATACACATACATACATAAACACACATACATATATATCCACACACCTACACACAATATTTACATAACACTATATTATTACTGATACAATATGAGTTCTAAAAATTAGTCTTACCTTATTTATATTTTAGATTACTTTGATAATCTATAGTTATACCCTAATTCAAGTCTAATAATGTCTAGTGGTAATATTCGACATTTATACTTATCTTAATTCAATAACTAGTGTATTACCTGCAGAAAAATTTTCTTAACGCTATCTTATTTTAAGTAAATAATCTGAATAAATAAATATTTCAAAATACCATTATATACGCATACACACAAATACTATATATCACCAAGTCGGTAATTCTGTGTCTATAACAGATATTATTATAAATATTTAGGGGGGGGGGGGTTACCGTAAATAATATATATATATATATATATATATATATATAACTTATGAAAGAGGCAAAATGCCTTCAAAAAACCATGTGTTAGATGCAGAATCCCTTATTAAAACCAAAATACTATTATTTTTGTTTCATTTTGACCCCTTCTCCAACAATTTCGCTCGGTATCACAAGCTTCATCAGAGACCCAAATAAATAAAAGGTATTAACCTTTTCTTTTTTTCACAAGAATCCTTCCTGGTCCTGTAGAAGCGACGTCTGATGTTAACCTTAGTTTAAAGATGATAGATAAATCTTAGTTCCCTTGTTAAGTTGATAGATAATCTGACAGTCATTCTTGGACAGAAAGATTTTACATAGTAGAGGGTCTGAAACATTAAAACTTAGTCCTTAAAGAGCTATATACCTGATTGTTTCTAAAGTTAAGAGAAAAGCAGAAGTTTAATTCTAGGAAATATATTTGATTTCCAGACAAATTAAGATACAACGGATAATAATGTAGACACGAAACCACAATTTCCCAGGATACAGAAACGAGCTGGACAGTGCAAAGCCGACATCATGTCTCGATGGAGGAAATCGTTATTTCAGGTGGGACAGTCATCCTAAAGTTGTTGAAAAACTGCTGTAGTAATTCATAAACAGGTTGTCTGAATTATCTATTGCTTAGTTACCAACAGCGACCCCTGTAGGAAAACTCTGCACACTTTCCAGAACCAGAGTGTTCGAGGCAAATTTGATAATTTTTATAGTTATTCATTTAACTTTCCTGCTATTAAATACTTCAAATGCTTCTGAAATATTAGACTGTCTCTGTGTACTATTGGGGAGGGTGTGAGAGCTGGAGACCAGAGATGACTGGAAAGCACCGGAATATTGAAAGTCAGTGACCTGTATTATTATTTGCACCAGATTCAAACATTTAGAAATATTAACTGCAGCTCAGTTTGTTTGTTTTGTTTTGTTTTATGGCATATCAACCATTTTCAAGTCATTTAATGCTGAATCAACTTGGATTTATATATCTTAATATTTTTGTATATAGATCAACTTCTTGTAAAAAGTACATTATAGTCTCTATTTTATTTTTGTTGTTTTTTTTTTTGAGGGGGGGGTGTTTTAATGCATATTAAACGTCTATGGGTTATTTAATGCCGAATACAGTTGTCAAATATAATTCTATAGGTAGGATAATTATTCATATTCCCAGAATACATTGCTCTGAGAATAAATTGCTCTCAGAAGGAAATTTCACAGTGAAATTAGGAACATTACTCCTAGAAGAGAATTCTACTGAGAGAGGGAGGCATTATTCGCAGAAAATACCACTCGAAGAAAAACGTTACTTCCAGAAAAACATTACTTCTTTGAAAATTAATGAAAACTGTTTTAATTTCATGGCGTTAAAATTATTGCATTTTCTATTCCCATAACTTTCGTGAAGAAAGTTCTATTTTCATCTTTTCATTTGGCATTGATAATCTTCTTTGTTCTCAGCGCGATTCACCCTCTAGTATCTATTTGGGGAAAATAATAAAAAGAAAAATAAGGTTTTGTATTTTTTAAAGAATCAGATTGAATAATACGGTTGGGGAGAAACTTACAGATACTAGGGCATGATGTGACCATCCGATTGATCGGCTCGGGCCTCTCTGATCTGCTGTCTAGTCAAAGTAAGGGGCGAAGTGGACGAATGCCTAACCACCATAGTTCCCATTCTACAGCATCACGGGTTGCCACCCACGGCCAACAAGTCACCCTCTTTTCGGGGGTGAGGGATTACTCCTCTGTATAGGGTTGCAGTTGGTGAATTTGTGGCGCCGTCGACAGGGCATGCAGCTCAGTGCTCCGTGAATACCTTGAAGCCCTTGAAGCCACGAGATATGAGCTGGAGAATTGTGACAGAGATTTGGAAGCAATGGCTAGTAGGAAAGATCATAGAAGGCATTATAACTGTATCCAAACATCAAAATTCGTCGTAAAGCTGCAAAAAAGGTGCAGCAAGATCCAGGCAAGGCAATGTGGACTTTGGCAAAAGAGATGGGCATTGGAGTGGCAACTATGAAGAAAGCACTGAACGAGGATCTTCACTACTCCTCATACAAGAGTCGCATGAACCAACTACTCACCGCCAAGACCCAAGAGAACTGCCTTTTGAAAGCCAAGAAACTCCTCAACAAGGTCAAATACACCGATCCGGCTGAGGATGCTCTCGTTTTTTTAGGACCAGTTGCACAATAGGTGGCGAGCCTACAGTTTGCACAAAGTTCTGCACATCATGAAGACCAAGTTCCTTCAAATTGTGATTGTCTTTGGGTGTGATTCCAGTAAACGCTACGTCAGCTGCCTCACATCTTCACAAATGGACAGACTCAATTCAGATGGTTATATTAAGTTGGTTTCCACTTTTTTCAAGCGCTGGATGGAGAGGGTGGCTGTTGGAAGGCCATAGGTGTCGCACCAGGATTCGGCTCCGTGTCACATCTCCAAGAAAACTCAAAAGTGGCTGTCTGAGAACTTTCACGACTTCACCAATCCCAAAATCTGCGCCCCCCCCCCAACTCGCCTGATTTCAACCTCATGGACTGTTATATGTGGGGCACAGTTGAGAAAAACACCAAACATACTGCTGGCAACACTAAGGATGAGTTAATTGCCAGGATCAAACTGATGTTCAGGTGTCTCTTGAAGGACACACTGAGGTAGAATACTCTAGATTCAAGTTCCGCCTGGACGTTGTGGTGGATACTCAGAGTGTCTTCTTTAAATGTGCTGTATTTGACAAAAGAGCCTCTAAGAGATGAACTTTGCTAATAATTGATGTATTCTCAAAATTCAAAGATATAACGTTTTTTCTTTCCTTTGCAAAAAGTGTCAAATTTGTCTAGAACACCCTGTATATGACCGTTGTTTCTTTTTGTTATTCCTTATGACCAGTTACATAGCACCTGAAGGTTTAAACAAGTTACAATATTGCAAGGAAGAAAGTGACTGGAACAATTACGCAACATGGTGTTAAGGAACTCATCCAAGTAATGTAAGTTATGGGAACATATTATAAAAGTTCAAAGATGTTTTATTCTTATGAACTCATCTTTGGATGGATGTTCCAGCTCGTTTGTTTTAGCTCTGTATTAATAAAACAATATTAGACAATATCTTGTGTGTGTGTGTTCCTTGCCTATAGATAAATTTGATAAATACACTTTAAATATTTGTTTTTTAAATTTAATATTTATTGGATAATTGTTGAAATTGGGAATTGGACACTGAAGGGAATAACGGTGTGAATTAACGACCTGAGTGTGCCAACTTCAAATCTACTCGGTTCCATAGTAAAACTGTCACTTATTGATGTTGACAAACTTCACGTGGTCCCTCCTGTGAGTATCTGATTGAAGAAAGAACACCAGAATCAAAGCATCAAAAAATGAGTACCATGCAGCCTCATACGAAATTAATGTATTGAAATAAAAAATAAAGTAAAGTAAAACTAAAACGAATTAAAAAAATCTTAAACATCACTATATTTTGAATTATTTTTTTCTAAGCTCTCCATCTGGCAATATATCTCCACCTGGGCAACGCCGGGTAAATACACCTAGTTTTGCATAAACAAAACTGATACTAAGCTATGATAAACAGACAAACATAAAAAGAATTGCATTCAGTTTCGAGAGATGGATACCTCTGTTTTGTTTTGTTTTTCATATTTCTTTCTTTAATAACCGTAGATCTCTAATTTACGTTCTGTCTCCTTTTTCTTAAATCTTAAAATAAGATTTATTTTGTTTTCTTCTATTCTTTTAATATTTTTTTTCTTCTTTTAGTCAGGGGGATTTCCTCAACAAATGCAAAAAATTCTACAGAAACAAAGAAAAATTATGACAGAACAGAAGAAAGAAAACAAAAACAAGCCTTGACTCTAATAGAGATTAGTTACATGTCAAGCAATTTGAGACGTTTTTTTTTATCCGCCAAATTCAAGGCATGAGCTTTACATAAATCATTTCTTAGAGTTTTTGTGTCCACACATCTCTACATATAAGAGGCTCCGTCTATTGTTTGGTCTGTCACGCTGAAGCTTTCAAGTTAGAAATAGTATTTTCATCACAGATTGAATGGATGCATCTTATGTTAGATACGTCCAAGCTTCACTAAGAGAGACTGCCAGTCGGTCAAGGTAAAGTTTGAAATATTGTTTTCTTGCTTATGTCATACTAAGTTGAACAGAACAAAGAAAATACTAAATTTAGACCATTATTTTCTAGGTTGTATAATACATAGTTTGAAATATTATGTTCTTGGTTGTGTCACGCGAAGTTATAAATAGTACGACAGAACCAAGAAAATACTAAATTTGAACCATTATTTTCTAGGTTGTATCACACTAAGTTTCCAATAACATTTTTTAATTCTCTATAAGAAACTGTCGATTTGTTGGTGAGTTCGTCAGTATGTCACACTTAAGTTCAAAAATACCATTTATTTCGGTCTGCCATGCTTAAGTTTGAAATACCATTCTTTTTATTTTATGAGACTGTCTATCTCGGTAAATTCCTAAATTTTTGTCCCCACCCCTCCATTTAAGATTAATATGAAGATAAATTATTTAGATGAAGGCAATAGTCCGAAAAGATTTACTATATACCAGTTACCGAAAGTAATACTGTAACCGTAAATTTTTTTATCCAGGACAATGACAAGTAGAACAAATGATCTTAAGCAATTCTTAATTTATTTTGCTCTTCCCAAATCTCCGACTCCTTTTTATATCATCCGACTCAGACTCCTTCTCATGCCACCCGACTCCTTCCATATCATACGACTCTGACATTTTCCAATACCATCAGATTCCTTCCCATACCATCCGGCTCGGACTCCTTCCCATACCATCCGGCTCGGACTCCTTCCCATACCATCCGGCTCGGACTCCTACCCGAACCGCGGGCTCTTACCTCTTTTCTAAACCTCCAGCATTGACTGATTCCCAAACCTCTGAATGACTTCTTCCCAGACATCAGTTTTTTATCCGAGCAATGCTGCGTTTAAACACACCTGCTCTATCTAGGATATTGATCATATTCTGATTTAACACCCACTCTATCTAGGATAGTGAGCTCTTTTTAAATTAAGGAAACCTGCAGAGCACTATTAAAATCAAGCTCCCTCCCTGTTATTTTTGCAAATAAATTCCCTTTTTTTGTAAATGAGGAAAGAAAAAAAAGAAAAATTAGTATGCCTCCTGAGCACTACTGTAACACTCAAATAAAATTAAGGAGGCCTCCAGAGCACTAATAAACCACGTTTCTTCGAGGAGAAATGATGATATTCACAATAGTTAAGAAACGATAAAAGAATACAGAGGTAGCATCTAATGATTGTTAAATTTCAATGAATTTTTTTTCCTTCTCAATATTATTTATTCGGGGGAGGGGGTTAAAAGAAGAAGAAATGATGCCAATTCACTAACGTTCTTTTTTAATTCAAAACATGTAGCAGCTCGACGCGGTAGGAGTGCCAAGCAGCTACATGATAGAAATTGTTTACCAAATTTTGTAACTATCAAAGTGTAGTATCTGTTCAGATTGATACTGCACCCCATAGACCGGTATTGTCTTGGCCTTCGGGGCTTGATTTAGACCGGTCTATGGGTTTGTCCTGTGCAGTTCTAGGAGGTCCACCCTCCCAGGCTTTGCCTTCTAACCTTTTGAGAAGGGGTTAGTTTATTGCTAATCGCCTGAGGTGCTCCTACCAGGGAATGCCGACGGGGCTGCCCAGGCAATTTTTAAAGGTAATAGGTGCTCTCCTCTAGAGTGCTGACTTATCAAATCCCACTTTCCGACCTTGTGTCACATTTTACTTGGTGGGAGGTAGATAAATACTAACTGTAACCAAAGATTAGAATTCTATTGACAATTTCCTCAATCTTTGAGATCCCTCCCAGGCTTTATCTTATGGGCGAATGTTGACACTCTCCCAGTCATTATCTTATTCGCCTTATGCGCCCCTACTGGTGAATGCCGACACTCTCCCAGTCTTTACCTTATTATCCTGACGCGCCCATAACAGTGAATACCGACGCTCACCCAGACTTTTGCTTGAGGTGCCCCTACCGGTGAATGCCGACATTCTTCCAGACTTGTGCCTAAGGCGACCCTACCAGTGAATCCTGACACTCTTTCAGGCTTTTGCTAATCGCCTGAGGCGCTCCTACAAAGGAATGCTGATGGGGGTTGCCGTTCTAGGAGGTGCACCCTCCAAGGCCTGTAGCTTCACTCTTCCAGAGGTGGTTAGGTTATTAAAATCATGCCAAGTACTTGTTTCTTTAACCTCCCCACCTCCCTATGACGTCATTTCCAGATTAGTTAGTTGACATTGGGTATCAAGGTAAAGCTTGGGAGAGTGGACCTCCGACATTTTCCTAGAACTGTCTCAGACCGACATATTCAAGGACGGTACCGATATTTCCCCAGAATTAGCGTCTATTAATTTTGAAATGTGGGAGTAGGAGGAAAAGAAGAATAAAGAAAAAAGACGAGGAGTAGGAGGAAAAGAAGAAGAAAAGAAAACGGGGGGGTAGGAGGAAAATAAAGAAAGAAAGAAAGAAAACGTGGGAGTAGGATAGAAAGAAGAAAGAAAGAAAACGTGAGTAGGAGGGAAAGAAGAAAACGTAGGAGTAGGAGGGAAAGAAGAAAGAAAGGAAAACGTGGCAGTAGAAGAGAAAAGAGAAGGGAAGAAAACGTGGGAGAAGGGAGGAAATAAGAAAGAAAACATGGGAGTAGATGGGAAAGAGGAAAGAAAAGAAAAGAATAAAACGTGGATGTAGGAGGGAAAGAGGAAAGAAAGGAAGAAAACATGGAAGTAGTAGGGAATAGAAGAAAGAAGGAAACCATGGGAGGAGAAAAAGAAGTAGCTTCACCCTTTTAGATGTGGTTAGTTTATTAAAATCATGCCAAGTACTTATTTCTTAGCCCTCCCCCCACTTCCTTATGACATCATTTCAGGATTAGTTGTAGGAATGACACGGGTATCAAGGTAAAGCCTGGGAGAGTGAACCTCCTCTTTCCTCTTAGAACTGACTCAGACCGACATAATCAAGGGCGGTACCGGTATTTCCCCAGAATTAGCATCTATTAATTTTTATTTTATTCCTGCATCCCCCACCCCGCATCCTATCCTTGATGTCATTTCCGGTTTAATTATAGGGAATGCCTTGCATTTTTTCAAATTACTACATAATATTTATGTACTAATTTGGAAAAAAACAATATGTTGGAAATGGAGGAAAAAGTTACCACTATTAGAGAAAATGGTCCCATTGACTCTCAAAAGATAAATATATTTTTTTTAATTCTGAGATATTATGCGTCTGGAAGCTGGCCGATAATTCTGAATAAACTTTACGCACGGTGTTGTCGAGTATCTCGAGAAACTTTTGCAGAGATACATACAGACAACTCTCCGTGATATCATAGATGTACTCGGCATCAATTTCGTGGGAAAGGAGTGTAAATAAAGTACATTTATTGAAATAATTTTTCGGTAAATGTATTGCCTTTACCCCCTTTTAAGCACACCTGGCGTTTCACGTGAATAAGCTCTGAATCCCATATTATCATTTGTATTCATTTTTTTTTAAATTTTTATAATTTACAAGCTATAACTAAACTAAAATAAAGTAAAACTATGTATATCCTTTTTTGTGGCACGAATACAGACTAATATTATTGTGCTCTCTTTCATCAAAATGAAATATACTTATCCAAGTACTCTGGGTAATGTAGTTTCATAATATAATTATATATATATATATATATATATATATATATATATATATGTGTGTGTGGTTCTATCTCAAAAACACTAGAAGATTGTGAACAATCAGACAGGAACAACTCATATATATATGTGTGTGTGTGTGTATTAATAACAGCATTTCTACTGGGTGTGTGCTTTGTGTCCCTATTTGTATGCGTTTAAGCCTCTATTTGTCAATTACCTCAGTTTCATAGTTTGATTATTTTCAATAAAAACAAAATGCGTAAGAATTTAATTTTCTTCAAATTTGACAAGTAATTTAATCAGAAATAAATTAAGCAAACCAAAACCAACCCACCCACCAAAAGTAAAACTCCCAAAAACCAAAATGGCGTCAGCTTAACTGGACGTTAACTTTGACTCACTAATAAAATAAATAAATGAATAGCACAGTGACCCAGTCTGAAAATACTGTTTCCAGCGAGCTTCATTTTCCCATTCCTTTTAAATCAGTTTCAGCATCTAATTGGTTATTCCCTCCACACGTTTCAGTTAATTGCTGCACTAACATCAATTTAACAAAACAACCTCAGGCATGACTGCAATCGAAAGCACTAAACTAGCAACATTTTTTATTTTTCTTCTTCCGTATTTGAAAAAAATTGCCACGTTCCTTCCAGCTTCTTACTAATTGTAATAACCTCGTCACGATTGAAAATAGAAGGTTTTGAGCTGATAGAAAATTCAAATTCTACAACAACTACTCACACGAGGAGCAACAGAGCGTAAACACTTTGTTGTTGTTGTGTACGGTGACTAAACTTTCAATTATTAAGCAATTTAGTAAATCTCTCACATCTTAATACACACTTTATTATTTTTATTTTTCTACATTAAAGCAAGTCACTTTATACATATTTATAAGTTAGGGAAATATGTCTTCTTGTTTTAGACAATGGATTACCAGTAGAGCGTTACCGCTGTCAACCAAGGGAAGAGTCTATCAGGCATGTGTACGGAAGTGATACCTGGCCAGTGAGGGGTAAGGATATGCGCTGCATGGAGAGAAATTATATGAGAATTATACAATGGATGTGTACTGTGATTATTAAAGACAGGCTTAGTTCTGATGACCTCAGAGGAAGATTAAATCAGGACAGTATAGAGAGATGTGTGCAGAAGCATAGACTTCGATGGGAAGGTTGAGAGAATGGATTAGTAGATGTAGAACAGTTGAAGTAGCAGGTACAGTTCACAGGGGAAGGCCAAGGAAAACAAGGGAAGAAATGATAAAAATAGACATGAGGGATAAATATAGACCTGGCCAGAGATAGCTTAGTTTGGAAATCAATTTCTTAAAGCCATCCAATGCAGGCAAGCATGTAAAACGGACGCTAAACTGAATGTGATGATGATGATGATGATGATGATGATTACAGAATATTTATTTTAGTGCAATACTGATTTATTGCCTATTGTCAGGGCTGGTCTACTCTTTTATCTGCTACTAGTACCATGTCAACTCGTACTACCCATTTCATGGTCAAGCTGTCAGCGACTAAATTGGAATTCCCATCTGACAGGTGTTGGCTTGTTCGATGTAACGGGTGTGTTGACACCCAGCTACACTAAAATCAATTGATGCCGAAGGCTGAATGAGTTTCATGGAAGCCAACGGCCATGCATACTGATAGAGAGTAGAAAATGGACCTTACGTTTACTTTCGGCAGCTTCGTAACTCTCGCTTCCCCCTTATTTTGTACTTTACACATTCTATAAGTGATGTTTCTGACAAATGAGGAAAAATTGCTGTTTTCTAGATCGGCTGTTATATTGAGCAGAGGGTATATGGAGATTTCCAATCCTCTTATAGTATTTATCATCATTCAATTGTTAATCTATCCATCTCATTAATCCTTATCCTCGAGTGCTTTTTGTCCTTGATAAATAAAGTAAAAATGAGTAAATAAACAAAAATTGTCTTTTTATTCTATGAGAGACTTTGTCTGCCATCAGTCTATCACACTTCAATTTGAAATAGCATTTTCAGCACAGATTGATCACATCTTATTTTAGATGTGTCTATAATTTCTATAAACGGCTTTATCTGTTGATTTTGTTTTTACTGGTGTTTCACCAGTTATCTAGGCTGAGAGTCATTCAAGGATAAAGGTTAATGACTTGTTTGACAACTCTTTATTGACATTAGATTTGAACAAGAACATGTTGTACCCCTTGTGGCACCGTGTTCCACAAATGGGAAGTTCTTGGGATGAAGCTCTGTTCATGGAAATTCCGTTTGATGTTCGGTACACGAAGGAAGAAAGGAAAGTTCTTTACAATAGTGGTAAAAAGCTAATTCTTGCCATGAGATTTTTCCAAGTAGGAACCAGATATTGAAGTTTAATCGACCTCTTTCCATGGAAATAACGATAGAGTAGATAAAAACTAGCAACGTCTCTTCTGAAGGGATCCCCCCATCATTTGAGTGTGAAATCGATTTTGAACTCCGTGAAGGCAAGAAAAATTGTTTTGACCGGCACCTCCACTTATAGAGGTAATGGTCTGCTATATAGCATTTTCTTTGTGGTCTGTCAGGTGAAGTAGCATGTTTTGATCGCTAAACGTGCAGATTAAATAGTTATTCTCGGTGTTTACTTTTCCTATACATGGATTTATAAATCACTTATCGATGGGGTAGTCATGGTTACTAAATATAAATCAAATTAAATTGATTTGGCAAAAACTAGCAAAGTGCAACAAGCCATGTAAAGAGACAGGTAGAAGTTATTTACATCCACATACAGTCTGAATGTTTGTCAAAGGCCGCTTTAAACCTGGATATGGTAGTCATCGTCACAACCCTCTCTGATAGGTTGTTACACAGAGCAGAAGCATGGACAGAAAACACTGTTTTCCTCCTATTGCATTTTTTGTGGGTGCCCGTGGAGACCACGACTTGGTGCTGGGGTGAAAAACTCCTCGAAAAGTTGATTTAAATTCCCATTGATGATGTTGTATATCAGAATCAAGTCTCCTCATAGCAACCGCTGAGAATGGGCCGTATCAGAGTTATGTATACGGGATTCAAATCTTTGCCTTTAGGTTGAGAAATGGTCTTCGGATCAGATAGAGAACCCACCTAGCTTTGTTCGCCATCTTGATACAATGGTGCATTCGTCTGAAAGAGTTGTCCACAACCGTACCAATGTATTTTGCATTAACAACGATATTGAGTGATTTAGCGGGAAACCGATAGTTAGGGGGGCAGTAGGTAGAGAGCCGATAGGAATATAATTGTATTTTGCAGAGTTCTGTGGTAAATATCAGAACCAAATCCCATGACATATCATTGAGAAAGATCTCAGAGTATACTCCTTTACCAATCTGCCAATATGGGTAAGTCGGTCTTTCATTATATATACATATAGGAAGTAACATGTGTGCATTATTTGGTGTATTCTTGTTTAATGTAAATAAATCTTATTATGTTTTATAAGTGCGGTTTTCAGTTCTCTTTTGTCAATCACTCAGTGTTAGAATGAATGAGTGGTGACTCCCAACCTGAGTTAGTTGTGAAACGCTTTTACAAATAGTAACTTAAACTAGATAAAAATGTTTTGTTTTTTCTACTACGTTTACAATAGTATGTCATATGTTAGTTTTTTCATGTAGAAATAGTGAAAAATATTTTATTAACTGTTTCTCTTATATATTCTGGTTGGGGCTGAGGATAATTACAGATGTTTGTGATAATAAAATAATATATCAGTTTCGTTTCTTCGAAATAATATAAAAAATAAATTAGATAGAAAGACTTGTACTTGTATTCTTTACAAAAATAGCTTGTTGTTTTTATATCGCTTGCAAATTTAGTTTTCCATCTTGAATTTCGTATTTGTGTGAAAGATTTCAGTTATAAATTTTGCACGTGATTTTTATAATTCTCAATTTTCCAAAATGGCTGTAGCTGCTTCCTCATTTAAATTTGGCATATACAACTTGAACGCTCTTCTTCCTGCAACAAATTAGCAGAATACAGTATCACTACTGACTTTTGTTGTAGTCTTACTGCTACACATAAGAATATATTTAGAAAGTTACCTCTTTAGATAAACAAAGGAACAGGTGGTAAGAGCCGACCAACTGATCGATAATTTACTTTTACAAATATTTGCTGAAAAACATTTTTGAAGTCAAAATCTCAAAAAGAGAAATTTGCTAACACAGTTTTCTATACTTCCAAACGAAATAGCAAAAATATTAAGAACATTATAAACCACCAGCTAGGAACACCTTCAAAATTTAATAAAAGGAAATAGTCAGTTGGACTTCGGTGCCAGAACAAAGCAAAATCACCCAATTATTAACTGAAGACAAACACGAGAACAATTAACTCTTAATTGTGGAGAAGGTAAAAAAAAAGAATTAGTTAAAAGGTATGACGACAATTCTATAATTCGTTACTTATTTTGAGTTGGCTGCATGTAATATGGCAACCTGCCTTAGTAGCTGTCGATGACGGGTAATGTTTGGAAAGAATAATTGATCTAGCCAACAATATGTCCAACATTGCACCAACAACGCCTATGTAAAACCGTGGAAATAGACTTGGGTGAATTAATAAGATTCAATTTAAAAAGTAGTCAAGAAGTAAATAGATATTGACAGATAAAAATCTGGATTTGTCCCATCCACGTAGGACATTTTTCAAAATCCAGAGAATAAGACATATACCTGTTACCCCTTGCAATTTTAATGATTACAAAAACTGCTAAGCTGGCAATCTTTAGCAATGGCTTATGGTAGCAGTTTGACAAAAAAATTTCTCTTTATGACAACTCTACAGGTCAAAAATTCTTAATAGATTATAGATCTCAAAATGCGTTGCATTAGAGACTACATTACAGATTTGATGATCACTGAATTGGTCTACAATATTGTGGCCGCATGCCACATTGTAGTAAATGCTTTGTGTGAATTAAGTTACATAAAATTCTCTAGTTACATATTATGTATGTTAGAGACAATCATTGTAATCTGTTGTAATATATCCATGTATGAATGAATGAATGAGTAATACTTTTCCTATTTGTATTGTTTCCTTAGGAAGCCTTCTTCCATCATCTTTAGGGATAATGAATAAAAAAATGAAGAAACTACATTTGCCTTATATCCTCATTCCGGAGAAGTTATCATACATAGATATGATAGAAGCAGGCTTCTGACTTTCCTTCTTTTTCCATCCTGGTCGGCATTTGTGGCACCAATCCCTTAGTCGTTTCAAAATGTGGTAAATCCTGTATTTCCTTCACCCGAAAATGAGCATCGGTTTTGAGGAATCCAAAGCCCTTGGCTCTGAAACACACCGTACTCATGGTGATGACCTCAAATATGCTAATGAGATGGTCCAAAGGCTGTAAAATGTCCAACTGGGAGACACAAGATAAACACTAGAATCTAGCAGTGAAATGAGTACTCCGTTTTGCGATAGGTTTTCAAACCTATTTTTTACACAGTATGTTGTGATCACAATGTGACTCATCACATCGTCATTGACTGCTTACCTGTACATGCAAAACGCAGACATTTGTCACCTGATATAGCTGTTTGAGCTTGAAATAACATTTTCCTTGTCTTTATCATGCTTACTTTGTAAATGACATTTTAGATGCATCTAATCAGGCTCTGTACATCCGTTACACTTATCTTTTAATAACATTTTCATAATTAAATGCATCTTAAGTGTACCATCCTTTCTTGTATTTCGCTGATGACGACCACTTTGAAACCTTTAACAATTTCGTTTAAGTCATCTTAGTTGTATTTCATAAATCATTGTATGATCATCGCTTGCAGAAAAAAATCTATAAATTAATAAAATTGTGTGACACCTTCTAGTGTGTCCGTTTGTGTTTCTCGCCTTTTACCTATTTTTTATTTACTATTAATCGATTATTTATTGAAATCGAAAGTGCAATAGCATAAACTAAAAGGAAATTTTGAAGTCCTATTAAAAAAGATTTAATTAGACAATTAAATCCACCAAATTGAATTTCAAGTCAGCCATTTTAATGTTTTGCTAATAATCGAAAAAGAAATAAGAATGAATAACTTCGAAATTTGAAAGGAATTTGGAAGCATTTAAACTGTCGAATAGAAAGTTATTTCTGATTTTAAAATTCTTAGAAAAGTCTCATGTATTAAAAGATTTAGACTTTTGCATCCAATAATTTTATAGAGATTAAAGCAACATTACCGTAACAAAATTAGTTATAGTTTTATAACAATTTGATTCAATTAATAATTTTATCACCAAACGGTACCACAATAATTACAACAAAAAAAGTGTTAAAATAAAAAAAACGCATAATTAAAAAAAAACAAAAAAACAAGCGACCCAAACATGAAAGTAAAACGATTCCCGGGCAACAACGGGTAGATATAACTATTTACTTATTTAACTGAAATAATAAAAAAAAGTAAAGCAATTTGTAAAAACAGTAATTTATTTTTGCACATGGGAAGGTAAAAAACTCATTTTTTTCTCCTTTTCATTTTTTAATACTTATTAAATATGTTTGAGTCAAAATCTGTTCACATTCCTAAAGTCAGTGCATGAGCTGATATAGCATTGCCTTGCCAACTTATATGTATTCAAACAGCCACAAACGTTTTGCAAGGCTCGTTGCGTTGTTCTGCCATCTTGTGCCTAACAGAGCACAAGAGCGATATGACATCCTTCCTTATGATGCTGGTGGTGGTCTCAATGCTAACGGTTGCAAAATTGTATCACTCCATTCGAAGTGGTGTTACTTTGTTTTATTTCTTCTACTGTTTGTACTATGGTTTTTGGAGCTGCTGTTGTTGAGGGGATGGATAAGTTTCCACAGGTTTTTTTAAATTGTTTTTTTTTTTATTCACCCCAAACAAGGCATATTGTCATTGAAGCATAAAGGCTACTGTAGTAGGGATCAGATTTATAGGGACAACATGGGTGTTGAATTGTGTAGCAAGATGTGTGTTCGCATTACATTTAAATTTCTGTGGTACAGTCGCAATTTGAAATGAAAACAAACATGCATGAAACAAATAGATATTCAGGTTTCAATGATTGTTTTTGGCTTTGAATTCAAAGAATTTCTCTTTTCGCTATGCAACTATGGCAAAGAGAATTGCATTTGACCTAGCTTTGTTTTGTAAAGGCACTCTGGCAATGAAGATGGACACAACAACCTTTCTTATCTTTTGTCCTTGTTGTGGTGGCAACCACTCATTTGCATATACGAATAACGTTACACTATAAATGGCAAGCCTAGGTTGGCCTTAGTGTGTGTTACCTAAATGCCACCGGAAGTGACGCCGAAGAGCGTACATGTCCTCCCACCAAGACTCTCTGACTCGACACCTTCATTTGTACATACAGTAACTATACCTTTTCTTTAATACACTTATTATTGCATTCTCCTTGTTGTTTGCGTCTTCATTGTATTCCTCACTAATTATTGTTCAACCTTGCAACCACAACAGTTGGCGACGAGATATGAAGTGTCAAATATAACAGTTTGACGAAGAACTATTAAAAAAAAAAAAGGTACAATGCAAAGTTTTGACGAGCAAACGGATTTTACGCTAAAGAAAAGTTTCAACTTAAGTGAAAAAAAACAAAAAAACTCGAACGTGGCAAAAGCTACAATTTACGCCGTTTTCTGGGAATCCGACTTGCAAACGAATGTGAAAGTGAATTTTTGTTTTGTCGCTAAACGACAAATCTGTTTTGTATTACTAAAGGACCAACTTGCAAACGCAAAGCGGATTTTGTTCTGTCGCAAAACGACAGGTCAGACTCGTATTACGAAAAGCAAGGAAGTAACCTACAAAAAAAAAAAGTTCACCAGTGGATTCTAATTACTGCTCCCCGTTAGCAAAACAACAACTAAAGGAATCTTTTAATTAATAATTTGTTTGGCGGCGGTACTAAAAGGAAATACCATAGCTAGAAATTAAAGCTCAAGGAAAGGATTTTTTTTTAAAAGTTGTCACTGGATAACGGATAATACAGTAAAACGTCACGAAAAAAAAAAAAAAAAAAAAAAAAAAAAAATGGAAGACTTATCAAAAATGTTTATGCAATTTTTACAGGCACAAGCTGACCGCAAGGAAAGACAAAATCAGACACAAGCTGACCGCGAGGAAAGACAAAATGAACGTTTTGCTAAAACACTGGAACTACTAAAGAGTAATCGAGAAAATGTCGACAGTGTTAATTTCTCCCATACAACTATCTTTAATAGTATGGACACATTTAATTATGTGCCGGAGGAAGGAAAGACATTTGAAGCATACTATACAAGATACGAGGATGTCTTTCAACTGGACTGCAAAAATTGGCCAAATAGCCAGAAAGTGAGCCTCTTACTCAGGAAATTGGGTACATCAGAACACAGCAAATTCATAGATTACATATTACCTAAAAAAACTGCGGAATTAGAATTCATGGAAGCTGTGAAATTACTAAAAGAATTATTTAATCCTAATATATCTCTTTTTCATAAAAGATGGCTGTGCATGAATCTAAGAAAGATAGACAACCAAGATTATTTGATATACGCATCAGTTGTCAATAAAAACTGCGATAATTTTAAGCTTGCGGAACTAACGGTAGAAGATTTTAAATGTCTAATCTTCGCACAAGGGTTAGTTTCCACGAAAAATGCAGAAATACGCAGACGAGTGTTGTCTAAGCTGGAATCTGAGCAAGATTTAACCCTCCAGAAACTAGCAGAGGACTGTGAAAGGGCCATTACACTAAAAAAGGATTCAAAAAATATAGAAGAATCCGGAGTGGCATATGTAAGAAAAGTTAGAAAACCATACACACCAACCAAGAACTTTACAAAGAAAAGCAATCGAAATGGAACGGGATATTACAATCCTAATAACCATAAATATAGGACAGAATATAACAAGCCTCTTCCTAGATATAACTGTAAGAGATGTGCAGAAAAGCATTGGGAATCAGATTGTCCTTATAAAAAGAAAAAATGCTACATTTGTAAGAAGGTGGGACACAAAAGCGATTGCTGCAGATATAAAGATTACACCAGAAAGAGAGTACAGCAAACAAAATCAAATACAAAATTAGACAAAGATCGGCGAAAATACGTAAAAGTGGAAATATTTAAAACACCAATAAAGTTACAACTCGACTCCGGCTCCGATATTTCTATTATAAACCTGAATACATGGAAAAAGTTGGGTAAAAAACCAACCATGATGAAAACGAGTAAATCAGCCCGGACGGTAACTGGTGGTGGTATAAAATTTGAAGGAGAAGTTGTCCTTCCGATAAAATTAAAAGGGATTACGAAGAAATTAAAAATATTCGTACTGAAAAATAGTGAAAATCTGTTTGGAATAGACTTAATTGAGAAATTTGGACTATGGGATAAGCCAATCAATACATTCTGTAAAAAAATAGAATGTTCTTCTCCAACAACAGTAAATATAAAAGACGATTTAAAAGAATTATTTCCTGAAGCATTCACGACTAACTTAGGTCGCTGTAATAAATTCAAGGCCTCGTTTGAACTTAAAGAAAACGCCAGCCCAATTTTTAGAAAAAAGCGAAACGTTCTGTTCGCTGGGTTGGAAAAGATTAATAAAGAATTCGATAGATTGGAACAGACAGGAATTCTATCAAAAATAGAACACAGCGAGTGGGCAGCCCCCACCGTATACGTAAAGAAAAAGAATGACGAAGTTAGAGTGTGCGCAGATTTTTCGACCGGGGTCAACTCCCTATTAAAAGATCACCATTACCCTCTACCAAGCCCAGAGGAAATATTCACGAAGTTAAATGGTGGTAATATCTTCTCTAAGATAGACTTGAGCGATGCATATTTGCAAATACCGGTCGAGCAAAATTGCTCAAAAATACTATGCATCAATACGCATAAGGGATTATACAAATACAACCGATTGCCCTTTGGCATCAAAGTAGCGCCTGCCATTTTTCAGCAAGCGATGGACACCATGCTAAGTGGTATTGAGTGCGCATGTGCATACCTGGACGACATTGTTGTCAGGAGCAAATCCCTACAAGAACATAAGGAACATTTGAAACAAGTATTTACTCGAATACAAGAATTCGGCTTTAAAGTAAAAGAGAGTAAATGTGACTTTTGTATGAGCGAGATTAAGTATCTTGGACACATAATAAACAAACATGGACGACGTCCAGATCCAGACAGATCTGCGGCAATAAAAAATATGCTAGCACCTGATAACGTAACAACCTTGCAGAGTTTCTTAGGACTCGCAAATTATTATCAATCTTTTATTGAAGGAATGCATAACTTGCGAGCCCCCTTAAATAATCTGCTTAAAAAGGATACACCTTGGAACTGGACGCAAGAATGTCAAACCGCTTTTGACAAAATAAAGAGCGCACTAACATCCGAATTATTCTTAACGCACTTTGACACAAAATTAAAAATAGTCGTCGCTAGTGACGCTAGTTCCTACGGCTTAGGAGCATGCATTCAACATATTATGCCGGATGGGTCTAGAAAACCAATAGCGCACGCTTCGAGAACGCTGATACCAGCCGAGAGGGCATATTCACAAATCGAAAAAGAAGCATTGAGCATAATCTTTTCCGTGACTAAATTTCACCGATATTTATATGGTAGACAATTCTTACTTGAAACCGACCATAAACCGTTAGTCACGATCTATGGATCAAAAAAAGGATTGCCGGTATACACCGCAAATAGATTGCTGCGCTGGGGTACAATCTTACTTAATTACGATTTCCAGCTACAACATCTAGCATCAAAAAAGATTTGCCATGCAGATGGACTGTCAAGACTGATACCACAGAAACACAATCTGGAAGAATCAGTCATTGCAGCAATTCGGACAAATGTTGAAGTAAAAAATATGGTAGCAAACATCATTAAGGAACTACCCGTAACTTTGTCGGACATTAAAAGGGAAGCCGAGAAAGACGAATACATAAAGGACATAAAAGAGAAAATTACAACGGACACAAAGATGCAGGAAGTTTTCTCCATATGTAACGATGTGTTACTGTACAGTGAGAGAGTGGTAATACCCAAAACATTGCAGAATAGGATGTTAAGAGATTTCCATACGGGACATCCGGGGATAAATCGAATGAAGTCGTTAATGAGAAGCTACGTGTACTGGCGTAACATGGACACTGACATAGCAGCAACAATAAATAAATGTAAAGGATGCCAGTTAGCAGGAAAATCCCCACCTATAGTACACAAACCTTGGCCGAAAACCGACCAACCATGGTCGAGAATCCACATGGACTTCGCTGGTTCAGTAGGAGAAAACTATTATTTAATTGTAGTGGATAGTTACACAAAATGGCCGGAGGTAATGCGTTGCAGGAATCCAACAACGAACAACTCAATAGGGTTCCTACACGAGTTGTTTGCAAGATTCGGTGTACCAGACACACTGGTCACTGACAACGGAACGGAGTTCACATCCGCAGAGTTTAAGGAATTTTGCGACACGTTCCGAGTGAAGCACATCACGACTTCGCCGTATCATCCAAGGTCGAACGGCCTTGCGGAAAGGTTCGTGGACACGCTAAAACGAGCGTTAAAGAAATCCATTGGAACACCAACAGAAAAAGCTTTGCAACAATTCTTGCAAGTTTATAGGATCACACCACATCCTAGTACACCATCAAACATATCACCAGCTGATCTAATGTTTGCCAGAAAGGTAAAATCAGCGTTTGATAAACTGTTGCCAAGACAGGCAATTATCCGAAACACTACACACACGAGAAGAAAGAAATATAACTCGGGAGATCGAGTATATTTTAAGTGCTACAAGAATAACACATCTTACTGGGAATGTGGAGTAGTGGATAAACGCATTGGTGATTGTACATATATGATTAAAGGTCCACAGAGTATACATAAAAGGCACCTAAATCAGATAAAAAAACGTCATATCCAAGATGATGATTATACGACAACAGTCGAAGAGGAGAAAACCATAGATATCATTTACGAATCCTTTAATTTGGAACCGCCTCAATATACACCTGAACCCCGAAGATCAGGTAGGAAAAGAAAATTTAATGAACCATTGATGGTAAAAAGAAAAAGATATTGAAATCTGTGTGACTTCAAATCTTGGGGGGGGGGGGGGGTTGTGGTGGCAACCACTCATTTGCATATACGAATAACGTTACACTATAAATGGCAAGCCTAGGTTGGCCTTAGTGTGTGTTACCTAAATGCCACCGGAAGTGACGCCGAAGAGCGTACATGTCCTCCCACCAAGACTCTCTGACTCGACACCTTCATTTGTACATACAGTAACTATACCTTTTCTTTAATACACTTATTATTGCATTCTCCTTGTTGTTTGCGTCTTCATTGTATTCCTCACTAATTATTGTTCAACCTTGCAACCACAACAGTCCTAGTCTAAATTGAAATACTGAGAACTCAAACTCTCATCTCTTGAGACTTATTAGAGAATATTAAAGGATTTTATTTTTGTGATATTTTTCATAATTTTTCGTGATCCAATATGGCGTTTCTATTTACTTTTATACTGATTTAATGCCAGCAACCAGAACCCAGAGAATGGACTGCTTTTATAGCAATTGTTTGCCTTATGATCTCGCTCCATAGTCTACGATGGTATCCATGTTTTCTTCTATAGTAGCTTTCCAGGTTATTTGATGCCAAATCCAATCATTTTTGTAAAAGAGTTCATGCTTCAAGTTCTTAATATCTTCAAATATTTATTAATGATGTAAATTTATGTTTTATATCTGAACTAGCAGAGCTACCCCGTGTTGCTCGGAGCCATAAAAAAAACAAAATAGAAGTTAAAAATTGTATATAACATCTTTATATTTAAACTTCTATCTCTCCCCCTCTCTCTATCCGTCTCTCCCCCTCCCGTTTTTCCCTTCCTCTCCCCAACTTTCTCTTTCGTCCAGCTCATTCATCTCTATTCTTTTAATGTGTTGAAAATAATAATAAGAATAATGTAATTCATTTACCGGAGTTTTCAGTTTTAAATCTAATACTGTAATCTTAAATGTATTGCTCCCAGACAACGCCGAGTTGAACAAAACGCAATGTTGTTTTTTTTATGCCGGGAAATTCCGCCCCCTCCCTTTCGTAATAATATGAAGAGACATGATGTTGATAATGATAATAGTCCGAAGAGATTAAATATATATGGTTTGGAGATGGCTTTGTTTTGTAGGCATATATTTTGTAAATAAATAGTTTGTAAATGATAGATTTTATTTAACCCACAAATGGGTTCATGACAGGTACTGTTGTTCTGATGCTACACTTCATCTTTTTTGACCTCGGTCAGGGAAGGAGAAATCCTTTTAGACTGAGGCAATTTTTATTTTTGTCGCAATCTAGAGTACCCCTTCTTTCCCACATAATAAACTGACCTTGGGTCTAACTGTATTCTCGTGGGGAGGCAAGTAAATGGGGACAGGAACTGCAACTTAGGCTCAGAGTGGACCTGGGAGTAATTGTAACTAAGGGGGCGCCTCCCCAAATGAGGCGTCGCCACCGGACGTACTTAAAGGTCACCTGTGAAATTTGGAACAAGGATATAATACATATGGGCGTGTAGTATAGGTTATATTTATTACTCTTTTTTCATGGAAAAGGGGTCTTTAGATCAGTAAAAAAGATTGTGGAATTTAAATGAAATTAAAGTCAGACAAAGATTTAAAACAACTTGAGCCAATTTCAATAATCTGAAAATATATCCCTATTTAATTGCCTCCCCACGAGGGTAGAGTTATACAGACGGTCAGTTTTTAATGTGAAGAAAACCCAGCTCTCCAAAAAGGGACACTCTGGATTGGGACAAAATTAAAATTGCTTCAGTCTAGAAGGATTTCTCCTTCACTGATCGAGGACAGAACAGATGAAGTTTAGTATCATAACAGATCCTACACTTTTATCTTAGCCAAAAGGCTAATGTGTCAATTTGGGGTTATTCTTGAAATGTTAAAAAAGTAAATATTTTCGTATGCATTTAATTATAAATCATAAATGCACAATTGAGCTGATGTCCTTTTTGTTTTCTAGCACCAATTCCAATTTGCATGTTTCATGGTTTTACCTCATCATGGTTCTTATATCCTCTGATCTTCTTCGCACGCCTTTTGTGAAAGTTTTCAACTATTTAAGAAATTTCGAACTGAACCTGTTATTTAATTTGCTGGAGTAGACTTCTTAATCAATATGAACGTACAGCCGGGACATATGAAATCGAATGTTTATACAGCCAGACAAACTATTTCAACAGAAATTTGAAGAGTAAGAAAATATAAATAACAAAATCTAAGTTGTTTGAGTCATGCGGATTATATGTCAAAAGAAAATCATAGGTAGAGGAGGGATTATTTATTTATATACCTACTTATCTATGATATCTTCATTTAATCTGCTGGAAGAGATCGTTCTCAATCAGCATGTCATGCCTTTTAAACATCTCATATCAAAGATTTGAGATGAGGAATGAGAATTTGTATTATTTGAATTATTCTGACTACTATTCTCATCTTGGTAATCAAGATGAGAATAGTAGTCCGAACCGAATAATCCAAATTATACATTTCATATCAGGTAATTCGGTTTTCATTTAGTTCTTTTACATTAGTGGAGATTAGTGAATTCTTCCTAAACGTTGTGAGTTCAATTCCTGGTGAGAAAATTGAAGAAAAAAAAGAAGGAATTAATTGATATCTCAAATACTACTAACAAAATAATATAAATATTAAAAAGAATTACATTCAAATATTTTGTACTTTTAATTTAATTAATAAAAATAGCTTTAATCATAAAATAAGAAAATAAAAACAAATCATGTACAATTAACTTTTTAAATCTCATTTGAGTAAGAAAATATTTAAAATTTTGTGTGCTAGAATGAAAACTTTTAGAATGTCAGGCTTATATTATAAGCCGTTCTTGAGATAAAGGCGTGTTCTGTATGGAATGTTACCAAATTATGAACGTAATATTGCATAATAAAATGGTAATTGACATTTTGTCTATGAATAAAGAGTGTCACTGCTGACACTAGAGTTTGAACATGAATCTCTAGGTAATAACATGGATAACTGCTATTTCCTATAAATAGAGATACCGTGCTACTGACTGAGGGGGGGGGGGGGGTATTGTAGGTTTGACTATTGTGTCAACCCGGATATTAAGTCAAGTGTCGTCTGCTCCAGAACGGTTCAGTACAATTACTACTTATTATACTTATAATGCATGTCATGCATAGAATTACAAAGTAACCAATAATGGTTTTGTTGGGTTTTGCTTTTTGTTTGTATAATGTATTTTATAATTCAATACTTATTCTACATCGGATTGCTTCTTTTGAATACTTGTATTAATCTCGTATAACTTCACAAACTGTTCAAAGAGTAAAATAAACAGATTTCAAATAAATATGGTGTTATGTGGTTAAACAGGGTTTTAATGGTTACTATCCCATTTGTTATTTGTGTGCATCAAAAAAGAATCTTTCATTATACTGAGATGTACAACATAAATACAGCAAACAAGAAGACTCATATTGAAACAAATGTGTTACATGAATACAGGTTTAGTTTGAATAATCCTGGTGAAAGCCAGGTCGGGACAGCTAGTACTGAAATAAAATGAATAGCATAGACGTATAACATAAATACAACAAACAAGAAGACTGATATAGAAATAAACAAATGTCTATTTTTGTGTTACATCAATACTGGGTGTTTGTATGTGTTTAAATGTCTTCTTTTTTTTTATGGAAATCGCTCCAGACAAGGCATGAAGCCACTTGAGGTAAGGAGCTAACAAGGACAAATATGATTATCACAAAGACAGGAGATGCCCATTGATCTTAGTCTTGAAAAGACCAAGATTATAGGAAAACAATCATCAGGAAGAGAGTTCCACAAGCCTGCGGTTCTTGTAATGTGTTTGTATATTTCGTTCAGAGAAAGTTGCTTTAAGTAAACATTTCATTTTGTCACTCTTAATCCTTTTGGGTATCAAAAATTATCGCTGGCTTAGTTTCGTTTGGGGAAAGGGGAAAGGAAGATAACCTCCCTTTACCATACTGGACAAGAAGAAAAGGGAATTAGCACCAAATAAACAGTTATTTTTAGAATGATGAAATATCCATTTGTCTTCATCACTCGAAAACTTTTAGTGTAAGTTATATTTAACAGCATATCAACCCTTCACCACTACAATGGATTAGAAAATTGTTTCAAAATAAACGGTATAGCTAATTAGGGAGTGGCTTATAACATGTCATTAAAAAGTTGCCTAACTGTCCCAAATTTGGTCATGGTATATTGATGTTTTATTTACTAAAATTATTTTTTTAATCTCAGATCCACAAAAATCAATGTTTATTTCAGAAAATTAAATCAATATGTACCACTACTTTCTATAAATTCAAAAGTTTCTTCAGCATTTTATAATTTGTTTCCACATGGGAACATGGCCAGGTAAGAGGTTAATGATAATTATTATTTTTATCATGTATATTAATAAAATTATGAGACAACTTCTCGTGTGTCTGTTTCTCACCTCTACGAGATTTACACATTATTATTTTTTTTATTTACTATTAATCAAATTTTTTTTAACCAAACATGCAAAAATCGAACGAATTTAAAAAAATCCTATTCAAAAATAATTTAATTACAATATTACATCCACCAAGTCAGCCATTTTAACCTTTTATTAATAGTTGAAAAAAAAAGAATGAATTATTTTGTGAACTTTTAAAAGAAAGAAAAAAAATCTGGTGAGAAAAAAGACAGGCTAAGAGACATATATATATATATATATATATTAGTACTTCATGTATCCACATAAAATATTATAAGGAGATATAATTTTTATGTATCAGTTTTCAGTATTTACTTCAACAGTGCTCGATACGTAAGTAGAGCTAGGTAGTAAGCAATGAAAATATATATGGCAATCAAGCTACACAGAGGTAAGGCTCTAGCGATTTTTCTTATTTATAAAAAAAATGTGGATATTCGCTTTTTCGGAATTAAAAAGAAGTGGAATTACATTAAAAAACACAGACCCCCCATCCACCCACCCGTTATCTACAATGAATCGTTTACAATCGATATCGTGTTTTGGCATTAAAATGTTCTGATTTTCCATGAAATAGACACATCAAACTACTATGGCCAAAATTAATTGAAACATTGAACATTTTTAAATAATCAATTAATTAAATCAATTAGAATAGATGAACTAATACGTAATCTTAAAAAGTAAGCTTGCAGCGAGCATGTAAATAAATATGTTAGAAACTTCCTTTTCAACTTGGTGCAAGTGTAGTGCATCAAGAGCTTTTGATGCCATTTTCATATAAGCATCTCCACTCAATTGTTAGAAGACACTTTTAATTCGCCTTAGGATGAGTAAAATAAGTCGTATCAGTTTAAGGTTAATCTTACTAGAATGGGTAAAAGTTCTGGCTCTGAGCTTCCATGGATGTATCATTTAGCCAATATTTCCACAACTCTGACATCATGGATTAGACTTAAGATTTTTGGAGAAAAGATAACAAAAAAATAATTTTAAAACACAAATATATACATATAATTATATTTATACACACTCACAAAATATGTGTTTCGTTTGTGTGTAGACTATGTGTGTATATATTCTTATATATATATATATATATGTATATACATACATATATACATGCATAGCCCGCCCACAAACATATATACCAGAACAGTATATTTAGACACACATATACCAGAACAGTATATTTAGACACACATATACCAGAACAGTAAACTTATGCACACACACATATACAAATAATTAAAAATATATTTACACACAGATATATATATATATATATATATATATATATATACGCACACACATACAAGTGTAGTATGTTTACAGAGACACACAAGAAAATATATACATATACATACAAGAATATATAGACATACGCTTACTGATACGTATAAATACACACTCGAATACAGACCCATATATATATATATATATATATATACACACAGCGATATGTACAAACACTCACATATAGAGAAATATATACACTTATACATACACCTATATATTCAAACAGCGCATATATATATATATATATATATGCACCCATATACACACACACACAGACCATATATATACAGATATACACGTTCTCTCTCTATATATATATTTACACATTCTCATATACACATATATATATACTGACATACGTGCGTGTGTATATATATATACATATACCGACATACGTGCATGTGTGTGTGTGTATATATATATATATATATATACCAACATATGCGCGTGTGTATATATATATACCGACATACGCGCGTGTGTATATATATATATATATATACACCCCCACACACACACAGCTTCCCTTATGTATGCATATGGATTTCTTCTAATCCGTTTTATTTCATCCCCCTTCCTCTTCGCTAGTCTGTAAACTTATGATATTAAATCTGAATGAATCAGCAATCAAAAATTCCGACCACCAGTCTAATGATCTAACCACTCAATCAGCAGCAGCAGTCGAGTATAGTTGAGCGATTTTGAAAAACTACTTTTATAACTTCCGTTTGAAGAGGCTGCTTAAATGTCTTGCTAGGATGCAGACATCATGAGACCGTATTTGATGGTGGCATGAAGACATAAAAATGGGTAATGAAATATGAAGAGAAACCGATTTCCCTAGGCATGCTGGAGATGAAGCTCTTCAGTATTTTATTAGTTCAAATTTAGCATATCACATGATCTTTGGTTTGTGTCAACGAAAGAGGGCCCAAATGTTTTTGACAGTTGACTACTTCATGATATAATTGTTTTCAATCGACCACCACTTCATTTTTTTTCATATGAAAATTCCTTAAGTCATAATTTGATATGTATTGGTATATAACCAATAGAACCTATTATCTATGAAAATAGGTTGTATCGATTTTTCAATTTTTTTAAATCAACTTTTGACCAGTCAAGATAGTTTGATGTTAATAAAATCAGAACTTAGATTATTAGCCTTAGATACCAACGTTTGAGAAATCGTAATGGTTTCATTATTTTGTTTCACAGCATTTCAACCTTTTTCGGTTATTTAATGTTGTATCTGGTTATTTTGGTAAAAGTTTCTATGCTTTTTAAGTTGTTAACATTTTCAATTATTTCATAGGTTCTATTTTGTATGTAAATGTTTTGAAGATTAATTTGTGAGTTGCATATATTTTGTAAATAGTCTGCAGTGCAACTGACAAATTCTATTTAACCCATAGATGGAACAGGTACTACCACTCCCGATAAGAATAGTACTTGGAGTAATCGTAATGAAGGAGTGACGACTACACATTCTTTAAAATTTCCAAATTGGGGTCTCACCACCGGATGCAGTTTTGTGTCATACTCAGGAAAGTAGAGGGTAGAATAAGGCTTGAATAGTTGATAGGTTTGGCAGCAAAAACAGAAAGGGCTGGGAAAGATAGATTTCAATTTGACGGGGTGGAATAGGGTCGAACACCTTGCCCAAGGGTATCTGACGCAGTTTATTGACAAATTTTTATCTAATCCATGGATGGAATCCTGCAAGGTACTACCACTCCGGGTCAGAGTAGACCTGTGAGTAATGATAGCTGAGAGGCAACACCACACTCCTCAAAGTTGGAGCCTTACCATCGGATGCAATAAGGTCATACCAAGCACTGAGGAATCATAATCAAAACTCGACATCTAAAATCTATTACAAAATAATAAATTGTGCTATTTTTATTATAACCTAAGAAAAGTGCACTATTTTATTGAAAGAAAAGTATTTAATTCAATAAGCATTTCCTTCACTTGTGATTACTTTTACACATAAAATTTTAATAATATATATATATATATATATATATATATATATATATATATATATATATAAGGGTAATATATTAGTATTATTATTTTATCATTATTATTATTTATTTATGTATATATTAGTGATATTTTAAGCTGAATTATTTCGACACTTGATTATTGGGGAAATGGTCGTATAATCAGTACCATTGGAGAGCCATGAATATTATAACTGTCCTGTTTTTAAATCTCCGAAACAGTTACATGGTAAACAGCTGATGATCCCCGTGTTAATATTAGACGCTTAAGGTCTCCTGTTTTTGTTTCACTCTTAGATAATTAACCCCCCCCCCCTTTTTTTTTTTTTTTTTACTTATATTTTTTCATTTATTAATTTTCCAACGAATGTTAAGTCTGCAATATCTTGGATTTAAACTGCATTTTACATTTTTTTAATGACTCAGAGCTTCTTTAGACTATATATATATTCTTTTTTATATTTATACTTTTGTCCAGTTATCATTTTGCATCACACCACGATAATGTTAAAGATTTGGAAAATTTCAAATTTTAAATTAATTTCCTCAAATGACAGTAGAAGTTTAAATAAAATATTTGGTGTGAGTCTTTATTATATCAAGATTTGTTTAAACCCGGGTTTCCAAATGAATGACTGCTGCAAATTTCTCTATTTTCACCATTCCCAACTTGACCTTGCATTTGTCTCACACAAATCTCTTATATGATACATCATTTTAATGCTTAATAAATAAAGAAAGCAAATATGTTGTGTTTGGTGATATTAATTCAGATATTATCATTATCATTTTATATTACATAATACTTTCAGATTTGGACTCAACAGTTAAAATTTTAGAGAAATACCCCAAAGACTGAATTGCTGTTATCATAAGAAAAACCAGGCTAATATTTTCAATATTGAAAATCTTATTGGATACAAGAATGCTGTTAAATATCTACATTTTATCTAATGGCTTATATATATATCACACTTCAGAGAAGCCTTGAAGAAGGGAATGGTTCCCGAAAATTTCCTACGGACTATCCCAACACACAAAAAAAAACTGAACTGAAATGTGGATTTATTTTGCTTCTAAAATCGTCCAATAAACTCGGCACAAAATTGTAAGTTGCACGTTTATTTGTTTATTGTTTTTATTTTTATTATTTTTTCTCCCACTTGTGCGTTATGATTTTCCATTGACTGATTACACCTATAAACATATATATATATACATACACACATACATGTATAGGTATATATAAAGTTGTAGATCCTGTTTTTTGTGTTGACAAACTCCTAGTGCACCTTTTTGATTTCCATGTGTTTTAACAATCGTTTTCTTTCATACACTTTTTCCTGTATTTTTCATCCAACTTTTCATTCATTTTTCATTTATTTGCTTTCATTCAATTTTTTTCATTAATTATTTCTTTAAATTTTTTCCATTCCATTTTCTATTCATTTTTTCCATTCCATTTTATATTTATTGTTCATTTATTTTCTTTATTTAATATTTTCATTCTTTTTTCATTATCTTTTCCTTCATTATTTAATTCACTTTTTAAAAATTTATTTCTCATTCAATTTTTTCATTCATTTCTTCATTTTTTTCACTCTGGTTATCTTTCTTTTTTTTCATTTATTTTTACATTACCTTTCTTTTTCATTCATTTTTACATTCAGTTTTTTTTATTCAGTTTTTTTTTCAATCATCTTTCATTCATTTCTTATTATAAATTTTTAATTGTGTTTTTTGCATTCTGATTTTCTTTTTCTTTGATTCAGCTTTTTCATTCAACGTTAATTCATTTTTTTCATTCAGCTATTCTCATTCATTGTTTTCATTCATGTTTTCTTCATTAATATTACAGTATTAATTAATTGGTAAGTGTCTGGGATAAAAAATTGTAAGATTACAGTATTTCTTTTGGTAACTGGTATCTATAAATTATCTTTGGACTATTGTTTCATCAACATCATTTACTTTCATATTATTGTGAAATTGAGGGGATGACAAGAAATTAGGAATTTATCGGGACCATTTGTTTTACTCTGCGTTGTCCGGGATAAATAATTGTAAGATTACAGTATTACTTTTGAGTAAGTGATATATATTAAATCTCTGACTATTTTCTTTATCAACATCATTTATTATTGTGAAATGGGAGATGGGGTTAAGAAGTTACGAATTGACCGGGGTTATTTCTTATATTCGGCATTGCGGGGATAAATAATTGTTAGATTATAGTATTACTTTTGGTAAAAGATGTACATTAAATCTCTTTGGAATATTGAGTTCATCAACATCATTTACTTTTATATTATTGTCAAATGAGAGGGGGGGGGTTAGAAGTTAGGAATTAACCAGGACTATTTGTTCTTCTCGGCGTTGTCCAAGATCAATAATTGTAAGATTTCCATAATATTTTTGGTAACGGATCTATAGTAAATCTTTTCAGACTATTGACTTCATCAACATCATTTACCTTCATATTATTGTAAAATGGGAGGATGCAATAAATTAGAAATTGACCGGGATCATTTCATCTACTCAGCATTGTACGGGATAAATAATTGTTGGATTACAGTATTAGTTTTGGTAAGTGGTATATATTAAATCTCTTCGGACTATTGTCTTTATAAACATCATTTATATTTATATCATTATAAAATGAGAGGTGCGGACAAGAAATTAGGAACTGAATGGGACTATTTGTTCTACTGGGCATTGTTCGGCATCAGAAATTGTAAGATTACAGCGTTCCTTTTGGTAAGAGATGTATAGTATAGACTATTGACTTTATTAAGAAGATATCTAATGTTGATATGTTGAAATGGGGGTGAGAAGAAATTAAGAATTGACCGGGACCTTTTTTCTACTCAACGTTGTTTGGGATCAGAAAATATAGGATTACAGTATTACTTTTGGTAACTGGTATATATTAACTCTCTTCGGACTATTGTCTTCATCAACATTATTTACTTTCATATTATTGTGAAATAGAGGGGGTGGGGTAAGAAATTAGGAACATACCGAAACCATTTGTTCTACTCATAATTGTGCAGGATCAATAATCATTATCAATATAATTTTTCTTCATATTTTGATTTTAACCATACTTTTGGTAGTGTTGTGAAAGCCTCTTTACTAACATTACAGTAGTATATTTGATAATTGAGGGTGGAGAGTTACAGAAACTTTTGTTCTACTCGACGTTGTCCGGGAGCAAATAAATTGTCATTATGAACATCATTTCTCTTCATACTTTGATTTTAACCTTACTTTTGGTAGTGCTGTGGAGGCCTCCTTACTAACATTACAGTATTATATTTGGTATGTGAGACGGTAAGGGAGGGGGTAACAAAAACTTTTGTTCTACTTGTGCGGGAGCAATAAACTTGTCATTACTGTATTATATTTGATAAGTGTATGTGTATGGGGGGATAACAAAATCTTTTGTTTTACTTGGAGTTGTCTAGTATTACATTTAAATCATTTTAGACTATTTTCATTATTAACACCATTTATCTTCATCTTATTGCGAAAGAGGGTGGAGGAACGGAATTACCCGGCATCAAGAATGTCATTGTGTTTTGTTTTGCTCGACGTTGTCCAGGAGCAATAAATGTAAGATTACAGTATTACATTTAAAAAGGATAGCACCAGTAAACGAATTACATTAATTTTTTCAACATATTAAAACAGGAGAGAGGAATGGTCTGGGTGGAAGAGATAGAGAGGGTTGGGGGGATGGACGTAAAAATGAAAGCGATAAAGATAAAGAGAAATCTAGAGAGAGAGAGAGAAATAAAAGTGTTAATATAAAGATGTTACACACTATTTATCTTCAATTTTGTTTTCTATCGCCCCAGAAAACACCGGGTAGCCCTGCTAGTATCTCTATAAATCCACCATTCGCCGTGCACAGAATATTGTTACTATATCTGTGCTAGTGCACCAACCACTAGTCTCTCTCTCTCTCTTGGACAAGGTGCCAAAAAAATTTCTTACCTAAGAGGTTCTGCACTAGCTGCCAAGCTCCATCTCCATCATCTGTGTTTAATGGAATATGCTCTGCTGAACTTACTGAACTTGTACCCCTCAATGTAAATACTCTTGACCCACCAGCAAAATGACACCCTTTCTTTGGAGAGATGCTTAGATGCCAGAAGATTTTCTACTCTAATTTCTCTTTTCCTCGGACCACTTGTCTTTGGAATTCCCTCCCCGTTTCCTCAGCCATACCAACATGCAGAAATTTAAATGTAATGCGAACAAACATTTTGCTACCAAACTTCTCACCCAGGTATAAATCTGGCCCCAATCACAGTATGCTTCAGTGGTAATATGCCTTGTTTGAGGTGAACAAAAGTGAAACAAATGTGTTAACATGCGTCCATGATATTCTTCTGGTTAGATATGTCCATTGATGTATGTTAGGGAAAACCATTGTAATCTGTTGTAATATGTCTATGTATGTATGAATGAGTAATATGTGCCCTATTTGTATTATTTTCTTAGGAAGCCGGCTTCCATCATCTTTAGTGATGATGAATAAAAGATGAAGAAACTACACCTGCCGTATGTCCTTATTCCGGAGAAGTTATTGAACATAGCTACTTGTTGCAACTACCTACAACATAAAACGGTTATGTTATGATCTTGTGTGTGTGTGTGTGTGTGTATGGATTCATGTTAACAAAATTATGGAGGAGTGTTACTGAAAACTGAACAAAGTGAAGATTGATAACATAACAGGTCTCTTCCAGTGTTTATTTTTATTAGGATGTGAACGATGGTACACCATCAATATTACTTGAAGGAAGAGAGCATGATCTCCATGCCCCACCAAAATAAAAAATGGTGTGTACGTGATGGTCTGGCAAATGTTTATTTCACTATGATTGAAACAGCCCTGGAACATTAATTCCCGCTGTAACATACAGTTCTTTATAACAATAAACAATTGATAACATTAAGGAAAGAATATGTAAGTTTTCATTAACTCAAGTCAATTTACAAACAACTTTTTATTTACAGATAGTATTTCCTGCGTATATTCATGGTGATTATTAATGAAATGACTAAAACAATATGCTAATAACAAATATGCCATTGATTTTTCTAGAAGATCAACCGTTGAAAACTGATGACTGGACAACACAGAAGAGACATCTTTGTTATATATATATATATATATATATATATATATAAGTAGCTGAAGTACCCGTCTATGCCGGGGTGCTCAACCTTTCTTGAATTTTATAGCCTAAATTGCAGTTAAGAACATCTATTAAATATTTTTCATCCCTTTTTTATTAAAAAAAATATTCCGGTTTATAATGATGATAATCGATATCAGCTAAGAAATAACTGGAACGCTATAGCAAAAAAACACTTGTGTCGTGTGAGATTCAAGATGGCATAACATTTTGGAACTGAAGGCATGAACAGTGATCAAACGACAATATTTTTCCTTTTGACCTACTTAAATGAGTTTAGCACAGGGATTTTTTACCTGTACATAGATCTAAAATAGTTCGATTGTCTAAAATAAAAGAAACATAAATATAAAATAAAACTCCATATTAAAAAAAAAATATATTAGTAAACATTTATCAAATATGTTTTTCCATTTTTGATTAATGATGGATAAATGTTTTCTCTTCAAAGTAAACAACATATCAACTGTGTACAATGATTTGACATGAAAAGTATAAACGATCATAATTATGTTGTTCAGTCGACTAAAAGGGAATGCTAAAAATGTCGGAACATTTGTTTCTAATGTTATTTTCACATACTTTTAATTTTGAATGAGTTTTAAAATATGTTCAGGGTTAAGCGTTTAACAAATACAGACAATAAAAGTAACTCATTTTTTTTTATAAAAACAAACTGGAAACAGCAAAATGAAGAAAAGATTCATAAATATTCCAATTCCCATTTTGAAAAAATAGGAAAATGGATTATTTTATAGATCATAATTAGTCTTTTTTATTTATTTATAACTCTAGGGATTGTCGGGTTCTTTTTTGTACTTTTAATCTTTTCTAAATATTATCTATGAAGACAAGAATGTAATTTTCTACTTAATTGAAGAATTTCGGCCTCTTCAACTCTCATGCAAAGACTACAAGAGAAGTAAGATTAGATATTGAACCATGAAGCAGAAACGTTGCACTCAACTTGACTTAATGGTTTGATCTCGGAGAGGGATACTTGGGCCTTCGACAATATAATTAAGAGTTTAGAAGAATTAAACAAAAAACAAAAAACATTAAAGTTATAAAATGAAACTATTACATAATCTATATCATATGTTACTAGCAAAAACAACTCGCCCTCCGGGCAGTAATTACTGTAACAATATTTTCTTTACAGTAAAAAAAAAATTTCCATTTGACATTTTGGTAATTAGGAGGAAAACAAAAACAATATGATTGTTGTAGTGTTATTTGATATATTCTAATGTTGGGGAATTTACTGTGCATGAACATAGTCAAATTTTATTTATTAGAAAAAAAAAGGTTAATTGATATGGTCTTTAAATTATTCAAAGTCGAGGAATTTTATTTTGTTTCAGTCTAAAAGTGAAAATGAATTCCCCATTAAAAACTGGTTATATAATGAAATGAATAAGTGAAAGCCTGGAACGTCTATTGGTCAAATAAAACAATTTCATATTACTGAGTAATTCGAAATGGTTACTTTGTTTTTCGCCTTTATCATTAAAGACAAAGAATAAATAGTAAAAAAAAGAATATTTTTTTGTAATTTAAAAAGATTAAAGGAGTTTTTTTTTTCTTTTTCATGACAATTGTTAGTTATCATCATCAAGTTTTTCCGGGTATTCACACGTAATCGCCTAAAAAGTAGAATTTCATTGGGGGGCTGAGGGTGTCAATCTACAATGATACCCAAACTTTTAACATTTTTATTTACGCCTTAAAAATAAGATATTTAATTAGCCCATTTGAAAGAAGTTATTTATTTAATTTTCACGGGAAAAGGTAAACACAACTAAACAAATCAATTGCTTATAATTAAAATTTAAAAACAGAGATGTATAGTTAAAACAAAATATAAGGTTAAAGAGCCGTCGCTAAATCCCTCTCCCTCAAAGTGAAATTCAGCATTTTTTAGTCGATTACGTGTGAAGAGTAAACACTGCAGCAAAATGGAAAGACGAAAAACAAACAATTATTTTAGAATTTAGAGTGGGTAATCAATTACATATATATTTAATGTAAAATGATGTCCCATCTCCGGGCCATTCTAACTTTTTAGGAAAATGAATAAAAATATTCTAACCACTAAAAAAGAAGAATCTATTTTTAGTTTTGCGCAAGGTGAGGTGATTTAACAGAGGATGTTAATCTACACTTATACTATGAACCTTTTTTTTTTCGTAATTTGGACAGAATAGTGAAAAGTTTGTTTTTATTTATTTTTCACCAAAAATTTAAAACTACGAAAATTAAATGCTGAAATAATACAACAGATCTTTTTTAAAGCGTTTAGTTATAATTAATGCTGCTATTTTAGGAAAAACTACGCTTTAAAAATGAGGTTCATAAAAATAATTAGCTAAGTTAAAAAAAACTTGTCGATTGTTGTGGAGGCGGCGGAAGAGAATTTGACATCAATAATTTGTCGAAGGAAATTATTTCCCTTGCAGGAGGGGGGGGAGCACGTCTTTTGAAAATTAATTACTGGTAATATCGACAAAACTATTCCATATATATAAGCAAATAGGACAACAAAATTATAATCGAATAACAGCAAACAATTATTTATTTTGAACTGGTTAAAAATATAATCATGCAAATTAGATAAACAAAAGCTTGTATTTGCAACTCTGCTTGACTATAAATAGAGTATTTCCAAAGAATATAGTTATTTAAATTAGAGTAATCTGTTTTAATTATAATATAGTAGTAATAAATAAGAAAATATTTCACATTTATTCATTTAGATATATTATACTAGTTGTTCCTACCTGGCGTATCCTGGGAGTTACGATAATGGTGATTTAATGTCTATTTCTAAAATTATTGGATGTAAATAGCTAAAGAAATGTCAATGTTTTGAAACATAAATAGTAAATAAATTTAAAGCCAGAACAATTGATTTTCATAAAGTAATTTATTAAAATGACTGATTCTTTTCTAAGAAACCAAAATGCATTCTAGTGGATTTAATTTAATTATTAAATTACTTTTTTGTAAATAGGATTATTATTTCACAAAGTAATTCACTAAAATGACTAACTTGTTTTCTAAGAAACCGAAATGTATTCTAGTAGATTAAATTTCTTAATAATTTTGTTTCTGTAAATTAATTTTTTTTTCTAAACAGGATTTTTTAAAGTTTTGTTTATTACAATAAATAATGTGTTAATCAAATAAGTGTACGGTTTGACTCGAAAATGGTAAACTATATAATAAAACTAATCACCTCCTTCAGGTGGATTCGAACCAGCAACTCAATATCACTAAAAAACAGTATATTATAAAATATCTAATGAATTACACATTTTAATGCAAGTTTTATAAAAAGCCAATTCCATGTTGATTTTGGTGAAGCGAGTTTACAGAATATATGGTCATTATGTTAATCTGATATTCTAGTCTTCGAGAATAACAAACTGAAATCGGACGATTTTACTGAAATAATTATTTTATTTAATTCGAATTGTAGGTAGTAAATAAAATTGCAATTTAATATTTAAAATAATAAATAATTCATTTAATATAAATTTCTTTTTAATGGAACTTAGTTTTGTTTGCTTACGCAATAGAATCTGGTTAGATTACTGTCTACTTGTGTTCGGATAAAGAATGCAAAAATTTTGTCAGTTATTTTTCATTCTTTAAATCTGTTATTCTAGTAATCAAGAATAAAAACTGAATTCAGACGATTGTAATAAAAAAAATATTTTTATTTAGTTTAAGATTAAATATTGTAATTATGGAATAACATTGCAATTAAATATCTAATATAATAAGAATTTAATTTAATATAGATTCGTGTTTAAGGGAACTTATTGTATATTTGTTTAAGTAAGGGTTGTGATTAGGTTACTGCATAATTGTGTTAGGTTAAAAACTCTAAAAATGTGTGTTATTGGTCATTCTGTAATTCAGCTAATCTTGTAAGCAAGATCAGCAAACACGTCTATTGGTCAAACTTATTAAAAATTATGTTGGTTATCCCAATGAAAATATCTCACAAAGAAAATGTATAGGGAAATGAAGCACACCTTGTTTCATATGAAAATAGATAGTATTTAACTGACAATAGCAATATTGAAATAGGAAATATTAATAAGGGTGCTATGAAAATATGTGTCGTACAAAATATCTTCTCGGTGTATGTGATTGTCAGTCGTAGTAGAATCTGGTTTTACTAAATTATTATTTAAAAACAATAAGATTTTAAAAGTTTAATTTAATTATTACGATATCGTTTGATCATGTCCCTTTATTTTCCTGTTTTTATTACTATTTACTACTTCTTATGCATTGCACATCTAACCACAGTTGTAATTATATGTTGTGATTATAATTATTGTCTATAATTATGATGTTGACTATTGTGTTTATGTAAGATGTTTCACTGTGTCTTTTTGATTCACTCATGGGATATTAACTACGATTCACTCCTGTTTACTTTTGTGTCACATTGAAAGATATGTAAATTCATATATCTTACTATATATTTTACATCAAATTTCGGAATAAGAAATATATATATATATATATATTACTAAGCTCTGCTATTATTAGTAAATATTGAGCTTTAAAATGGCGATCTTGAACAGATTCCTATAGCATAAACGATTTCCTCCTATATGAATCACTTAAGTATATAAAATCGTTTTTTCTCGTTATCTTCTATTATAATATATAAGTATAAAACTTCAGTAGATTTAATAAAACATTTGTTGCTAAACTTGTATTGCAATTTACGCCATATTAGATACGAATCAAGAGCTAAACATTTCTATCATGTGTTGACATGATTGACTGTTGATAAATTCAAATTACAATCATCACAATGGAAAGTATCTATGTGGTCGTAATTCAGAGAAGGGCACGTTTAAAGAGTTAAACTCTACGAATACACACCATATCTCAAAACATTAGATGTGGAATTAGAAGTCAACAATCACTTTAGATTAAATAAAGGATTCCGTTCTTAATCTCAATAACTGAAATTTGAATATACAAAAATAACAATAGTCCAAAACTATTAAATAATTCATACACTATAATAATAGCCGTTGTGTATTTATTTATATATATATCCAATGATTTATTTATATATATATCCAATGAGCTGTCAGTAATTTCTGCCAACAATCACATTCTATAAGAAAAAGATCTTTTTTGATGTTTCAAGTTTTTTCATTTTAACTAAAGAGGAATTCTGAGAATGCCATTTTTCGAAAAAAGCAACCAAGTATTAAAAAATAGGCAACCCCTTTATATCACAATAATCTATAACCTACTAAAAGTATGTGGATCTTGCTTGCTTGTCACCGTGCACACTTCATGATTATTATTAGGAAATATATATATATATATATATTTACTTGAAAATGGATGACGTCATAAAAAAATGAATGATAGTTGCCAAAAATATGAACGTGTCTATTTGTTTGAAAGCAGTCGGCTTCCCTCAACCGTTTCCTTGCTAAAGTCCAACTTGTCCTCATCGTGGTAGCGGCGGTGGCAATGTGGTAGTGTCAGAAATATGCTGTTTGGAACTCCAGTTCCTGGTAGGGTTGCCCATGACGGACAGGTCTGGCACCCAGCGACATTTGGGCCACAACCCAGCAAACAGAGCTCTGGTGAAAACCGAGGAGGAGTCAACATCAGAATCCATCGTCCTCAGGGCATCTCTGCCTTTATGTCTTTGGCAAGCAAAGATGAGTCAGGTTCAGAACTGGAAATCTATGGAGTGAGGATAACAACTGATGTTGCTTCTGCACACGTGCAACCATCATTCCTTTGTGGTTCTGGGTCAATCCTTCCCCGACTTTGTATGCAACTGTTAGGCTTTTCTGCTTTGGGTGTCGAGTAAAAAGTTGCAATCTTGTAGGTGTAACGAATGGCCGACAAGGACAACTTCATGCAGACCAGAACATCTGGAGTCTCGATCTTCATAAGATCTGTGCAGAAGTCTGATTCACTAAATAACAAAAACAATGGACACAGTAGCAGTCATAACTACTAGTTTATACTGCTTTATCAACCAATGTAAAACTTAAGAAATTATATATTTAATTATATAACAAATACTACCCAACGGGTCACAATTGGTCTAGCATACTACTGAAACTCCGAGAATCTTATCTTGCTTGTCACTGTGCCCACTTCATCTGTACGTGAATATTTTAAATGATAGGAGGAAGGACAAACAATAAAAGAAGTGAGGTGAATGGAATTATGCCAAAAGAGAGGGAAAGGAGGGAAGAGAGAGAAGGTCTATTTTAACATCACAATGTATTCTAACTTGTAGAAATCCTTAGACTTTGATAATCATGTTTTACAAGGATTACAAAAGTAAGAAATTATATATTTAATAATGACATATAAATACTTATCGGCTTGGTCACGAATGGTTTAGTAGTTATTTAAATTCAAGCAATGCACTATTTACATCATACTCATGAACATTTTGATATAAAAATGTTGGCTATTTTGATTTGTACAAAATCTTTTTAATATTTCTGTCATATTCGACATAAGTAACTTTAGTCTATTATAAATATGTATCAGGTGAAATATTGTCTGTCTGACTTGAGGTTAGAAAGTTGACAATTCTTTTAACTCTTTAAAAAGTTCTTCAATGTTTTAATTAGTATTTACAACTTTTTAATATATACACTAGTTATGCTCAATTTACAACTCGGTACGCCTCCTACCTAGTAACAAAACTAGGAGTTAATCCTTTGGCAGCTTTGACGCATGTGACAGAAATAGGCATAATTTTGCTTCTCTTCGTGCATCTCCCTTGCGGTCGACCAATCAGATAACATCAAGGCAGCAGCAACAGCTGCAAACCAGTATAACAAAGCATGCATCTTTAACACTCGTTGCACTTTGGGGTTTGGTCTCCATGCTGTCACTCTCTAGCGATACGACAAGGAGCAGCGACAGCAGCTATACAGTGGCTATCCATGATGACTATGACAAGTAGCACCAGCTTGTAATCTTGCTCGCAGTGCCAGCACCAACCTGACGATAGCAGCAGCTCTAAATCTATCCAGAGAACAGCATAACTAGCAGCTGTGGTCCTGCCATCAGCGACAGCACTAAAGCTAATAACCTTTGCTACCTTCTTAAGCACTGACGTATGGATCATCACCAGCCCACTCCTTTAGTGATTCTAGATGACAAGCGACATGCCAACATTGCTAGGAATCATCATCATCCACTGGAGCAGCTCTACTCCTAACAATTCACTGAGTTATGTACTGCTGGGAAAGAGATATCTATTTATTATTTTTACATTCGTATTTGCCTTTGCATTGTCCTTCAAAAAGTTGCTTGGGGGTGGCCTTCAATAGTTTGTGCCCCCACTCCCACCTGCTGTAAGTGATGATCCCAACATGCTCACACAGGCAGTGAACGGCAAAGAAAATGGCAGAAAACACAGACCAACAGGCAGTCAATGTATCAGCTTCCCTGGTACATTTGTTGCCACAATACACCGTCAACATCAAGAGCTGATTCATCTAACTCTTGAGTTTTCCATTTTTCTTTGCCATTGGCATATTTGTGTTGTGTCTCTAACAAGTTGTAAGACTGATCACCATTATCAGCCTCTGCCATACACTGACAATAAAGGTATGTGTCGGAATTTTTTAGATGCGGATTGATAATTTTGATTATTCGGACTACTATTCTCATCTTGGCTGTTAGTTTCAAAGTTTCAGCCGATGTAACCTCTGAGCTTCAGATATATCTGTGGTGAATGAATCTAGATGCGATTTGAACGAACGAATGCCAAAAAGTGAATGGTTTGTATAGCCACCCTCTTTCTTTCTCTCGTTGGGATATGCTTTCCTCTTCACTCCCAAAAGCAGGTTAAAGCTTTCACAGTAATGTGTTAACTCAATATTTCTCTACCAATGACTATCGTTTCAAACCCAAAATCTAACAAGCCTATGTCAAATTAACAAGCCGATGTGAACTGAGAAACCTCTATAAGAGAAGCGCAAGACAGATCCAACCAGCAGCAAGAAAAGGACACTTCAAAACTCACAAGCTCCTTCACTTTGCGCACATCTACACACGCACTAACAGAACAAGGTAAACCTACGCATATTTACACAGTGCCACATTGTCTAATACTCACATATGCATATTCACACTAACAAATATATATAGACATATACATCCTTAGCCCTTGTGTCTTTTTATTCACTGAACTTTTTCCTATCAAAAACGTTGTATACACTTTACTAAATAAACATTTCTTCACTAAAACTGACTTTTATATTCATGCAAACTTATAGTTATATAATTTTTTGTTATTTAATGATGTTTTTCATCATTTTTTCATTTACAAAACTATTTATGTTAAGTTAGCACTTGCTAGCTGGTGACCTCTAATATTTCTCAATATTTCATTTCTTTCCATTTATATTTAATATGCATGCACGCCCGTACATATCCCAGTTTCCTTCCTTTCCAATATATCTTTTCGAATTTGAGAATCTTTCTGTCGCATTTTGGAATCTATATGGAATTTCTAACTGAACCCTTTATTTAATCCACAGGGGTAGATTGTTCTCATTCCATCAGGCATGGCTACATAGAAGCATTAATTATAATACAATCCAGATATTTAAAAAAGTGGTTTCTAATAACACCAGGCATAACATTTTTAATCTCCCTTTCATAAAGATTACCTTATTCAACTAGAAAGGTTGTCATGTTTGAAAAAATACACCTGTGAACGAGAATAGTAGTTTGAATAATCCAAATAATACAGAGATGTAATTTGCATAAAGACTTTTTTAAATCTAAGGTTTGATAAATATTTGTGTTATGTTATTTTTTTTTAATAATTGTTTTAAATATTTATACATAAGCAATGTTCCATAGAAAAAGATTTTTAAAATCTGTGTTTGTACAGAAAGTGCATTCTCTATATTCAATTATATTCGGAACTTAATAAAAAACAATATGTTTATTTAAATTTATGAAAGACAATAATTAAGCCTCATTTTCACTTATAATTTTCTTCTAAGTGCACATTAATTCAATAAAAATTTTGATAGGTTTTATAAGAGAAAAAAAATGTTAGCCTGGTGTCATTAGAAGCCATTTTTGTATATTCTTTCTTACTATGAATTATACATTGAGCTTAAATGAAAACAGACTCTATAAAATGAAAATATTTAATTTTATTAAATTATTCAAGGAAACAAAAAAAATTAAATTAAATATGTTGATATTTTTTTTATTATTCAACATTATTAAATGATTTGAATTATGATTAATCTGTTGAATTAAGTAAATTTGAACATTTATTTAAACATCATTTTTTTAATTAAGGATCTAACATTGTCCGTAGGACAGGTATTTAGCTAGTACAAATATCATTTTTTTTTATTCATATTATCTCATATTTTGTCAACAATTATTAATTTTTGAACTAGTATTTTTTTTAATTTAAATTTTAGTTGTGTCTCATCATCCAACATGTGATAGCATGAAAAACAGACGTTAAACCGAATTTGATGATCATTATTATATTTATTGCAAACTGTAAAATTAACTCACATTTAGTATAATAATGGAGTGTAAATGATTCACTATATACAATTCACTAAATGCAAGTTTTTATTTTAGCAATAATTGAAGGGGAATTGTTGGTTCATACATTTTTCAACAGTATTAGGGCATGAAATGACCACACTATATTCGTGAGAATTTTAACTTACATAGTCGATTCCATATTCCGTAACAATATCCATTAACCATGCATGGTGTGGATCCGGATAAAGGTCTAAATCCAGGAATAATATATATTTTCATTTTCTTTTGTCAAAGTGAATATACATTTGGTATACTGTTTTTACATAATAGTTTTAATTATAAACTATATATTTTTTATTTATTCATTATGGTTAAATGATTTGAGCAATCAGGGTTCGAGTCTAGCTATCTATTTAAATATAATTTTAGTTTTTTCTTCCAATATTTTAATGTATTAATTAACATTACATATTATAACAGGTGTTAATTACATATTTTTATTACTTTTTACTTCATTTAATGTCTTTCTTTTTCTTTTTTCTTCTTCATCATTCTTTCCCATTTTTTTTTATCAAGTTTTTTTTTATTTACTTTCTGTACATTTTGATTTTCTTTATCTTTTTTCTATTTTTATCTATTTTCTTTCTTAATCTATTTTTTCCCATTTTCTATATTTTTACTGTTAAGCCTTGATAGAATTATGTGCTCAAAAAAAGAACCATTTTAGTTATTACCAAATTAAGCACTATTGGAAATTTTAAATTTTAGACTAATATTCATTTTAATATTACAGGACTCTCTTTGTTAGAAAATTATTGGGAAATTTTATTTTTTATCAGCTGTGTCATTTGTTTATTTCATTTTCTTCTTTTTTAGTGGATTCTTCTAACAGCTATCAACTAACTACCTGGGTAGTCATAATAATTTTTTTTAATTAATTGATAAGAAATAATAGTCACAAAAGATATTTAAAATTTATTCCCAAATATTTGTTATAATCTAATATGTAAAAACAAATTTAATACTCAGAACTTTATGTGTAGAATTAATTCGTAATTTTGAAAGTATTAAATACAATTTGCATATCGAATTTTTATTTTTCTGTTAGAATTTAAAGTGTCTTTTTACAGATATATTTATCAATTCATTGACAGTACAATTATCCTTAATAAGAGGGATTTTAAAATTGAGATTACACGATTAAATAATTCGATACTATTTTATATGTTTAAAATGATTATGTACAATGGTTAAAATAGTCGGTGCGATTTAATGGTGAAGATGTTAGAATTTCTTTTGGTACAAAAGCAGGCGACCATTTACAATGCAAGGGGGGTAACTTTGTTCGAACTTCTATGATGAACCGACTTAAAATATTTTTCATGGCAGCCGTTGCTGATAATGTTGAATATTAGCAGGGAATTGGGTAGTTCTTTACAACCATACTGCTAAGAAGAAAAAAAAAGAAGTGCATTATTTTTTTATGCAGTCAAATTTTTGGCGTCGGTACTCCATTAGCCATATACACTTATAACAAACAAATGGAATTTATGTTTCTGAATTTTTTAGATGAGGATTGATAATTTGCATTCTGTAGATTACTCAGTTTACTATTCTCATCTAGGTTGTTATATTCCTAACGTTTCGGACGATGTAAATTTCAACTTTTTTCACATGCAACTTTTTCAAAGTGAACTTTCTTGTCAAACTCAGGAACCTGGACGGAATTTCGAACTGATCCTTTTTTTTAATCCACTTCCACCTGCTCATGGCTGATAGAATGAGAACAATCTTCTTCCATGAATTAAATAAAGGCTTAAGTTCGAAATTACATCCAGGTTCTTGAGTTCAACTAGAAGGTTGAATGCACCTGAAGAAGGTTGGAGGTTACATCAACCGAAATGTTGTGAATATAACAACCAAGATGAGATTAGTAGTCTGGATTAATACAAATCCGTTTTATTTTATTTCAATTTAAAAGTTTACTTCATACATAATAGCATGACAGGTTGCTAGCCATATTTTTTGTGACTATTAAACTGTAGCTTCACAAAAAAAAAACGTTTGGATACTTTGAAAACTTATTTTTCAGGACTTCCATAATTTTGGAAATGATAAAATGATCATAAAAATAAATGAATAAGTTATTTATAAATTATTTTTAATTTAATAAATTACATAATTTTGGAAATAAAATTGAATTGGATTTTAACAAAATCTGTGAAAAATAGGTTCACGAAGGTTAAAAATAGTGACCATTTCTGTGCTGCCGTAGTCTAATACAAAAGCAAAACACTATGAAAACAAAACACTAGAATGTTATTATGTAAAGAGTAAAACTTTAAAAATAAACTAAGAACTTGCTTATTATCAAAAATGTATGCCTATTGAAGTAACCATGTTATAAATTATAATATTAAAAAAAATAATAGGGTGATTTTTTTATGTCAGGGTTATTGTAAATATGCACTGAGACTTGCAATTGAGAGAATAGATTTTTATTTTAAGTCTTTTGTTTAGTCAAAGTTAATGATTTGGTGGAATGCAGCAAACTTGTTCAAATGTATATACTACTAAAACCCTTGTTAGTTTGCCACCGGGCACACTTAATATCTATCCATGAAAGTGTTTAATGGGTGATTGATAAGGGAAGTGGTGAGAGGAATGGAATTAAGTAAATAAGTACAAGAGAGATGAACAAGAGTGAAAGAGGGGGGAAGAGAGAGGAAAAAAGGGAGGGAAGAGAGATAGTGGAATGTGGAAAAAAGGTGGGAGAGATGGAGAAATGGGGGGGGGAGGGAAAAGAGAGAGAGAAGATAAAGATGGAGAGAGAAAGGAAGAAGAGGGTCTATTATTACATCACAATGTATTCTGACTTCATGAAACCCTTTGACTTTGTAATAGAATGATGTAAATAAAAGTGATAAAGAGATGAAAGGAGAGAGAGAAAGAGGAAGCAGAGAAAGGGGTGAAAGAAAGGAGAGAGATAGACGAAAGATGAGATAGACAAAAGAGAGGAGAGAAATAGACGAGAGAGAGAGACGAGAGAGACAAAAGATAAGAGAGACTAAAGAGAGGAGAGAGAGACGGAAAAGAGGAGAGAGAGACGGAGAGAGAGACGGAGAAGGGGAGAGAGAGACGGAGAAGGGGAGAGAGAGACGGAGAAGGGGAGAGAGAGAGACGGAGAAGAGGAGAGAGAGAGTGAGAAGGGGAGAGAGAGACGGAGAAGGGGAGAGAGAGACGGAGAAGAGGAGAGAGGGGAGAGAGATGAAAGAAAGGGGGAGAGAGATGGAAGAAAGGGGGAGAGAGATGGAAGAAAGGGGGAGAGAGATGGAAGAAAGGGGGAGAGAGATGGAAGAAAGGGGGAGAGAGATGGAAGAAAGGGGGAGAGAGATAGAAGAAAGGGGGAGAGAGATGGAAGAAAGGGGGAGAGAGATGGAAGAAAGGGGGAGAGAGATGGAAGAGAGAGGGGGAGAGATGGAAGAGAGAGGGAGAGAGATGGAAGAGAGGGAGAGAGAGATGGAAGAGAGGGAGAGAGAGATGGAAGAGAGGGAGAGAGGGATGGAAGAGAGGGGAGAGGGATGGAAGAAAGGGGGAGAGGGATGGAAGAAAGGGGGAGAGGGATGGAAGAAAGGGGCAGAGGGATGGAAGAAAGGGGCAGAGAGATGGAAGAAAGGGGGAGAGAGATGGAAGAAAGGGGGAGAGAGATGGAAGAAAGGGGCAGAGAGATGGAAGAAAGGGGCAGAGAGATGGAAGAAAGGGGCAGAGAGATGGAAGAAAGGGGCAGAGAGATGGAAGAAAGGGGCAGAGAGATGGAAGAAAGGGGCAGAGAGATGGAAGAAAGGGGGAGAGAGATGGAAGAGAGATGGAAGAGAGATGGAAGAGAGGGGAGAGAAGAGAAAGACGAAAGAGAGAAAGAAGAAAGAGGGAGGATGGAAGAGAGACAGGGGAGAAGAGGGGGGAGAGGTGGAGGGAGGGAGAAGAGAGGGATGAGAGAAAATGGAGGGGAGGGCGAGGAGGATGAGAGAAAGAGAGGTAGGGAGAGAGAAACTTTGTATTCTGACTAAGTGAAAGCTTTTGTAATCCTTGTATAAACATTATCATCAACCAATGTTAAACTTAATAAATTATATATTTAATAAAATATATTACAAAAACTGACCCAACGGGCCACGGGTATTTTAATGTTTGATAAAACTTGAATCATTTGTTTATTTTTAATTTATTAGAAATAAAAAGATAAAAAGTATAAAATAGAAAGCTTTCTTGTGAAAATATTCTATGTAAAATAATAAAAATATTTTAGAAATGCTGAAATTTAGTTTTACATTATTACAAATTCATGACTACATTTTATCAAAATTATTAATTGATGTTTTGTTTTAGTGTGTTGCTTTTTACTTCTATTCACAAGGCACACTGGCACTTAGACATAAGGGGCTACTGTGGATTTGAGGTCGGATTTATAGGGGCATCCTACGTGCAGAGTTGTGCAGTGAGATGCTTGTTCACATTACATTTAAATTTTTGCATGTTGGTACAATCGTTGAAACAGAGCAGAGAGGGAATTTCAAAGGGAAGCGGTTCGAGGAAAGAAGCTATTGAAGTAGAAACCCTTCCAGTATCTTGGCACCTCTACAGTGAAGGGGTGTGATTTTGCTGCTTGTCGGGTTGGTCGGGTGTATTTACATCGAGGAGACAAGTGCAGAGGTTCGTCGGAGCACATTTTGTTTAAGTACTAATAAAAACAAGCACAGGGATGCAACATTGCTACAATGGGACCGGGGCTGGAGCTTGGTAGACAGTGTGGAACCTATTAGGTTAGAAACTAATTTTTGGACCCTGTCTTAGAAGGAAAGACTAATGATTGGTACACCAAGTTTTTGTTTTTGTGTTTTCTTTTGTGTTGATGCATACATTCGGTGCTTGTTTGTGACTACCTTCAATTATTTAATATACCTAAAATATTTTTTTAATAAAAGAGAATATATATTTATGCAAACATTATTAAAAATAACAGAATTCGTCTGTCTGATGGTCTTTTTTGTATTAAAATAATAAAAAAAATAATAAATGTCCCATAGGTATCACAAACGTTTTCGATTTTTCGTCGAATCATCCTCCGGTGTCAAAAGCAAATGAAAAAAGCTGGAGAAAGAAGAGAAATTAGTTATGTTTTTGTAGATGTTAGTAAATTGAGTTAGAGTTTACAAGATGCATGGTGAAACGGCAAGATAGGGTAGTGGTTGTAAAACCAATGTAGCTATTAGCTTTATTATTATTATGAGATATATATATATATATATATATATATATATATATATATAAGCATGCCATGTTAATTATATGTATTCATGACAGTTTGTTTTTTGAATTATTTGGATTATTTGAACTACTGTTCTCATCTTGGATGTTATTCTCACAACGTATCGGCCGATGTAATCTCCGATCTTCTTCCAGTGTATTTTGTCGAACTCGTGGATTCTGTATGGAATTTTGAACAGAACCCTTTATTTAATCCATGGGAATACCTTGATCTCATTCAGTCAGCCATAGCCGGGTATAAGTCTTAAGTAATTCTAAATTGTATTATTTATATCACCTGCACTGAAGATTGAACCGTAAACCCGGTCATAGCTGACAAAACGAGAGCAAACTACTCCCGTGGATTCAATAAAAGGTTCCGTTTGAAATTATGTACAGATTCCAGAGTTCAACAAGATCAAACTGAAGAAGGTCGGAGGTTACATCAGCCGAAACGTTGTGAAAATAATATCCAAGATGAGAACAGTAGTTTGAATAATCCAAATAATACAAATTTATTGTTTTTAATCTCATCTGAGAAAACAATTCTTTCTTTTGTAGATTAATGGTAACGAAGAGAAATGTCTTGTGGATCAGTATGATGTCAATGATGGTATGATCACCGGAAGGAACACTTGTTAAGGGGAACAAAACTCACAAAATACTCTTACAACTTCAAACCGAACAGGTCCTATGAACTTCAAATTGTATATATGAGCACCGATATAAGTTGCAATTCTTTCTCTGAACAAATTGATTATCAAATCCTTTTTATAATTTTTTTTTTTTTTAATGTATTCACCTCAAACAAGACACATTGCCACTGATACGTAAGGGGCTACTGAGAATACGGATCAAATTAATAAGAGTATCCTCAGTAATGAAGTGGTGAAGCGAGATACTTGTTCACATTACATTTAAATTTCTGCATGTTTGCACCGTATGGGAAACACAGAGAGAATTCTTAAGACAAGCAGTTCTAGGAAAGAAACTATTAGAGTAGAACACTTTCCGACGTCTGGGGACCTCTACAGTGAAGGGGTAGTATTTTGCTGATTGGTGGCTTAGTTGGGGCTATTTACATTGAAGGGGAACAAGTGCAGAGAGTTCGTTGGAGCATATATTAGTACTTGTAAAACAAGCACAGGGATGCAACGTTGCGGTGATGGGACATCTTCAGTTTCCCTCTGCCTTACTGTCAATGTATATTGCACTTTAAAACGGGTCCGGTGTTCAACATACAAATTACTGACACCTACAAACCTTTGAAACACAGAATGTGCTTTTGACCTCTTACAAATGGCTATTTAACAAGCAAAGCGTCATGGGTAATTTGGATCCGGTAGATGTGAATATTTATCATCACTTTAATATTAAAAATGAAAAAGTATTATTGAACTTTGGATTGCATTAATAACAGAATTGTGGATTTTTAGATTAAATATTATCTTGAAAACAAAAACGAATCTCCTTAACAGACCAGTATTACATCAAATGTACTTGTATTTTTAACTTCATTAATAAAGAATTTGTTGCATTTCTATTTATTACCTACATGATAACTTCAATGTTGTCCCTTGTTCTGCAAAACTTCTCTAATCTGTCCATTTCAAAATACAGGTTTGGCAACCCCGTGCTTAGAAGCACTGCTGATGCTGACTATTTGAGTACCCTATGCATAATTTAGTTTTTGTACCCCTACTTATGAATGTGGATACATCTCATTTCTTTGAGAATCGATGTGATATAATTATGATAGACTAAAGATTTATTTTGGCCAGTCGTTGGTTCTGCTTTTCTGGATGGAACACTATCGAGTGGCAATTCTTTATTGGTCTGTCTGGCCGGATCATTGGTTCGAAATAATAAACACAAGTCATTTATACCCAAAATATATAGTTTTTATGTATCTTAGGTGCATGTTTCAGAAAGAGAGAGAGAGAGAGAGAGAGATCTTTAACTACTGGAGATTTTTAAACTACATTTTCACATATAAAATGCATTTCTCTTTAAACAATGATCTGGTCAGACAGTCCAATAAATAATTGCTACCAAACTATGTCCTATCCAGAAGAGCAGAACCAACGACTGACCAAAGGAAATCTTTAAGCTATCATCATACTCATAAAAACTAGCTTTATCCTAATGGTCGTTTATTGCAACTTTGTATCAAATGACCATGAACAGTTTCCACTTTTTATATAATATTTTGAATCAACTGATCCTGATGTTATATATTTAGTTACTGCCCTCAGTGTTATGCATGATTTCTCTTTCTGTGTGTCTCTCTCTCTCATATATATATATATATATATATATATATATTGAAACAGAGACCCAATGCATAATGTTATGATTGATTATGCCTCTTTGGCCATCTCTTATTTTTAATCAATAATCTCATTCAAACTTTAAATAACATTGAAATGAAGCAAAGGAAAATGAGATCCGTTGCTTTCTCATGTCACGTCAGGCATTTAGTTGGGCACAGAAAATTTGCACCTAATGATTCCTTTTCAATTTCAAAGACACGCATGACACCACAGAATAACAATTCTAATTTACTTTTTTTCCTTTTATTTCAATTTAACTATATACAACAGTGATAAAGATACTCGTATGATTAATTCATACAATAATGAAACTTTATGAGAAATAATCATGAGGGGAGTGCTGCATAATCAAAGCATCGAAGATAAAAAGACTAATTAATTGTTCAATATAAACGCTTGAAATACGACCTTCACATTATATTAGGATGGTTGTAGATGGATCAATATTACCACTTGATAAGATCTTACCATAACATTAGGAATGCTAGAGAGTATATGCCTAGAGAGGGGTAAGCATTGCCATCCCAATGCACACTGCATGAATGTACACCATGCAGAAACCCTACGACCTGGAAAGGGATGTGGGACCTGTTGTTATTTCAATGATTAAGTGATGAGAACCAAAACAATTCAGAAATAAACAGAGGAAAACGATTCTTAAGAGACAACAATTAAAAATTATTTCATTTAAAACATAATACAATGGAAAATTAAACTATGATGATAATGGATTTGACAATGTGTGATCGATAGCATCCATCTTGAATTACATCCCATATCCTGTCTCACCAAAGGCTGTCTCTTGACAATGCAGATAATTCCGAGGTACAAAAAGAGTTATCTCCCTTTAGAAATAGAAATATTTTTAGATAAAATATTTTTCCATCTAACAGAACCACAATATATATATATATATATATATACAGAGAATATATTGATCAAAGAACAATGATAAAAACAACAAATATGAAAAGAGTAGTAAAATTGATACCTTTTCCACTTAACTCTTAACGTCTTATACCGTCTGAAACCGCACTTACTGAAAGTGATGTTTGTATTGCTTAGCCACACAACACCACATGAAATAATAACCTTTTGGTTAAACCTATTTTTAAATACCTTTATAACATCACAGTTGAAGGGAAATAACTCTTACCAATCCTCCTTACATCAGAATCATCTATATATTAATACGATAGCGTGTGTGTTCGTGTGTCACGCTTCCGGCAAAAGCTCTGCGCATGCATGCCGCACCTAGATTTTGAAAAACATTCAACTCGCCTAATTTTCGAAACTTTTTCAAGTATTTCCCTTTGGCGCAACGGTTAGCGATGTAGTATTTTTTACTTCGGCCCGACTGGTTTATAGTTCGATCCCAATCAACCTCTAAGATTTTTTTCTACATTTCGAGGGGAAGGGGAAGAGAGGTAGGGAGGGGACGACCGGGAAAACACATTAATACAATAGGGTGTGTGATTTTGTGTGTCATGCTCACATCAAAAGCAACGACCTTCCGAATCTTTGTATGCACTGGTATTGTCTTGGCCTTCGGGGCTTGATTTATGCCGGTCTATTGGACTGTCCTGTGCAGTTCTAGGAGGTCGACCCTCCCAGGCTTTGCCTCCCCTCTTTGGGGAGGAGTAAGTTTATTGCTTACTGCCTGTGGCGCCCCTACCAGGGAATGCCGACGGGGCTGCCCAGGCAATTTTTAATGGCCAGAGTGCTCACCTTCTTGAGCGCTGGCTTTTCAACCCCCTACTTTCCCGACTAGACCTTGGGTCACATCTTACTTGTGGGAGTAAGATAAAACTGGCCTTGTGCCTAACTCCTGGAGAGGAGTAAATAAATATTCATGAATTGGAGCCAAATTTAATTTAATCGAAAACATTTACAAAGTAAGGCTTAGTCGTCGAAATATTACCTTAACTAGAAATATTGTATATATAGAAGTTTTGTAAATTGTTTCATGTATTGTTCATTTTAAAAAAAATAAATATACAAGTTCAAATCTTATATTTTATTCAAACATGTATAGGTTAGGAACAAGATAATTAGTATTAAAAACATCATTTCGTGTAATTTACACGGGTCCCTCTAGTAATAATTATTTCAGTATCTGTTTATATAACCATGTCTGTAATTAAATGCATCAATTGTATTGCTATCAAACTTGTCTTTTTTCATGATCATCAATGAGTATACCTGTTCTTTATTGTTATGATATAATGAACACTCATGCATGCAGAACATTATTTCTAGCACAAATAACAATATATTAAAGAACAAAGATGTTTCATTCATACTGTTAAGTTTCACAAATATATGTTCAAACGTAAAGGCATTATAAACATTTAGATGAAAAAAAACATTTTACACGAAATAGGTATTGGCTTTCTGCATTAAACAACTAAAAAAGGGTTGATATGCCGTAAAAAAGTAAAACCAACTATTCAAGGAATCTGTTACAACAGGTATTGTGTTTCGGCATTCAATAACACAAAGAGGGTTGAGATGCCATAAAATAGACGAACGAAACCAACCCGAAAAATATCAAAGACGATATAATGAACTGATTAATCCCTTGAATAATGTTATTACGAGCTATGAGAGATTGACACATTAGTAAAGCTCGATCACCAATTGATCAAAATAACAAAGCGTAGATGGAGTTGTCTAAATAATTCATGGATTAATATCAACACTTGATATAAAAGGTATTCACGTAGAGTTAAGGAAGACTGGAGGGAGTCCATTAGTGAAAACACATTGACAAAGTAAACAAAAGATCAAGAGAATCGACGAGAAACGAAGAGATTCAAAATATTAATTTATTTATGAGATGTTGCACAATATTATTGAAAAGGTGACACTGCAAATGCGATGAAGTCTTTCACGTCATGTGAGAAAGGCTGGAAATGATATTAATCAAGACCGAGTGATCAAAACAACAAAGATGAAGAAACTGACCTGAATTATTCATGGAACAAATGTTCATAATTGAAATGATGCATTCAGGCAAAACAGTGGCTGCATGACTGGACTAATGGATGCAGTCGTGGACTGTGGAATCGACTATACCGAATTCAAATTCTTATGAATCTATTGTGGCTGTTTATGCACTAACATGTTGGTAAAGGTATAAAAACAATTTCCCCACAGCAACTTGTGTTCAACTCATCATATCCAGTGCATCATTTACACTAGGTAATGAGAACTAGCATTAAATAACCTATATGCCATTAAACAGACAAACCAGAATTTTGATTTATTTGGTTTTACGGCATATCAACCGTTTTGGGTTATTTAATGCCGACTCCATTTATATTGGTAAAAGGATTTCATGCTTGAGGTTCATAATATTTTAAAATGTTTAACAGATTTGGATGAATTTCTTTTATATGTGTATATTTCTTGAGTAAACAGTCTGCAATTAATTTTTTCCTAGGGAAGTTTGGTTTATTGAACTTCTAGATATTAGATTTTTGGATATAAACCCACCATTATCAGAAAGGACATTTGAATATAGTATTGTATGCTGGGTTTAGTGGGCATGATTTGAGCTTTATATAGTATTGTAAGGCTAGTTTCTGTCTTCTTAGGGTTAGAGGAGCTTCATGTGCTTCTACATACAAACTTTTAACAGATGTTTGGAAGGCTCCAAGTGCCAGTCCCAGTCCTTGGTAGTGAACAGTGTCTAATGTTTTTAGGTACGATTTTCAGGTTAATCCATAGATGAAGCAGCCGTAACCAGAGTTAACAAAAAATTCAAAAAATAATAGATATAGATAATTATCGGAATAATTTATGAAGTTATATTAATCTAAACTCATATGAAAGAAGAGTGGCTCATTCTGTGTATATCAACTAACGACCTTCAGGGCTATTAGACCTAGGAATGTGAAATTTGCTAGAAATTACCATGTAACTATACACAATGCCCTAACATATATATTTATCTTTTTTCTTATGAAGGGATCCTGGGGGACCATGAAAACCGCCTACTTAACAAAATGTTTGTTTATCTCTGATTCTAATCATATTTGGACCATACGTATTAAATGGCACAAAATTATATAGATTTTCAAAATCTGAACAAATTCATCTCTAATAAAGAGTTATCTCCAGAAAATTAAACATTTTCTCTAAGCTCATAACTTCAGTCATATAATAGTTGCTATGACCCAGAGGAGAGACAGAAAGGCAGTATGGCCCAGAAGAGAGACAGAAAGGCAGTATGGCCCAGAAGAGAGACAGAAAGGCAGTATGGCCCAGAAGAGAGACAGAAAGGCAGTATGGCCCAGAAGAGAGACAGAAAAGCCAGTATGGCCCAGAAGAGAGACAGAAAAGCCAGTATGGCCCAGAAGAGAGACAGAAAAGCCAGTATGGCCCAGAAGAGAGAAAGAAAGGCAGTATGGCCCAGAAGAGAGACAGAAAAGCAGTATGGCCAAGAAGAGAGACAGAAAGGCAGTATGGCCAAGAAGAGAGACAGAGAGGCAGTATGGCCCAGAAGAGAGACAGAGAGGCAGTATGGCCCAGAAGAGAGACAGAGAGGCAGTATGGCCCAGAAGAGAGACAGAGAGGCAGTATGGCCCAGAAGAGAGACAGAGAGGCAGTATGGCCCAGAAGAGAGACAGAAAGGCAGTATGGCCCAGAAGAGAGACAGAAAGGCAGTATGACCCAGAAGAGAGACAGAAAGGCAGTATGGCCCAGAAGAGAGACAGAAAGGCAGTATGGCCCAGAAGAGAGACAGAAAGGCAGTATGGCCCAGAAGAGAGACATAAAGGCAGTATGGCCAAGAAGAGAGACAGAAAGGCAGTATGGCCCAGAAGAGAGACAGAAAGGCAGTATGGCCCAGAAGAGAGACAGAAAGGCAGTATGGCCCAGAAGAGAGACAGAAAGGCAGTATGGCCCAGAAGAGAGACAGAAAGGCAGTATGGCCCAGAAGAGAGACAGAAAGGCAGTATGGCTAAGAAGAGAGACAGAAAGGCAGTATGGCCAAGAAGAGAGACAGAAAGGCAGTATGGCCAAGAAGAGAGACAGAAAGGCAGTATGGCCCAGAAGAGAGACAGAGAGGCAGTATGGCCCAGAAGAGAGACAGAAAGGCAGTATGGCCCAGAAGAGAGACAGAAAGGCAGTATGGCCCAGAAGAGAGACAGAAAGGCAGTATGGCCCAGAAGAGAGACAGAAAGGCAGTATGGCCCAGAAGAGAGACAGAAAGGCAGTATGGCCAAGAAGAGAGACAGAAAGGCAGTTTTGCCCAGAAGAGAGACAGAAAGGCAGTATGGCCCAGAAGAGAGACAGAAAGGCAGTATGGCCCAGAAGAGAGACAGAAAGGCAGTATGGCCCAGAAGAGAGACAGAAAGGCAGTATGGCCCAGAAGAGAGACAGAAAGGCAGTATGGCCCAGAAGAGAGACAGAAAGGCAGTATGGCCCAGAAGAGAGACAGAAAGGCAGTATGGCCCAGAAGAGAGACAGAGAGGCAGTATGGCCCAGAAGAGAGACAGAAAGGCAGTATGGCTCAGAAGAGAGACAGAAAGGCAGTATGGCCCAGAAGAGAGACAGAAAGGCAGTATGGCCCAGAAGAGAGACAGAAAGGCAGTATGGCCCAGAAGAGAGACAGAAAGGCAGTTTGGCCCAGAAGAGAGACAGAAAGGCAGTATGGCCCAGAAGAGAGACAGAAAGGCAGTATGGCCCAGAAGAGAGACAGAAAGGCAGTATGGCCCAGAAGAGAGACAGAAAGGCAGTATGGCCCAGAAGAGAGACAGAAAGGCAGTATGGCCCAGAAGAGAGACAGAAAGGCAGTATGGCCAAGAAGAGAGACAGAAAGGCAGTATGGCCAAGAAGAGAGACAGAAAGGCAGTATGGCCAAGAAGAGAGACAGAAAGGCAGTATGGCCCAGAATAGAGACAGAAAGGCAGTATTGCCCAGAAGAGAGACAGAAAGGCAGTATGGCCCAGAAGAGAGACAGAAAGGCAGTATGGCCCAGAAGAGAGACAGAAAGGCAGTATGGCCAAGAAGAGAGACAGAAAGGCAGTATGGCCAAGAAGAGAGACAGAAAGGCAGTATGGCCCAGAAGAGAGACAGAGAAGAGACACGGGCTAAAGGAGAGACAGAGAGGCGACACGGGCCAAAGGAGAGACAGAGAGGCGACACGACCCAGGTGTATGTATGAGAGAGAGAGAGAGAGAGATGAAATGACCCAGAGGGGAGAGAGAGAGAGAGATGAAATGACCCAGAGGGGGGGGGAGAGATGAAATCACTCAGAGGGGGAGAAAGAGAGAGATGAAATGACCCAGAAGGGAGAGAGAGATGGTATAAGCCCAGAGGAGAGAGGTAGCATGGCTGAGATGAGAAATGAAGAGGGTGATACGCCCCAGAGGAGAAGGAAAGGATCAGGGAGAAATAATCACATTCATTACTAATAAATTTCTGTATTAATAGACATCTAGACAAGATCTCATGTGTGTGTTTGTGTTTCTCGTCTATACATAACTTTGATAATAACACATTGAATTTTTTTATTTACTATTAATAGAATATTAATTATTATTATTATTTGTTTGTTATGCATCCTTAACTATCTTCTAAATTCAACTGTTAAAAAGAGAAGAAAAAATTAAACTCTTATTACATCATCGATATCCAGATCAAATTCTGTTAAATATTTCATTTGACAACTCCCAAAAGTGCCCCCTCAATTTCTCCCTCCTTAAACTGATCCACGCTATTGCTGTTCTTAATCCGATCTGGCAACTTATTTCAAAAACATTACTCTGTGAGCAAGAAAACTTAACTGATTAACAGATCTAGTTTTTGAAAACTGTCTTGTTTTTGAAAACTGTCTTGACAATAACCTTCCAGATCTAGGAGAAATACTAAAAAAAATGGCCACCACAGTTAGAAATGCCATTAATTATCTTGAAAGTCTCAACCATATCACTTCTCATTCTTCGCTCCAGCAAAGTAGTCAATCCCAATTTGTCCAATCTCTCCTTGTAACTGCACTCCTTTACTTTACTTATTAGTTTTGTCACCCTTCTTTGTACGTCTTCCATTTTCAATATTACATTCCAATTTCCATGTCTAGTTGCAGGAGCACAGGCCTGGGTGCAGTATTCTATATGATGTCTTATTAGAGCTTTATATATCCTTAACACAACATTTGTCTCCCTTGAAATAATATTCCTAATCATCCACCCAATCATTCTATTTGTCCTTGATACAATGGTCAAAATATAATTATTTGCCCTAAATGTATTATCAAACCCCACTGCCAAATCGCACTCTCCATCTACTTCTTTGATTTCTCTGTTTAGTACATATTCAACTCCAACATTCCTGGATCCTACATGTAGTACTTTACATTTGTCTAGGTTAAATCCCAATTTCCAAATGTCCTCCCAATATGATAATTTATTTAGATCCATCTGTGTTATTTCCTTTGATAAAGGTCTCATAAGTAGTTTAACATCATCAGCAAACAGTTCTATTTCTGAATTTATATCATAAGGTAAGTCATTTAGGAATATCAAAAACAACAAACGACCCAATACAGAACCCTGCGGAACACCGGAGGGTATGTACTGTGATTCAGAATAATTGTTACCAACCTTTACCTTCATATTAAAATAAATAATAAGGGAAAACTAAAATAACATTTTTTTAAATCCTATTTAAAAGAAATTTCTAAACATGACGACTATATTTTGAAATATTTTCTCTAAGCCCACCATCCGGCAATATGTCCCCATTCGGGCAATGCCGGGTAAATATAGCTGGTTATAAATAAAAGAATCGAAGCTAAATAATGAATTTTCAAGAATATTATTATAATTTCTCTCCTGCTCAGATCAAATATTTTATTAGTTGCCCTGGTTTATTCCCATATTTTGATATGGTTTATCATTGCAAATCATTTCTCTAGTTCTATGCCAGACCTATCCCCACTTATATAACTCTATGATCAATTAGATCCATATCAGTTTTATTCAAATATATGTCACACTCTCTGCAGTTAGAAAAAGCTAGTCAAAGTAGGCATTATTAGTTTGCCTCCTCATAAGTTTCTGCTTGACATATATCTAAGTGTATGATAAAGCGAGCATTTTGAAGCCAACTTTGTCACAGTCGAAGCATTAACTTGTATTACGGAAATGACAGTATATAGAACATGCAATATACTGCAACAGGTCCAATGCCGATTTTCCGGCAAATTTGGTTCCAGAATCTTGCAGGATTAATAGTTTTGCTGGATCATCAGATTTAAGCTTAATAATATAAATTCATCACCACACATCTAATCCACTAATTATACACCCACCATGTCTCTAAATAACCAGAGATTGTAAGAAATGTCAACTTTCTTTGATAGAAATATGCCGATGTTTACATTTAACACCACGATCACAACCTGAATTTGTCTATGAAGCCATTACTAGATTTAAATTTAAGCAAAATAAGATATAGTTTCAAAAATAAAGGGGGACTGCCACCAGCAGATACAGTGTAAACAAATTGATGGTATTCTACATACAGAGAGTAAATTAGTCTTGTTGGTAACAGGGTCATCAAGTTCCCTCTCATGATTTTGTTTGGATTAAAAGAGGTGCCGGATTATCCGTGGCCAAAAAATCGCTGTTGTACCAGTATTACATTAATAAGATGGACTTATCGAAGACAATCGAAAGATACTGAGCAATCTCTAGTGTACTTCTAAAAGATTCAAGTCACGCTGTCTGCAGTGACAAAAACCTAGTCAAAACCAACAGATTTGCCAATCTCCTCTGTCTGACATATCAAAAACAAAAAATTATCTCAAATAGTTTGAACTCTTTCATCCTGCATCCACTCTATAATCAAGAGAAATGTGTATTTTATATATATATATATATATATATATATATATATATATATATATATATATATATATATATCCGTCCTACCACACAAAAGTTAGCACTAATCCAGTTCAAGTATTTAGGAAAATTGAGAAAGCAAATCTATTTCCATTTTTTTCTTTCTGCTTTCTATACAAATTTTTTATACGTTTTTGTTTCTTTCCTTTTTCTTAAAAAGATTCTCAGTTTTCTTTCTCTCTTTTGTTTTAACTACACCAAATCAAACGTTATTTCATATAAATAGGAATATTCATGCAAACACTGGAGAAAGATAATTTTTTCCAATATTTTTTACACTCATATATCATAAACAGCTTTGTTTTTTTTAAAAATGACAGTTAATGCACTTGCATTAACTTTTAAAACTTGTTTGTATGGGTGAAAGTGAACATCATAATCTAATGAATCCTAGAGTTGCCAATGAGTCATCTAGTCTCTAACGAATAAATAAATGTTGTCTGGAAAATCATTGGAAAAGGTTTAAATGATCAATCAATGGTATTTACCGACCTCTAATGAAACATAAATTGATGATGTACGCCATTTAAGAGTTCATGGTCAGTATAAATCTGATTAAATCTTTACAATGTTAATAAAATATTTAGATTGCAAACAAATTCAAAGCGGAAATCAAATCAGACATCTTTATTCAACGGAGTCAGAATTATTCATACATTGAAGATTTTAATATCAAAACAAGTCGAATAAACTTTAGATCAACCATTATACAATGATGATGCATTTTATAAACATTTCAGATCAAACACATAATTCAAACATTAAAACTCTTTTAGAGTGTGAAGGAGGTCTGAAAGATACAAAGCCATGATTGGTCAAACAAGATCACATGTTAAGTTAGAGAAAGGATTTTGAAACATTTAAACTAAAACAATTGTAGAGTGACACTAAACAAAGATGTAATTGTTTTATGATCTTCCCCATAGCCAACTAGATAATGAAATGATAACAAAAGCTTCAAAGAACGTGTTGCACAACAAACCAGTTGGCAATTGCTTGCTGAATTAATATTAATATTTCAAATATTCTATGTTCGTTTGTAGTCATCAATTTATCTCAATGTAGATTCCAGCTACGAAGAAGATAATAACTTGTTTACAACACTATCCACAACTAGGTCTATCACGAAATTAATATAAAAAATACACTTTTCAAATCAAATATCAACATATTTCGAGGATTATCAAGTGAATATTTCAAATCCAGTCGAAACATTAACTGAAATTGTAGAAATGACAACGTAGAATACCTGATATACAAGAATTTTTAATACTAATGTGTCACTACTTATCAAGGCCAAAGGGCAATCAAGGATCAGGTTTACTGAGATTGTCAGTTGGATGATGACAAATTCTATGAGAGGATTTGAAACGATGGGTGGAATGAGCATAATTTGATTATTTAAGAGGACGATTCAGCAAGTATTTGTTAACATTGAACTTGAAAACGACCATGTTGTAGTCAACTAAGAAGTAGCCCTATGGTATTGTGCTCCACAGATAGAAAGTTCTTGGAAAGAAACTCTGTTCATGGAAATTCTGTCTGGTTTTAGGTACATAGAGGAAGAAAGAAAAGTTATTGGCAGTGGTTGTAGCTAGACGGATTTTTGCTGTGATTGCTTTACAAGAATAAAATAAAGATTGGAGTTTCAGTTGAAAATAACGATAGAGTAGAGAATGACGAGCAACATTACTTCTGTGAGAAAGCTATAGGCAAGAGAAAAGATCATCCCTCATTAGGTTTCGAAGTCGATTTTGTCCTCAATCCAGGCAAAAAAAGAGTCCTCATAACTTTATATATATATATATATATATACAGTATCTACAATAAGTGAGTACACCCAACGAATGTTTTTACTTTTTACTTCATAGAAATTTAATTTTTCGTAGGATTTACATGAAACTCGATGTGAACATAGCCATGTAGTGGTTTAATAGCTTTATAAACTATGAAGGAACACATATCTTTTGAATGCCAAAAAATTGAACAAAAACATTTGGAATGTGTAAAAGAAAAGTGAGTACACATGAGCATTTTAAACAAATAATCTCATTTTTAATACTTTGTATGGCCTCCATTGTTATCAATAACAGCAGACAACCTCCTAGGCATTGATTCGACTAGTTTATGACATGTGTCCGCCGGATTTGCATTCTATTCACACTTGATTACCTCCTTCAGTTCGTTATTATTTCTTGGATTTTTCCCTTTAATTTTCCGTTTCAGATGCTCCCACAAATGCTCTATTGGGTTAAAATCAGGTGACATACTCGGCCATGGTAAGGTATTCACCCGTTTACTGTCTAAGAACGCCTTTGTAGCCCGAGACGTGTGCTTAGGGTCGTTATCTTGCTGGAAAACTTCACGTCTGCCAACACTTGTTAGACTTGGTAACATTTTTTCCTCCAATATCTGGCAATAGAGTTTGGAATCCATTTTTCCTTCGATGAAAGCAAGTCGTCCAACTCCTTTGGCCCTCATACACCCCCAAATCATTAAGCTCCCACCTCCATGCTTTACAGTTGGCACGACACACTTATCCTTGTAAGCTTCCCCTTTTTCGTCACCACACACGCTTAACGCCATCTGATCCGAATAGATTTATTTTTGTCTAATCAGACCAAAGGATTTTGTCCCAAAACTGCATGTCTTTGTCTTTATGTTCATTAGCAAATTCATAGCGCTAATTTTTGTGAGAAGTTGTAGGTAGAGGCTTCCTCCGGGGCATGCAGCCTTTAAACCCGTCTTCATGAAATGTTGCGCATTGTCTGAGCACTCACAGTTACGTTTAAACTGTGCAAAATTTCTTCTGCGATGCTAGCAGCACTCTGACGTCTGTTTCCCTCTATTAGTTGTTTGATGTGCCTCTTAGTTCGATCAGAAAACTTATTTGGTCGACCGGGACGGCGGTCATTTTTGACGGTTTCAGCTTTTTTGTACCGTTGAACAACTTTTGCTTCCCTATTTCGGCTGATATTTACATTGTCACTAATCTCCTTATATGAATGACCACTCTTGAATAAATTAACAAGGGTTTCACGAGTTTTTTTCATCTAGTTCATTGCCATGAGGAGCCATTTCCAAGAATAATATGAAAACAACTTTGGTAGCAATAGATCCAAGCCATAGCAGCGGAATGTAAGCAAAAAGACGATAAAATGCCGTAGGTTATCTATTAGGGTACAATAAAAAGGTATCAACAGAAAGTTCTGCTATTTATAGCTAATTGAGTACATATTTATTCATGATAAGTGACTTTCATAACTGTGTACTCATTTATTTTACTGTGACTGTAAAGCATGGAGGTGGGAGCTTAATGATTTGGGGGTGTATGAGTGCCAAAGGAGTTGGACGACTTGCTTTCATCGAAGGAAAAATGGATTCCAAACTCAATTGCCAGATATTGGAGGAAAAAATGTTACCAAGTCTAACAAGTGTTGGCAGACGTAGAGTTTTCCAGCAAGATAACGACTCTATGGGCTACGAAGGTGTTCTTATACAGTAAACGGGTGAATACCTTACCATGGCCGAGTATGTCACCTGATTTGAACCCAATAGAATCGACTGTTATTGATAACAATGGAGGCCATACAAAGTATTAAAAATAAGATTATTTGTTTAAAATGCTCATGTGTACTCACTTTTTGTTACTTGTCCCAAATGTTTTTGTTCGATTTTTTGGCATTGAAAAGATATTTGTTCCTTCATAGTTTATAAAGCAATTAAACCACTACATGGCTATGTTCACATCGAGTTTCATGTAAATCCTACGAAAAATTAAATTTCTATGAAGTAAAAAGTAAAACATTCGTTGGGTGTACTCACTTATTGTAGATCATGTATATATTCTAACAAAAACAAGTCCTGGTAAAATTTGTTTTCTCAGTCTTTTGTCCGAGATCAAAGTGTAGTATCTATTCTAATGGATGCTACACAACGTAGACCAGTACCGTCCTGTCCTTCAGACCTTACTTCCACCGGTCATAAGGATTGTCCTGTGCAGTTCTAGGTCAAACCTCCAAGGCTTTGCCTTCTCACCCTTTCAGAAGGGGTTTGTTTATTGCTAATCGCCTGAGGCGCCTCTACTAGATAATACTGACAGGGCTGCCCAGGCATTTTTTATAGGCCAGAGTGATCTTCCGCTAGGGCGCTTGCTTTTCAATCCCACTTTCCGACCTTGTGTCAAATCTTACCGCTGTGGGAGGAAGATTAAAAAAAAAAATCCTTGTAAAATCAAAAATTGTTTTTTATCGAAAAAAAAATTACAGCTGTTTCCCCATAGCCAATACAAACGGAACATTATTAAAAACATACTTTTATATTCTTCGTATGTGGTCACCACTAAATTGTGTTTTTTTAAATATTTTTAAAGGAAAGATTACTCTGTAGTAAATATTTCAATTTTGAACTCTCTAACGTGGAAAACTTGCAAACATGTAATCTTATTCGCTGTGTGTATCGAGAAAGAAATGGACTTTTTTCCACAATACAAATAGCTGAAGTTGTTTTCTTTCCTGTATATGTGAGGATCAATTTGTTGATAAAATTTTAACGTTTTTTTTAATAATGTTCCATTTGTATATACTATAGGAAGACACCTGTAATTTTTTTTAGATAAAGACCAATTCTGCTTGTTACGAGGACTTGTTTTTTTTATCGGAATATATATCAATTTAGAACTGCTCTGGAATTAAATATTTATATTGTATGAAACTTCTAATATCCATTGAGCTTTACTCTTGAGTTGAACTACATAACCTATATATATATATATATATATATATACATACATACCCAAAATTGCCATTTATATTTTGCCATAGTCTTTATTGGAAAATTGTAAACTTAGTTGTAGAAGTTTAACATTTTTTTTTAATTTGACATGAAATGCTAAATTGTATTTGTTTTCTTTCTTTTTAAAGAAATCCTATTTTAATGAACATAACACTAGTTGGTAACATTAAAAAAATCCCTTTGATGTTTCGTGACATTTTACTGATAGGTAAGTATAGTAAGCATATGTTGGGTCAGTTGGGGGTCGAAAAGAAAACTCTTTGATGTCTCATGTCCTTTCCTAAACTCGGATTAGTTTACAGTAAAATTGCAGTCGATCTCAACTGGTTGGTTACTTACTGTTTGCTCTCCAACTCTCTGATCTTAGTCTGTAGGTCAAAAAAGACAGGATGAGTAACTTACAAAATCTTTTTCTTTTTTATTACATATGTCCTTGCATCTCTACGAGTGTTTTTGTCATGCTTCAGATTGCAATTACATTTCTATTCTTCTGTTGCATTTTCATGATAGTGTGCAGATTAAACGGGCATATATTATTTGAGATGCCTCTAAAGATCTCCATAAGAGCCTCTGTCTATAGGTTAGTCTGTCATGCTTAAATTTTAAATAGCATCTTTGTCAATCTATCAAACTTAAGTTTTATAGTTTCATAGCTAACCGTGCAGATTTAATAAATACACCTTAATTCAGTTTGAAATAGTAGTTTCATTGCACAGATTAAATAGACACATTTAGAAGATCTGTTCTTGTTTATCTTCCATTTTATAAGATAATTGTATGTATTTATTTACTCCTCTCCAGGAGTTAGGCACAAGGCCAGTTTTATCTTACTCCCACAAGTAAGATGTGACCAAAAGTCGGGTCGGGAAGGTGGGTTTGAAAAGCCAGCGCCCGAGAAGTGAGCACTCTGGCCATTAAAAATTGCCTGGGCAGCCCCGTCGGCATTCCCTGGTAGGGGCGCCTCAGGCAGTAAGCAATAAACTTACTCCTCTCCAAAGAGGGGAGGCGAAGCCTGGGAGGGTGAACCTCCTAGAACTGCACAGGACAGACCCATAGACCGGCGTAAATCAAGCCCCGAAGGCCAAGAGAATACCAGTCTATGGGGTGAAGTATCCATCGGAACAGATACTACACTTTGAAAAATTTATTTGCAGAAAATATAAAAGATTTACATTCAAAACAAATTAGGCACAAGGCCATCAAAAGTGTGGAGGAGAGTGTCGTTGGTCATCCTTTGTCTAAGGTAATAAAATTGTCTATCCAACTCTTAACTAGAATCATCTCAGTCACCACAATACCACATTTACTCTAGGGGCCGTCCTACTTAGGCTATTATAAAATAAGTTTGCAATTTTAAAATTTTCCTTAGGTTTTAAAAAAAAAATTTTTTTATATATAATAAAATAAATAAATAAATAAATATGGTTATATTTACAGAAATTCATTGGAATATAATGGGGTAGAGGAGAAAAGCAAAACCCAGTTAGTAAGACCCTTCTAACCCTTTGGAAGGTTTGTGTTACCGCTTCAGGCACCCAACCGCAGGCCAGTTGACTTGCTACAGTTGCTTTTGGCCCCTGTGATCGTTTCGTAATGTGTGAGCGCCTCTGTCACCCTTTCAATGTCTTGGAAGCACGACACATAGACGGTGATGTCATCGGCGAACGCGGAGACCCTGGCTCGCGCTCCACCAGGCAAAGCGATTCCGCATAGAACCAGACCTGCCTCCCCACTCCTTAGCTTGCGAAGTAGCGGCTCCAGTGCAAGGATGTAAAGCAGGGGCGACAGCGGACAACCCTAGCATACCGACCGGGAGACAGCGAAAGACTTCGAACGCCTTCCGTTTACCTGTACTACTGCCGTCTACGAGCGATACAGAACGGAGATCCATTTGCGGAAATCCGGTTTGAAACCGGCGGTCTCTAAAACAGATGCCAAAAGCGATGGTCGACCCTGTCGAAAGCTTTGGACTGATCCAAGTTGATCAGCGCGGCTTCCGTGTCGTCTTCTATCCCCTCTATGATCGTACGAATCAGGTGCAAGTTGTTCTGAATCGATCTCCCCATCACAGCGTAGTTCTGCTCAAGTTCGATCAATTCTCCGATGACACCCTGCAACCGGTTCGATAAGATCTTGGCCAAAATCTTTAACTTTGTGTTTAGCAGAGTAATGGGCCTGTAATCGTCTAGTTACTCCCCACCATGCCTGTCCCGCTTCTTTAGCAATGTGATCACTCCCTTGGTGACTTGACTTAGGATAGAACCCTGGTTAAACCAGTGGTTGAACACATCCGTCAGAATCGGCACAAACATGTGCGATAGCCTCAAATACATCTCGTAGGGCAGACCATCAAGTCCCCGCGATTTGTTATAGCCGACTTGCTTCAACGCAGCTAAGACCTCACGCTCCGTAACCCTGCCTTCACAACCAGCTGCTCTAGCCACATCGAGGCGGGAAGAGTCAGCCAAATAGTTGCCAAACTCCTGGACCGGGAGGTTGGGCAGTTGGGTGTAGCATTCCTCGAAATGCTCCCGAAATCCCTTGCAGATCTCCCGAGTCGACTCCAAGGCACGCCCATCTGGGTGCTTGACTTTTCCAATGTATCTATCCGAGCCACACCTTGAAACTTCCCTACGCTCATGTACGTTGCAGTTCACGGCTTCATTGGAAACTTTCCTTAGCCTAGCCCTAACTACTTGGCCTTCATAGCGCTCGCTAGCCTCGCGTCGTAGGTCCTGTTTAGTTAGTTCTATGCTTACAGTATCCCCCTCGGCCACCACCCGGGTTAGTTTCTCTTCTAAGTGCTTTTCCGTCTTGGCCTTATCTAAAGCGAGACGCTGGGCGTATTTAACGGAAAAGGTTCTGATCTTAGTTTTTAAGCTAACCCACCACTTACTCCCGGTAACTGCCCCCACTAAAGCCTTCTGGATAAGCTGCATTAGCTTTTCCCGGAAGTCTCGTATCTCCAGCAAGGAGGTATTCAACTTCCAGTACCCGGCTAGTTTAGGCGTGTTTCCTAACTTCAACTGGGCCATAACTAGTTTATGATCCGATTGACCTAACCATTTGAACGTAGGACACGATATAAAGTCTACATCGCCTCTTCTAACTAACATCCTATCCAAATAAGTATTCAGGTAGGAATGCACACTATTTGTCCATGTCCAATTCTCCCGCCCCGGATGATCGACACGAAACCTGTCGACCAGATCGTATCTTTCCATCAGGTCAACCAGGCTGGTTTCACATCTCTCTGTCCCTCTAGCTCCCCTCCCGACCTTGTCTATTTTGGGAGTAAGGATGGCATTCCAATCTCCCATTAAAACTACGTGTTTCGGACATGCGACAAATATGTCCAGATCCCGAAAAAAGGAGACCCTCTCTCGAGCGGTGCTGGGTGCATGAACCGCAATTACCCGGAACACAAAATCCTTCACGGCCACGACCAGCCTGCCCCCCAAATCCCTATGAACAACGTCTATCGTCGCAGACAGGGTGTGTTTCACAAGCAAGGAGACACCCTTCCCAGTGGATTCCCATATGCTGAGAAGACGTCGTAGTCTCTTGTCAGCACCTGACAATCCGCGGATGAAACAAAGTGTGTCTCCTTGATCGCAGCTACATCCACTCCCAGGGACAGGAGATCCCTCCGGACGTGAACCGCCCGGTTTGAAGACCTCAAGCCCCTTGCATTCAAACTAGCCAAGCACAGAGTCATGAACTTACCTTAAGCAGTGTCGCACCCGGTTCCTAAGTCTGCCGGCAAAAGAACGCCGACGCTATGCGCCATGCTCAATGTGGCCAATTCTTTGGTGTCCTGGCCGCTGCGCGCAATGCCGCCGACGTCCAGGGGAAAGGTAAGTTTTAAGGCCCTATAAAGAGAATGATGAACCAACATTGGGACCCTTCCCTTGCATTCTGGTAAAAGTTCGTCCAGGGAAGGGTCTTTGTCCTTGGTGAGTTCTATTCCCGGTATGGTTCCCTCTGTGGCCTCCAGCATTTGCCAGACAGAGTTGTTACGACCGGCTGGAAGCCTTACAAAAGTTGTTAAGAAGGAGGCCTCCAGGAAATTGGTGGGGTCTTCTATGTCTTTACCCCCTATCTGGCTGAAGTCCAACAGAGGTTTTAAATTCCTCTTCTGCCGGAAGGATACGTCCATGCCGAAAGATAGGGGGTCAATTTTACACAACTCCCTCCCCAATTTAAAGGGGAGGGGTCTTTCTTTGATTTTCCTCCGAGCCGGTGAGGAAGATTGGCTCCTTTTCCTCCCCGGTTCGACTAGTTTTAGCTGAGAGGATTCGGAGCTGGGTGGTGTATGTGCAGGTGTCTGTTTTGATAAATGCAGTGTGGGGGCTGGTGTTATTGCTTGTGTTGGTGTGGGGGCTATTGAAGGTGTTGGTGTGGGGGCTATTGAAGGTGTTGGTATGGGGGCCGGTGCTTGCAGAGTGGGGATAGGTTTTTTCTTCAAAATTGTTGTACTGGGGATGGGAGTTGGTTGTGTGGATGTAGGTTTTGGAGGTGTCGGTGATGGTGTCTGCTCCATGGGGGATTGGGCAATCTTTTCTTCCCTTATCCTCTTTTTTCCTTTCATTTGTTCTTTTCTGAACCGGGGTGGAGCAAATTTTTTGGCATCTCCTCCTCACCGACTTCTCTCTCTTCGTCAGAGGATTTTTTTGTTTTCTTTTTACCCCCTGCCGGTTTTGTGGCCTGAGGGCAATCTGTTCATTTTGCTGCTGCTGCTTCTGCTGTTCCTGTTGCTGCTGTTCCTGCGGTTGGACGAGTGGTGAGATCACGGCGGAAGCGGTTACATTTTTCCTCCCTTCCCTCACCACTGTGCTGCATTCCTCTTCTGCTCTTCCCAAGGGTTTTTTTGATCTTGGGGTTGTTGTTGTAGCAGAAATTGGAAGAGTGGTTGGAGCTGTCTTCAGAACCGGCACAGGAGCAGCCGATGGCGTTATTTCCCTGCGAACTGCTTTTTTGGGGCAGTTCTTTGCCATGTGGCCTATTTGCTGACAAAACCAGCAGTGCGGACAATGGCCTTCTTCCACGATCGGCATGTTCCAGCCTTTATGCGTCAGCACCGACGGAATTGCAAGGAAGTCTGCCCGCATCAGCTTCATGGCGATCGTGTAGTCGGCCATGTGTAGTCCACTCCTGGACCTTACCGGGTCCACTTGTTCTACATCCCCAAACTGGCTGAAGTATGCGCCTAGGTAATCCGCGCACAGTTCAGGTGGGGCATTATAAATGCGGACTTGGGTTCTCCTTCTGCCCTGGTATTAGGGCTGCAATTTTATGCTCCCGCTCCTCATCTCTTTCATGGAGAGACGTTCTGCTTCCTCCCGAGAGGGGAGCAGGATGTCCCACATGGCATAGCTCCTCTGGCAGATATAGGTTGCCGGAATGTTTAGCTTCTTTAGGAGCTCCTCCATATCCTCCTTTTTGAGTCCCAGGAGGCGATTTTCCTTCAAGTCTGAGGTTACGAGGGACAAAACCCTGTCTTCAATCGCCTCCCAGGAACCAGGCACAGACTGCAGTACACTCCCTTCAATGTACTGTTTATATTTTTTTTGATACAATTGTTTGTAATCCTGTGGGGACAACCTCTTCTCTGGGTTCTTCTTCCCCCAAGCAGACTCCCTCGGTGGTGCTGTTTTGGCCTCCCCCTGGTCCCTGATGGTGGAACCAGAGACGCCTTGGCTCCTGGAAGCGGAGGCCCTCTTCTGGGGTGTCCGGAGGGTATTGTAAGTGAAGGGAATCGCCGCATTGAGTGAAGCTGGCTCTTTTCCCTTTTTTGCTCCCTCACTGGGGGAAGCCAGACTCCCTGCAATGGAGCCACTCACTGGGGGAGCCATGCTTACCTCCACTGTAGAGGGCACCACCACATTGGGTGAAACCGCCTCTTTTCGTTTTTCTGCTCCCTCATTTGAGGAGTCAGCCTCTGGGGGAGCAACCCCTTTTTGGTTTGCATTCTCGCAAGGGGAATCCTTTTTAGGGGAAGCCGCCCCTGGCACGATGACATCCGGGCAGTACGCCCCGTCGGTGCACTTTGTGGGTCCCACTTCCCCACTGGGGGAGTCAACCTGCAGGGGAACCTCCCTTTTTCGGTGTTCATTCCCGCATGGGGAGTCCTTTTTAAGAAAGTCTATATCCGGGCAGTATGCCCTGTCCTTTTTGGCTCCCCTATTGGTGGAGTCGTCCTCTATGGGAGCAACTGTCTTGGTGGGGTCCGGGCTGAGAGATGTGTCAAGCTCCCCAGCGTTCTTGGTGGTAAAGGAAGAAATCTCTTCCATGTCTCAGCCAGTTAAAATAATAATAAAAGAAAGAAGTGTGTGTAGGGGGGGGGGGTGAATAAATGGGGAACTGTTTTAGGTATTGCTAATTTGCATATTTATTTTTTAAACAGTTTCTAATAAATGAACATTCTGTAAAATACATTTGTAATTTGCATTGTTTAATTTTCTTCCATATACGCAATAGTTACGTCGATAGTAAAACGTCTAATGTCGCCGGGATGCTGAGAACAGATACTACACTTTGATTTTAGTCAAAAGGTCAAGCAACCATAAAAATAACTTTTTTATGACTAGGCATTTTTAAATGAATTAAAAAAAACAAAAAACGATTAAATCTATTATAGTATTATCTTTTAACGGGGGTGAGTAGTATAGTATCGGTTCTGTTATAAGACCATCCCCCAGTAATTACCTCCCTTTTTAAGGGGCTGAGGGTAATCCTCCCAAGTATTATATATTTCTTTGGAGGAGTGGGTAATGTAGTATCTGTTCTGTTGCCATGAGACAATCTGCTCCTTATTTTTGAGAGGGGCTAGTGTCGTATCTTTTCTGTTGCCATGATACCATACTCACAGGCATTACCTCCTTCTTTGAAGGTAGTGTAGTATATGTTCGTTCATCATTATATTATCCTCCCAGGCATTACCACCTCCTTTCGGGGGATCCTCCCAGGCTTTACCTCCTCCTCTGGGAGGTAGTGTAGTATATTTTCATTCGTCATGATACATTTTTCCTAGGCTTTACCTCCTCTTTTATGGAGGGGAAGTACAATATATGTTCGTTTCTCATAATGCCATCCTCCCAAGATTACCTCCTTTTTTTTCTTAGGGGCGGGTAGTGTTTCTTTTCTGTTGTCATGATCAGGCATTAATACATGAAGAGTCCCTAAGAATTTTAATACGAGAGATAACTTTCTATTTGACACTGTAAATGTTTTAAAATTCTTTTCAAATTTTTAAAGGGTCACAATATAGTTTATTCTTTTTTCAATTATTAACAAAATATTAAAATGGCTGACTTGTTTACGAAGAAACGCAAATGAATTCTGGAAGATTTAATTTTGTAAATATGTTTTTTGATAAATAGTATTTTTATGATTTTGTTTTATTTATGCCTTTGCATTTTTGATTTAATTAAATATTCTATTAATAATGATTTTTTTTATTTACTATTAAGTCATGTAGAGGCGAAAAAAAAATACACAAACATTTACACAGACACACGATAAGTGGTCACACAATTTTATTAATATAGAGAGTATTTATCCTCCACCCCACTTCCAAGTTAGGTTGTGGTTACAATCGGTGCTAACTAATGATTCATAACTTTTCAATATGTTTAATTTTTGTGAATATTCCTATGTTGTGTTCTTTGGATTATTCGGACTACTGTTCACATCTTGGAGGTTATTCTCACAGCGTTTTGGCCAATGTAACCTATGACCTCCTTCAGGTGCGTCATGTTGAACTCAGGAATCTTTGTGTCGAACTCGGGAGTCTGTACAGAATTTCCTACTGAACCATTTACTTAATCCACAGGGGTAGATTATTCTCATCCATGGACCTGTGGTGCAACTGATAAAGTGCTAAGTAATAATCAGTTCTAAGCGACAGTCTTCTGGAGCTTGAAGGTTCAATCCTCAATACAGGCGATACTAAGAACATAATTAAGAATTACTTAAGATTTCTACCCGGTCATGGCTGACGGACCGAGAATAATATACCCTTATGGATTAAATAAAGGGTTCAGTTCAAAATTCCATACAAATTCGTGAGTTCGACAAGAGGAACCTGAAGACGGTTGGAGGTTACATCGGCTGAAACATTGTGAGAAATAACATGCAAGATGAGAAAAGTAGCCTGAATAATTCAAATAAAGCAAATTATCAATCCTCATCTAAAACATTTTGAAATATTCCTAAGTTCTTCTTTTTTTTAATGATATTTGTTAGAATAAAAAACAATAGTAATTTTTTATAGTTTTAATCCTATACTTTCCAAAAGGTACAAAAACAACTAGAATATCCTGACGTACAAAAAAGGCTTCTTTGAAGAGTTGAAGAACTTATATGAAACAGTATTTTTTAAATCTGAGGCATTTCTGTTCAAGTCTTTTCAGTTTCTTTTTTTCCACAGAGTTACTTCGGAAGTTCTCCAATCGTTTCCATACTTCTCTCTTAAACTTAAAGGGAATCCTGCTCAAGTCAAACAGCATAAATAATGAAACTCAGTTCATACCATTGATCAATGTTAGTACTCCAGTGGTGTTCCTCATTTTTCAACTAACAATCATTCCATCATATTAACCCTTATCTTCGAGTGAATCTTGGCCTTAATAAGTGGCAACCCAATAGTTAATTTTTTTTTTTTAATTTCTTCTGAAGTAGTTGCAAATATTTTCTCAGTACTCCAAGACATTCCTTCTAGATCCTCCAGCCATCTTTCTATTTCTCTTTGAGAGAAGGTTGATACTTTGTTGACATTTTCTTTCCATCAAATCTCATTACGGTTAACCTTATCCTTTTTTTGCAGAAGGGTATGTCTATTATCCAAGTCCTGATATTCCGCACAGCACTCCATTTCAGTAACTAAAAACAATATAACTATCTTCAAAGAATTCAAAACCTGACATAAGTTTTTGTTGCAATGTGTCACGATCTTTACCAGAACAATTACTTCAACGAATAAGACTTGCCTCTATAATAAAACCCGGAAATCGGTGGGAAAAGGAATTAAAATAAAGGAATCCTTACTTTTGTTGTAATTTTCACTCAAGTCCTAGTAGGGGGTGAGCAATTTGTTGGTTTACACCAAAAACGTGCCACGTCGCTTACAAGAATAATGATATTCCTTGTAAGAGTAACGAGAGAGAAATTATAATGGAAGGGTTGTTCCAAAATGCGAAATTAGTACACGTTTGCAAAAAAAAACAAAAATAACAGAAAAAAGACGATTTCTTTTTTATAATTCCATACTCTAGATGCGCATCCATTCAAATATCGTTCCATTCAATCAGATGGGAACGAACACAATCGTCAAGTCGAAAAAGAAATGATTAATTTTTTTTTATTTGCATAAGGTGCTGAAAAGGATTCCTAAATTTCTCCCTCACACCAAGTACAAAATGTTATTATATCTATGTCGTGTGAGCGTCTAGTTTTGTTAAATAATATGTTATTACAGTGTGTTGCAGCAAAATCCGACACTTGACAAAAAGAAAACGAAATAGGCAATAAAAACAAAGGTTATATATGCAGAGACCCAACAGTTTATTTAGAAACAGAGTTACATACTATATTATTTTTCAATGTAACCGCCGCCAGAAAAGACGATCATCTCAAACAGGCACAAAATGAGTTACACGCTTTGGCGACCATGACGTTGTCTATAGCGGCAAACTTCTCCACGATGGCAGCCTTAGAGAGTCGACCATGTTGTGGGCGTGCTTGTTGGTCTTCTTTTAGCCTCGATCACGCCCCACAAGAAATAGTCAAGAGGGTTGCCGCCACCAAGTTTGACGAGCAGTGGTGAGAAACATTATTGAGCAGCCAAATCTGGGTCGTCTTATCCTTGTGTGCAGGAGCAGAGTCCTGCTGAAAGACGTAGGGCATCTGGCAGTAGTCTCGTCCATCCAGGGTTTCACTACGTTCCTCAGCACCTCCTTGTAGATCTCGGTGGTGACTGTCAGGCCCTTTTGAAAGAATGGAGGCATCACGTGCCCTTTGCTGAAGATGATGCCAAGGACCATGACAGAGGAAGGAAATTTTGTATGCTTCATGATGGGAACCTCCTCGATATCTTTACAGATCAACCTATTGTTCTGCCAAGTCGAAATTCTTTCCATCAGAGAAGAACCGTAGCATCACGGTGGACCTGTGCTTGAGCTTGTTCAGCAAAACCGCCGCTTTAAGTTTCCTTGACTCCTTTGAGGCATTGGTTATGAGCATGCGGTGAGACTTGCAGTATGAAGAGTAACCAATGTCTTCTTGATCATTTGGCAGATCGTCAACTTGTGACAGCCCCCGGATGTCAGTGGCAATCTTGGCATAGCTCTGGCTCCCAAATTTTGCTGCAATACCCTATATACTCTGGTTTAGTCATTTTATAAAAGTTTCTAGTCTTATCTGCTTTTACAAAGATTTAGTTAGAGTTGTTAATACTTTTGACAATATTATAATTGTTTGTGAAAATTGGTTATGTGATGATTTATTGATCTGCTTTATTCTGTTTTTTGGTATAAAGCGTGTTGGTACGAGAATTCTCACAAGATCTAGCATACACAACGAGATATAGGGTTCTATACTTTTTTCACGATGGTGATCCTTAAGAAAGCAAATAACTCTGACTTAGAAAGAAATTTCTCCTGAAGAGAGATAACTCTGGTTCTGACATTGGCATTGGTTTCTCCAATTCTTTTTTTTAGAATCGGGTACACAGGAGTGACCACATGGAGGTTGCCAAAATCCACAGTGAAAGATCCAACAAAACTTGAACACGGTACATTGAATCATCAGTCCGCACCAATAGTTGCTTTAACACCGCACAAGCTATTCAAGTTAATCATAGTAAACAAAAAATGAAAAACGTACCAATTATAAAATTTATTAAATTTCCAGTTAATATTTAAGTGAAAAAAAAGAGATATTTCATAGAATTCCTTCTTTATTGCGAGTTCAAGAAAATGTTCAGTCGTCAAAATGTGTTCTCTACTCTCAATCTTTTTTTTGATGTAAAAGAATCTTTTTTTCTTCCTCATTCCAAACTTCGGCAATAATCAAAAGTTGAACTCTTGCCAAAGATCAATTTGTACAACGCCTGATCTGTGTGTCAGCACGGCTCAAAAAGTCTGAAAACATTCAGACTCGGCGCTCGGAGGTGTTGCATGAAGCTGGAAGGGGCAACGTCTTCTTGGCTGCCGATCAACGTCTTACTTCCATCATTTGGCAAAAACAATCAATTTATGTCGAATGAAGAAACGTTAGAGACATCCAGCTGTTTGATCTCTACATGATAAGTAAATAATGTGCGTAGGTCGACGTTGGAGGGGGGGGGATAGAACCATGTGTTGTGCAGTTTCAGCTGTTTCGATATGTTTATATGTTTGTCTAAGGACGGTATGTTCAGCCGTATGGAAGTTATGGAAGCTTTATACTATTTCTCTCAGTATATGCCAAATTTCGTTCTTAGTTGGGAAATACAAGTTGCATGTCTACAGGTGTTTTGGGGGCATCTTCATTAATCAACTTTGACAGATGTTTACAAATAAATACACGTTAAAAAATATCCTCTCATTTCAGGGGATATATACTTGGTGTAATGGATACTGTCACAAACTATGGAATTGGTGAGAGTGGCTTGGAGGAGTTCATAGACATAACTGAAATAAACCAGAAAAAAACAAAACAAATCATTTTGCAATCTCTACCCTGTATTCTCAGTTCTTGTTTGAGACCATTGGCTCCACATACAAATGCTGTTTATCTTCGGCCTGAGAGCACCAATAAACCACAATACTCTGCTTTACCTTATAAACTTTAATTCTAGCAAGAAATTACTTTCAGATTGACATTTGAAATGCTTCAAAATCGCATTCAAAATTTACATGGGCACAGTAAACATGGCTGTAGGACATCTTTGTTTTCATTATTCAACACATGCAAGCATGCAAAACAGACGTTAAAACGAATATGATGATGGTGATAATATAAACAGTTGTGTCACTGCTGATCTTTTTGGGGGTGTTGAACATTTTAAAGTCATTTTAAAATCTTTAAATTTGCAGGTGGAAAGTCATTTTTGGCTAGAATTAAAGTTTATAGGCCAGTATCAAGTTTTACCTGGGCTCTTAAAGCAAATAAACAGTATTACTTGGAGAATAACTATACATACATACCTACATACACTCTCTCACCTTCTTATTATTATTATAATAATAATAATAATAATAATAATAATAATAATAATAATAATAATAATAATAATAATAATAATAATAATAATAATAATAAAAATCGTTAAAGATCATTAAATTTACTGGATCATCTCCTGACGCATTGGGTCAGTATTTGTTATATAAAATAAAATATAAATGGATCGACCATAGTTGTAGGCCACCCAACTTTTCATTGGCTACTACACCGAAATGTCAGAGATGGTGCTCCACTCCTTTCTCTGGATTGCTCCATTTGTTCTTGATCCACACTTTGTAATTCTGAGTGTTCAGCAAAGAGGCACTAAGTACCATTTTTGAGTCTTTGGTATGACTCAACCGAGGATTTAACCCCGGTCTCTTGGGCCATTTTAGTAGTATATAAATTTGTTCAGTATGAGTTAAGAAATTGAAGACATTTTAAAAAAATATTTTAAACTTACAAATGTATTCCTTCGGCAAGAATATAAAATATTTCTGCCGAGAGTACCCATTTCAGAATTGTTTTAGGCATTCCTTTATTAGCCATTTAATTTTATTTTATGCGTTATACTTTGCCCGTAATAATGTCAGCGTTATCTCTTTCCCTCCTTACACTATCTCTCTATCTATCTTTCTCTATCTATCTATCTCTATCTCTCTCTCTCTCTCTCTCTCTCTCTCTCTCTCTCTCTCTCTCTCTCTATCTCTCTCTCAAGTTTCCCTTCAAACAACATTGCAACCTTGAGCGATTTAGGGAAGCCAAGTTTTTGAAGCACTTAAAGCTCAGCGGTGAATCTTGATAAAAAGTTTGAGCGAAAATAAATTTAGAAATAAAAAGAATGCAAACATTTTACTCGCAGCAAATAAAAATTTACAAATCTAATCATTAGTCTGGCATAAGGTTATAAAAAAAGAGGATTTAATTAACTGACAAAGGTTGTTTTCATTCATAGATTGATTGATTGCACTTTGTTTATGGCATATTAACCATCGTTGGGCCATTTTATGCCGAAACCGTACATGTTTTGTATAGAATTGATTTAAAGAGATTTTTGTTATATACAGCACCTGGTCTTCCCAAATGGTTACCCATTTAGTAATTACCTTGCTCAACGCTGCTTAACTTTAGTAATCTTACAGAAACCGGTGTGTCATTATTTACTTGACTCCCCACGAAGGCAAAGTTAGACACAAGGTTATTTTTTATGTGGATAATACCCATCTCTCCAAAAAGTAGCACTCTGGATGGGACAGAAAATAAAAAATTGCCCCAGTTAAGAATGAACTCTCTTACTCTGACCAAGGACAGAACAGATATTACACTTTAATCCCAGCTGAAATGCCAGGAAATGTATCAACTCGTGTGTCAACATGATTATAGGTATATCTCGCTCATAAAGATGGACAATAATGATATATTTTATTTGTGCTGATTCTCTTAGCGATTTAATCGGGTTCCTCTACGTGGTGGCTGTATTTGAGTCATCTTCTTCTGTTTGGAATAGATGAATACTAACAACGTTGAATATTTATAATATTAATTTATTCAGTTCTGTAAAAAACCGAGTTGGTTGCATCCTAAATTCCTAGGAGATTTCAAATGACCATTTTCTTATTTAGGCAGTTCTGAAGACAAAGACTTCACACGGCATCCACAGCTATCTGCTGTAACTCACTAACTGACTACAAATACATCCCGTTCCTAACAGTAATCTTGCTCGACCAGTCAGAGCTCTTGTTATGTATCAGCCACCTCCGTGTATTATCTAACAGACACACACTTTTACCTCTGTCGTCATCATCATCATAATATGCAAACTATTAAATAATTTTATGCCAAACAAGACTAGTCCAATGCTGGATGTTTTCAGGAAAGTAAAAACATGTCCCCAGTGTGTGGAGAAACAAACATCACATTTTCCGATGAGTAACATCATCAGGAGAAATCCAGATCATGTTAGGTGTGGGCGTACCTTGTCTGTGAAAATAAGAAATGAGGATATAGAAAGCAGAACTCCAGAAATCAGACGTGAGTAAACGAATTCAGTGTAATTCAGACACAACCCTATGCCAGCATATAACGTTAACGCCCACCCCCTGAACGCCATTTACGCTTCCTTAACTTGAAGATAGATGTGACATTACATATACCGACGCATAAAAACGGGAGATAAGTGTAATGAGATATTCTATATAAAAAGAAACAGTGAATTTATTTGTCTACTGAAATTGATAGGTGAATTCCTCAAAATGTATCTTCTGATTTAGTTTAGCATAGGTGACTTTTTGATATGGAAATTATTTCTAAAATATCTCCAAAATTAAAAATAGCTTTATTTTGATTTGAATTACAACACTTTATCACAACACCACAATAGTGGTAAATAAACAAAAATGAAATATATATATTAAATTGGAGTCTTTTTTCTTTTTTGTCTATACCGATATTTTGTAATGCAAATACAAAATTTACCGATATTTTTAATCAAAATAATTAAAGAATAATCATTGAAAAGGAGCATAATATTAAATAATACGGGTCATTATATTTTACTACATCAGTAAATAAATGTGATTGACGTTATTTAACACAAAGCTCCTTTTAAATAATATTCAGTTTTAGTTCTAAACATAGGTATCAATGATCACAAAAAAAGCATTTACTTTTTATGAAACTCAGCTTTCTGGATCCATGATTTAAAAACTGTTAAAATCACTGTTATAGAAGATTGCCAATAAGATTTTCTTATTAAACATGAAGCCCACTACACTGTGCCGTATACACAATCTTGCATTGCTGTTAAAGGTATCCCTTGTGAATTGCAGTGTTCCTGCAGAAAATAAGCAATAGTATGGCTTTATTCTCTGATCTATAAAAACTATACTGTCCACCATTTCCCAACAATACCCACCAGACTTGACTAGCATATTTCAAGAATTAAATTACAATTATTTTCTACAAATTTTCCTTTTAAAATAATTGTGTATAAATCATATACACAGTATCTGCAACTGTTGCCATAGCATAGAACAAAAAATTATTAACTTCCCATTAGTATCGAAATCCGAGGGGTAAATCACTTGAATAATAGAGGACAATATATGTTTACCTTTTGTGATTTTTTGGTGATTATCTCATTTTATTTTCATAACTATTAGATGGGTGAATTTGATTTTTGTTTTAACGTTACATAGAGTGTGCGATATATTTTTCAGTGATTTACTCTTTGCCTAAATGCAAGAAGATTACTTCGATGTTTGTCTCATATTCATCTATCTGGCCGAGACAAGAATGAAGGAAACACTTGCACTGCGTGAGAGCTGTGCTCAAACGGTCTTCTATAATGTCCATCCGTCCATTTATTTACTTTCCAGACATCAACTTACATACCAAAATTATTTAATTTTAATGGCAACTGAAGAAGGCTGGAGAGTGCAATGGCCAACACCTTGTGAACATAACTACCAAGATAAGAACAACAGCTTTTAAATAATTTTAAGCTGATATAAATATTTTTCCTTTATTTTAACTTCTAAAATAGATGAAAAATATTTGGTATTTTTCCTAAACTTAAAATTCCTATCTTTAGTTAAACAAATATTTCCCCCCTCGAAACAGATTTTTTTCTTTTAAATATTCTGGACATAATTTGTTTTCATATGTCTGTCTTTACCAGAATTTATTTAACATTCAAACATTTGTCTTTTATTTAGTTTAATTTTTTCCATTTCATATAATTTATTTATGCATGGACCCCCTGTGAAGAGAGACATTTTCTCATATTTGTTCTCCCCCTCCCCCCCACTCCCGAGTGTCCATATCCGGTAAGGTGATATTAATGTGCTATCTGAATCTGAAAGAGATCTGATTTGAGCAGACTATAATATTATTCATTCTTTCCAAAAAATAATAGCACATATCTAAAAACGCAAGACCATACAATTTTGAAGAAAGGTTTCAATGGTTTACAATTGTCATTGTGCTTCAGTATTAAACAATACACGAAGTCTTGATATGTCATAAAATAGACAAACAAAACCAATCACGTTTCGAAATTTGTTTTAATTTAGGATTGATTATTTGAATCATTCAGACTACTGTTCTCATCTTGGATGTTATACTCATAACGTTTTGGCCGATGTAATCTCCCACCTTCTTCAGGTGCGTCTTATCGAACTCATGAATTTTTATGTCACACTCTCGAATCTGTAAGAAATTTCGAACTGAATCTTTTATTTAATTCACGGGGGTAGATTGCTCTCATTCAGTCAGCCATGATCGAGTAGAAGTCTTAAGTAATTCTTAATTATATTCTTAGTGTCGCCTGTCCTGAAGATTGAAAATTCAATCTCCAGAAGAACTAATTGCTACTTAACACTTTATCCATTGTGCTATGGGTCCATGTGGGCAATTCTAGTAATATATATATATAGATAGTAACACTGTACATCTAAAACAAGAATAGGTTTAAGGCTCTCAAAATTCAATATATTTTCGGTAATAAACTACTCAAAAAGGGGTTGATATGACATAAAATAGACAAGACCGAACCAATTAGTGATATCCTGCATGACAAGCTTGTCATCCATTGCTTGTTAAAAAAACATCAAGATGACAAATTGTCAAAGTATTTAATTGCATTTTTCCATTTTAACATGAATTTTTTATCAATTCTTCCTAAGACTAAAAAGAGATTAAACTGTGAAAAGAGAACATTCATATTTCTTTTAGTGAAATCCTGCACTCAAGCTTTAAATTGAATTTAGTTTAACTGAATAATTAATAGTCGAAAGTGATTTGGGCACAAATAATATTGACAGGAAATTTTATTTTTAAAAGCTTATGTATAATTTGTGGCAAAATAAAAAAGCACCAGAATCATTTATTTATGAAAATCCGATTTTTATAGTTACTGATGGCCAAAATAATCTACAAATTTTTTCCATCTTTCTTGAAAACTAGCCCAGTCTACAAGCATTTATATATTGGAATCAGACTTCTAGAATTACGGATGGTGCAAATCTATATTAATAAATTAGGTCACAACGTTGTGTTTTCACATCCTAATATAACTTTGAAAATTGAACATTCAATTATTTTTTTTATTTACTATTAATCAAATATTCATGAAAATCAAAAATGCAATAGCAAACGAATTTTTTTCAATTATATTTAAAAGAATTATTTAATTCTGTAAAAGTCCACCAGAATGCATTCCGGTTTTTTCTTCCCTTTGCACGCACATCCGAACGACAGCTCTAGCTATTTTTACAAGTATTTATTTATGAAAATCAGTCTTTTAAATTTTAAAATAGTGCAAATAACCTATTAATTAGTCTAAATCTAATAGTAATATATAAGCAGTTACAATGGGGATATAACAGAAGAGTATTAAATAGATTTAAATAAGTAACACTAAAAAACCATTCGCCCATGCATGGAATATTCTTCTCACACCTGGGCTGGTACACAAACCACTGGTTTCTCTCTTAGACTAGTTTTAAAAAAAGAGCCTCTAATCTAATAGGTCCCATACTGTTCACCAAGCTCCAGCCCCTGTCCCATCGCTGCAATGTTGGATCCCTGTGCTTGTTTTACAAGTACTTTAATGGAATGTTGCACTGGTGCCCCCTTGATGTAAATACACTCAACAATCAGGAAAATCTCACCCTTTCACTGTAGAGGTCCTCAGATGACGGAAAGCTTTCTACTCTAACACCTTCTTTCCTCAAACAGCTAGTCTTTGAAATTCCCTTCCTGCTCACTGTTTCCTTGACTGTATCGACAGGCAAAACTCGCTACACAACTTACAACTTAGAATTCCTCTGTAGGTATGGTCCTTAATTCACAGTATCCCTTTACATGTCAGTGGCAATGTGCCTTGTTTGGGGTGAATAGAAGAATTAAACATTTTTCTTTTAATCTCATATATAATGCAGAGTCACTATGACACAGACTTGTTTTCATTGTAAAGGTCCTAGCTCTGTATCAGCACCGAAGGCCAGGTAAAAGTGACATTACTAGAAATTAATTTTGGTAAATTTATAGTCTTTAACACTCCTTGAGGCTCATCCGGCTTTTCTCGGAAATCAATGAGGACCTTTATACTTTTCTACCTCAAACCCGGAACCCCTTATTAACATTTCTATTCTTATTTTTTTTATTTATATAATTTTAAAACTATAAAGTAAAGCATTACATTTCCTTTTTATATATGTCAAGTGCGAATGCCAACCGTTTGATAATGTTGTAAACCATTTGAGCAAACTGAAATATACTTATCACGTACTGTGGTTAAAGTAGTTTCAGAATATGGTGATGCAGAATAAGTCATAAATACAATATAATAAATCTTACTTGTGTGAACATCAACTCCACGATATTATTGTTCCCTCGTTGATCAAAATAAAATATACTGACCCAAGTAGCTTGGGTAATATACTTTCATAATATATAGATTTATGGGGTTCTATCTTTAACCAAAAAAAACCTTAAGAGGTGTTCGGAAACAAACAGTCATGAACTACAACTTTATTACATGGATGTACTTGCTGTATCTACGCAGCACTGCGCGGGATGCAGTGAAGTCATCTTAGTTTTTCATTTTTATTTGTTTACACATTTTTAAAACTTATACAGAAATAGAAATACAATTTTAGCTGTAAGGGGGACAATTGTTTTATATTACTTAATTAAAAATATGAGTTTTTCCCCTTGCTGGTTTTAATGTTTCGGTCAAAATTAAAAAGTCTTTCCATTTTACCAGTTATCCAGGCGGGACTACATAATTTCTAAATAAACTGTAGCAAATTACGTTATTATAGTGCCAATAGCATGGTATCACAATAAAAAATTAAAATTAGCTTTTCAGAATCAAAGTTAGACATGTCAGCTTAAATGCTATTTAGGTCAAACTATTAAAACCTCACTAGATAACTTTATACGTTATATATATATTATACACTTACACACACATATATATATATATATATATATATATATATATATATATATATAGAGAGAGAGAGAGAGAGAGAGAGAGATTTGCTGAAAATTCATATTATACATAGATATCTTTGCTAGGGTCATACAAGTCATCCTTAGTCAGGCAGGTCAGTAAGTTAGAGGGCAGTGTGAGGGTAAGAGTCAAACATTTCAGCATGACCCTTGGATCCAGGCCACCTGACATGACATTTTTCACGGCCCGACAAAGATCATGCAGTTCAGTCTATCATACAAGTCTTTCTGATAAACAACATTGAGAGAAAGAGAAAGAGAGAGAGAGAAAGAGAGAGAGAAAGAGAGAGCACTTTGGTTTCATCTCCTGACAGAATAGCTTCTCACCCCCTACTCTTTACCTCCCCTTCATTTGTCATGCAAAGAATGCTTTCTTTTTCTTTAGATGACACAATCCATCCAAAATGGTCTAACAAACTCTTACATTACATGCACAAGGCTGTTTTATGAAAGCTTTTCATTTCAAAAAGAATGGATGAGGTTCTAAGATGGGTTTTGGATGCGTCCACACATCTTTTTTAGAAACTACGTCTGTCAGGTTGTCAATCTTCAGTTTGAAGTAGCATCTAGGAATGCCTACTAGGGAGAACTTGAATGCCTACTAGATACTGTCCTTGAGTGACTAAGGTCTCTCTGTACAGGGGTTTGTCAGGACAACCTGATATGAGGATACTTCCCCCTACAAGTAAACCCTGACCAAATATTCAAAATAACATAGTATTCGAAGCCCAAATAAATCTGTATAGCTACCTCACACTAGCTTATACGAGAAAGAGTGCACCTTCTCCAAGTGGTGTTGCCTCTAGTAACAGCACTAAGATTGATACTCCACCAGACTAGATGAATTCTTGTACTGGAATCCGGTAAGACCAACAGACTACAATAAAGATATACTATAACATAGTTAACTGGTCAATTGGAGAGAGGAAAAGTGATGTTCTTAACTTCTTTACTGGATCGGCGTTTGAGAGGTAACGGAGAACTTTAATGAAACACTCAAATATCTATGTATCTCATATAGAAATCAAGTGTTAGCTCCAGGAAGAAGCCCCCTTGATTTTTTAGAACTTCGCTGAAGTAAAATGAAACAGAGAAACCAGAGGGACCAACTGTATGTTTATATCGGTCTTAATCGTAACTAAATATTACTTAGAATAAATTGTTGATAATGATAAACACAAAATTATAAAAAGTAATATAAATATAACACTTAAACACTTTAATAACAGGAATACGTCCCCACCCAAAATTTATCCTATTCACTGACAAATAAACTACACCACATACTATCACCCTTAAATATGAATGCATCATTGAAGCGAAAAATATACAGCATACATTATCAAGATTCTAAATAATACTTAGTTATGATTAAGACCCATATAAACATACAGTCGGCCCATATTGACTAAAAGGGACGTTTGAGTGAAGTTACCGGAAGACGTTACGGCAATCTTTGAACTCCATTCTTCTCTTTAATTTCATTTCGTGAGTCGCTGATGATTTGAATGGGCTCTCACGACCTTTTCAACAACAATAAAAGGTCAGCCTATCTCAATGAAACCACGGTACGTTTGTGAAGTATGTAGCATATAGTTTTAAAAAATAAATAATTTATATATATATATATATATATATATATATATAGAGAGAGAGAGAGAGAGAGAGAGAGATGTAGCATATAGTTTTAAAATAAATTATATATATATATATGTGCGGAGAGAGAGGGATAGAGAGAGAGAGAGATTTATGTAAACACATTTACATGATCAATTTGTGTTCCAAGAAATCAATAAACAACAGAATTGTTTACGATCGTTTCAGAAACCATGTATTTTTATTATTATCTTATCTCATCGTCAGCACAGGGAATAGACACTAAGTAAAAGGCATATAGACAGCATCAATGGAACAACATACCAACACCCTTATTTACACAGCAAATTAGAAAGAAAAAGAGGAGTTAATGTATGTATTCCTCAAATTATAGCAGACTAGGTTGAAACATTGATCCACTATCTACATCCCTGAACAAAGTTAAAGAAAACAGATGCTATATTACATGTAGCGAGTGGCACACCGTAGGAAACAGCAAAACATCTATCAAATTATATAAAATATAAGTTATTAAAAGGAAAAAAATCACTTACATATATGATCTTACAATGAGAAAATAGTTATAAGGGCTCTGAAGTTTATTATCAATATTAGAGAAATTGATAAAAAAAGTTAAAGTAAGAATCCCATTTAAAAACCATTCCAATTTACCCAAAAGTGGTAGAAAAAAAAATCGAAAGATCAATTAAAGGATACAGTGTAAGGTAAAATTACCTACATAAATAGTTAATATTATGACACTAAGTTGAAAAACTTGTAATTAAGAACGAAAGTTATAATTTTCATGAGCTTTTGGAAATATAAGTTTAGGCGTCCAATATACATTGCATCATTATGGAACCCTACGTTAAGACTGGATTAGAAATACAGCATTCACCAATAATAATAATAGTTATAAATTAAGTAGCAATACAGACAAAATACATACATACATATACTAGAAGAATACCTGTCCAAGGACGGGTAAAATTAATTCTCCGAACAGAACAGTCTTGCATCACTTTTATGTCCGTTGCAAAGATTAAAATCAAGATATAATGATACAAAACCTTATGTTTAGAATCCTTATTTTAATTTTGATCTAAATCCATTACATGATTTTGATTCTAAAAATATCTCAAATTTAAGGCTTAAACTTAAGGGGTCTTAAGAAATTGAAATTTAGGGAATCTTGCTTAATTGATGTCTAATGACTATGGATCAAATTCAATGCAAATCTAAAATATTTTAATTTTCAAATAGGAGGTTGTGTCCATAGTATGCCCCCTAAAAAAACCTTTAAAATACTTTAAAGAAGCTGAAATTTCCATTTCGAAATTATCATAGAATTTTTTAAAATTCTATGCTATTTTGCAACTTTCAACAATTCGCGACATTCAAATCGCCATAAAATATGTTCCAGATGAGATATTGAGCTAATTGTTCTTGCATTGAATCAATAATGTTGTCTACTTTTCAGAAATATATGTTTTGTTTGTCCTGTTTGATAGCCAATTTTGACGAAATTACCACCTCTGGGCCCACTATGCAACTTATATTAGGCCTGATGCCTATATATTTTTGTTCAGATATATATGTAGACAATGTGGTAGTATTCTTATATCTTTCACTCCTGAATGTCACCATATGATAACTATATTTACTCTTGAATTGATTTTTCATATTCTTTCTCTTCTTTATTATTATTATTGTTTTGTATATAACATTAGCTGTTAAAAATTTATACATTACTGGACAAACATTTTCTTATTCTACAATTATATAATTGGGTATTATTATTAATAGAATTAACGCTACTATTATTGTTACTAATATTTATTGTTTTATTCTGTTTGTTTATTAGTGATTGCATGTTTTTCATACAACAGTAACTGAATTTAATGTTATTCCTATTGATAATTTTACATAACTTACAGGTTTTAGTGAAAGATGTATCTATTATCCTAAAAAATACTTTGCCAATCTGTGTATTTAATTCACTATTATAAGACGGATTAAATCAGATTATATTTGTTTCTTGTTACTTTTATTAGTTTGTTTTATTATTTGTTAATATATTAATAAACACAAGATAGAATATAAAACAACTTAAAAAATAGTGGATATAATAATAAATTAACATATCTATATACTATTAAAAAGTTATGGTGTTTTTGGAATTTGTCTGTTCGTATGCAAATAGAAACATGATTGGTTGACAAAAAAGAAATAGGCAAAGTACACATTTCTAAGGCAGTAGTTTTTACGAAGTCACCCCCCCCCCCCCCCCCGAGTTCAAAACTCACATAAGTCTAAAGGACTTCTTTTAGTTGGATACGTGATTTATAAATTAAAAAAAAAACTAACATGAAAAGTATTACATAAATATTTTTAAATTAATGTTGACCTGTTTAGGGACCGGAATGAAAACAAAAACATGGGGTTTAGCGAAAACAAGTATATTGAAGAAAAGTATAAAACAACAGAGAAACATGAGTCGTGATACGTCAGTCTTGACTGCCAGTATAGACTGGGGTTTACTTAACACTAAGAAGCATATGCTTCCAGTATTTATTGTGAATGGAAGAGTTCAAAGTCCGTTATAGGTACGGTACCATAACACCCGCTCCCAAGCTTTACCTCCTCAGGAGTATTAATATCGTTTCCTTTTTGTATTGATAACGATAATATCCGGAGACTTCCGTTTCCTTTTAGATTGCCGCTTTTCTGGGGCTGCTTGAAGTACTGGTATGTCGTATATGATGTCCATAACTTCTACCTGGAGAGTGCTCTCAGTATCATCCAACAGTCGTTTCCTGATTTGATTTAGGTGTCTCTTATGAGAGAACTGAGATCCTTGGCTTATGTAAACCATATTTCAATTCTCTTTTTTATCGTACCAAGTTCCCAGAAAGACATGTTATTTTTAAGCATATTGGAATATACTCTGTCCCCTCGGATATATGTTTTTTTTGGTATAATAGAGGTTCGACCTTGTTAGGTCTGTTTAGGCAGTAATTTCACTAAAACCGATCTCACTTTTTGCACAAACATCATCTCTGCAGGAGATAATGAGGATGGTGTGCTAACGTTTGGCGTGATCATGTACACTTGTAAAAACTGCTGCAGGACCGTTTCAGTGGGAGTGCCGCAAGCTTTTTTTAGGGCACTTTTTAGAGTGTCCACAAAACGCTCCGCCTGGCCGTTTGACCTAAGATGATACTAGGTTGTCGTGATGTGTCTGATCTTGAAAATCTCACAGAACTCTTTGAAGTCGAAGGACGTAAATTGCGTTCCATTGTCACTGACCAAAGAATCGACCACTTCAAAACGGGCAAACAATTCGTGCAAGAAGTTTATTGTTACCTCTGTAATGGGCGTTTTACATCGTAACACTTCGGGCCATTTGGAAAAACTCTCGCCTACAATATCGTAAAATACCTTCAATGGGCCCGCAAGATCCATGTGTATCCTTCACCAAGGTTGGTCCATCTTTGGTCACGGACTATGTTTGATATGAGGTGCCTTTGCTGCCAAGACAGTGCCTTTACACGTATTTACGATGTTCTCAATGTCCTGATCCATTTTAGGCCAGTACACGAAGCTGCGCATCAAATTTTTTTATCCTATTTGACCCCGGATGGCCGATATGAAAACCCTTCAGGATTCTCTTTTGTAATTTTTTTGGAATGACGACTCTCTCGCTGTAAAAAAGTACATCGTCACAAAATGCAAAACTGTCTGCAAAATGTTGGCCTTTATCAGCCATTTTAGTTTTTGTACTGATGATGAATTCATCATTGGAGGCTTCCTTTTTAATTTCATATAAAGTCACCGGGAGCTTTATTACTTTGTTGCATAACAGCTTTTATCTCCCCTTCCACTCTCAGGGAAGCAATCAAGGTGATTTCTTGTCTCTCTCTATCTGGGCACCAGTTTAGACAATCCATCTGTGTGATAGATCTTTTTTGATGGTAAATACTCCATTTAAAAGTTATAATTCAGTAAAATTGTTCCCCGTCTCTGTAGTCTATTTGCCGTATACACAGGCAGACCTTTTTTTGAACCGAAAATGGTGATTAACGGTTTATGATCCGTCTGTAATGTGAACAATCAACTGTGTATATAGCGGTGGAACTTAGTTACAGCAAAAATTATTCTTAAACCTCCTTCTCAATTTGGGAATACTGCTTCTCCGTAGGAAGCAGGGTCGTGATGGGTTTATGCATTCCATTCGGCATAACATGAAGAATGCATGCTCCTAATCCGTATGAACTAGCGTCGCTAGCCACTATTATGTCTACGCCTGGGTTGTAGTGTGTAAGGAATCAATCTGATGTCAGCATTTCAATAGTTTTGTCGAATGCCTCCTGGCATTCGGGTGTCCACTCCCAAACCTTATCTTTGTTAATAGTTCATTCAGTGGAACACGAAGGTTATGCATCTCTGGGATAAAAGCCTGGTAGTAATTTGCCAGTCCCAGAAAGCTCTGTAGTGTTGTGAAGCTTTCTGACGCCGGCATGTTCTTAATTGCGGTGTCTCGTTGTGCGTCCGGCCTTCTGCCGTTTTTGTCTATTACATGACTCAGATATTTGATTTTTTCTGAAGAAAATCACATTTTTCTTCTTTAACTTTAAACCCGTCGTCCCGAACTCGTGAACACACTTTGTTGGCATGTTTACTGTTGATTAGGATGTCGTTAAGGTATGCAATAGCAAAATCAAGTTCCCCCAGCATAGTATCCATCACCTAGTGAAAAATTGCTGAAGAAATTTTGACCCCGAAAACTAGCCTTTCAAACTTGTATAAACCGCGATGCGTATTTATACACAGCAGTTTAGAACTTTCTTCTTCAGCAGGTATTTGGAGGTACGCTTCAGTCAGATCTATTTTTGAAAACAATCTGCATCCATTTAATTTTGAAAAGAAATCTTTCTGGGCTATGCAGTGGGTAGTGATAATCCTTTAGTGCTGCATTTAATCCCGTTAAAAAATCTGCACACAAGTTGATTTCTTTTTATTTCTTCTTTACATAGACTGTGGGTGCTGCCCACTGACTGTATTCCACTTTCGATAAGATGCCGGTCGTCACTAGTCGGTTTAATTCCTCATTTATTTTGTCTACCAAAAGGCACATTTCTTTTTCTCTAAAATACTGGCTTAACGTTCTCATTCATCGCCCAAGACCGCCAGAAAAAACTCCGGAAAAAGTTTTTTTTCAAATCCAGCTTTAGTTTTACCTGAGTCGGTTGTCCGACTATCTATTTTCTGGCAAAACGTATTATTGGTAACTCCCATAAATTAAACGCTTGCATCTAACCAGTGCCAAAAAGGTTATTAGTGTATTTTAACACAAGTAGTTTTTAAACTGTTTAGTAGTTCCCATTAGGGTCTAGTTTGTCATTATCTCACCCTCTAATTTAATTCTTTCATCAGTCACTGCACTGGCTATTCTGTTTGTTCTTACCTCTTCCACGTCTGATGGTTTATTATTGACACGCCCGACCCGAATCTAATTGTGGTCTTATATTTTTATCCAGGATTTTTACGTGCACATATTTCCTCATATTAATGCAGTCCTGCTCATTTGTACTTGTGGCTTGAACCCGCGTTTTATTTCCTCTATTCATTTTACAATGCGAATTAATGTGTCCGACTTTGTTACACGTCAGGCAGGTCTTAAAACGAAATTGACAGTCCATAAACCAATGCAGGCTACCACAGCGAAAACAAGGGCTCGGTGGCAATTTATCCTGTTTTTGCAGGGCTGGTTTGTCTGTGCAGAGACACGAAATCCCTTTTTTGTTTTGAATTGTTTTTGAGTGAGAGCTGAATTTCGATTTTTTACATACTTTTCTAATGTGTGCAATGCCCGACTCTTCAATGTCCTGCTTAACACTTATAAATCGCTGACAGTCTTTAGCTAATCTCTGTAGTGTTAAGTTCGGTTCATTTTCTAATTTATTTAGAATCCTCCGTCTGGTCTCAGCATCTTTTCCTGATAGCAATCCTTGTACGAAAATTAAGCATTTAAAATTATCAGCACTATGTTCGGCTAATTTAAAATCGTTGAGGTGTTTATTGACGATTGATGCGAACGTTGAATAATATTCGTTGTCTTTTACCAGGTTTAAACACTTCCAGCGCTTGGGAAACAAAGTGTTGGGGCTAAATAATTCAGTTAAAAGATTTACAGCTTCAGAAAAGGTCAAATCGCTCGTTTTTCGGGGCAAAATGAAATCCACATACTTCGTATGTTCGGTGGTGCCCAATTTTCGGAGCATTAGGCGAACCTTTTTCGAGTCTGCCCAATTTTCGCAATCTATTTTGTATAGATTCTCATATCTTCTAAAATACGAAGCAACGGTTTTATCATCGTCTGGGGAATAGGTGAAATTGTCGATTGCGCCCCAAAGTGAGAAAGCATAATCGTTTTTGTTACTTTGACCCCTAATTGATATTGTTTGCAATCATACTTCAATCTTTTCGTCAGATTCTTTCTTTTGTTCTAGTAGAATCTGGTGAAAATTTTCTTCAGTTTTCTTTTGTTCTATAAGTTTTTCATTTTGTTCTAGAAGAAGCTTTTGAAATATTTCTTCATTTTTCAGTAGTCTTACATTTTGTTGTAGAAGTTTTTCTTCTGTTTTCTGTTGCTTTGCATTTGATATTTCATACGTTCATTCATAGTAGCTTTAAAATCTTCCATATTTAAAATGTGTCCTTTTAGAACACGGTTTTTAGAAAGTTCTTTCTTTAGATTACGCTTGCTAAACGTAATCGTAGTTGTAAAAGAATGTAAAACCTTTTTTTTGTTGCCTGGGAAAAAAATCACTTTTTTAGTAAGCTTTTCGCATAGCCGTAGAATTTGCGGTCGGCACTTTAGTCAATGGAGAAAAAGTAAATATACGGTTTTAGTTTTTTTTTCGTTTCGGCAGTCGTAAACTTTTCTCTTTTAGAGAGAAAAGAAAAAAAATCATGTATCCCCTTCTTGTTTAAAATTGACAAAAGTGTCTGAATAGCAATGAAAAAAAATCACTAACCTTTCTTCAAATGAGAGAAAAAAAGTTAGTATTTACGTGTTTTTTTTTCACCGGTATAGAGTCGATGCTTAGGACTCAACTGTACGACCTGTTGAGCAGCAAGATAAGTCAAACTGTTGAGCATATCAAAATGCCTGTTCATAACAAGGCTAGAATGTTCCATTATGCTCAGAAGAGAAAGTCCTTTCTCTGTGTTCTGATTGGCTGAGATTCATAAGTGGCCATTTTAGTGTATAAATGTTCATTCATTCGAACAAACACTCCTCCATGAGATGGATGCCAGTTGAGGCCCTTATGCCGGTATGTGTTAGTTTAATTCTATAACCGGTAAAAGGCAGTTTTTAGAACCAGGAAGTTTTCTGGTGAATGTTGTCGTTGATTTCACCACGTTTGCCCTTTTCTAAGGTTCTCCAAAATACCCTTAATATACTTTGTTGCCAGTTGTGGCGTCCATTTTAAGGTTCTCCAGAATCCTTTACTGTAAGCACATCATCAGTCGTTGTGGTGGTGTAAGTTCGAAATCCAACGTCATCGGTTGTTGTGGGGATCCTTTTTTTTTCAGTTTTGCAGAAAAATCTTTAATGTTGCAGTTCTGTTCCGTGTAAGTTCGAATATCTCGTCACCAGTGGTTGTGGACCTGTTTAGGGGCCGGTATGAAAACACGAACACGGGGTTTAGCAAAAACAAGTATATTGAAGAAAAGTATAATACAACAGAAAAACAAGAGTAACGGTACGTCAGTCTTGAATGCCAGTATAGACTGGGGTTTACTGAGGTATTTAATTCCTACCCACCGCAAAAATATGTGGCACAAGGCCGGAAGCTGGGGGAAAGTCAAGCCAGCGCCCCTAAAAAAGGGGCACTCTGACCTATATAAAATAGGCTGGGTAGACGATTAGTACGCCTCAGACAGTGAGCAATAAGCTTACTCCACCCCAAAGAGGGGAGGTTAGGCCTGAAAGAGTGCACCTCCTAGGACTACTCAGGACCTATACCTCAGCCCGACAGATAAAAGACCACTGAAATGGCCCAGTTCCTGCAGGATTGATTTTTGAGAACGAACTCTCGACTGATATTTTCAGATTCCGAAGTCTCTAAGCAACCAAAGTTACAGAAAGAACGAACCGATAGGGGTCCGGCATTTATTGTGAATGGAAGAGTCCAAAGTCTGTTAAAGGTACGGTAACGTAACAATTAAATGACCTATTCTTTGATAATCCACAAAAAAAGTAGACATAAGTTAATTCGGCATTAATTCAAAGCAAATTATTTTTGCTGAAAAACATAATTTCTAATGTTTTTTTCCAAATAAAAACAATACGTAAATACATTCATCGTAGTTACTTACTCTCATGCAAATACTAAGTAGCATATTTTTCCACGAAATTTCACAAATATTTTCCTTTGTACTAGCTATAAAGCTGTAGAAGCTAGGTCAAGATAGAAATTGACATATGCAGGTACTGTACTGACACCGCTCAAGGACCGGGTATAAACTAGTAATAATAGCAATACTAATAAAAATAATAAAAACCGAAATATAATCTGGTTTAATCTAAAATTTCAACAATCTAAAATTAATGGAACAAAACAGTTTCGGTCTTGTTTAACTTATAAACAATACTAATGCATTAGGTGAACTGCACTTGATGCCTGCATTTGCTGGAATATATACGAAATTATAATCACATATTCCGTGAGATTTTTTTTTTCTTTTTTAAAGTGTACAACAGATTATTGATTAAAACAAAAGATGGCAAAGAGGCATAATAAATAAATATCTATTATGCAAATCTCAACTACCGATCATCATTAGATATACCCCCTCCAAAAAAGTGTCGATACATAATAAAATAACGGGAAACAAAATACACCGACTTCTTTGAAACTTTTTGTATCAGGTAACAACGAAATAAGACCAAAGTAGATATCAAATGCCTCAAGCAAATTTCCTTTCACCCCCATTGAGAGAGAGAGAGGGGGGGGGAGAGCAACTAATTTAGTCCAATATCTCAAACGACTATTATTTTCCTAACCAATGGTATCACTGCCCAATCAGATCAACGCATGACCTCCTGGCTTGAACTTCAAGGAACCCATTATATCATATTATACAATAAAAGCAATGACTGCGTCCTGCAGCTAACGTGCAGTGGAGCCGGGATCTGTCAAATCTCGTGGGTCGTCCACTAATGCTGCCGGAAGAAGAAAGTGAAGATAAGCAAGAAAAAAGAAATATTATTGAGCTATGGGTCATAACTGTCCAAGTAAATATGATCTACAATGTAAATATATCGGGGCTAGCATGGATGGATATATATTACACCAATAGTAATCATAGAATATGAGAGTGCATGGGGCAAATAATGATTGTTGGTGGGAAGAGGACAGTTATAAATCCAGGAAGAAGTTACTTCAAGTCGAACACGTCATAGGAATAGCTAAAAAAAAGAAAGAAAATAACAACTGTAATACACGAAATGCTTCTTGGATTATTTATTGATAATGTCCAAAAATTCCAATTGCTTATACTTTATGGTATTGCTATTCTTTTTAGTCAAAATGATAATGCATGTAGAGAGATATTTGATGACCATTTTTCAAAATGTAAATTTAATATCAACACAAAAGTATACACACACACATTATATATATATATATATATATATATATATATAGAAAGAGAGAGAGAGAGATGAGTGAGAGAAACATTACATTATAATATAAGGTGATAAAATATATTGTGTTTAGATTGTCACTATTTACTTCAACAGTGCCAAACACGTGAGTAGAGCGTAGTGGTATTAGTATGAAATATATCTATGACAAGATAAACAGAAGCATCCATATTTTATCCCCATAGGGAATCATCAAGCTAAATGCGCTTATATATATATATATATATATATATATAAAAGAAGGAAAGATGAAGATAAAAAATTGCATAAAATTACATAAAATTGATACAAATTTTATTACATTGAAAGTTCAGATGCAAGGAGTTACACTAATCCTTAAACCATGGTTTTTCAAAGATAAAGCTCTTCTCGTCAGAGAATAAAATTCGGTAATGTGGTATTTATAATAAATAAATGAATAAATATTACCTGTTCCATTTCACTTTGAAAATTGAAGAAATAACAGAAAAGGTTGGGGATAAAGAAATAAATGGCCGAGAGGGAGAATGGTAGCAGTATTGAGTAGCCATTGCCGAAGACAATTGTTTATCTTCATATTTCCTTCTTTAAAATTGATTGCTCTATTCAACGTATTGAGCTTTACTTTATCACGATAGATCACTTTACGATACTTCACTTATCGTTAATGCTATTATTATTGTATATATATATAATATAATAATAATAAGCATTTTGTCCGTGTATAAATAGCTATTCCTTTGCATGAAACAAAGGGAAGGCTACTCTGAAAACGTCTCTTAACTTCGTTGATGATATCGTGCGACTCACATGCTCCCTAGTTTAGGTTTGCTGTTGCCGCATGTCAAATCTGACTTATTGAACTCCTTGAGAGTCACCTTCCTCTGACTATGTTCTTGAATGGAGTAAAGGTCATTCAACATACAAGTATATATATATATATATATATATATATATAGGCTGGGCTCTGTAGCGAGTAGTATTAACACAGCCGTCACTGTGGCTTAAATGCAATGTTCCTTTCAAAAGTCGAACTCTCTACGACAGCTGCTTTTACATAGAATTAATCTCTCGCTGATTTACCAAGTTGTTGACGACGGCTGTAGGGGCAAAAACGTTGGAATTTGAGTTTGAAATATAATTCGTGTTCCAGGGTTCGAGTCCGGCGACCGTTGTGAATAACTCTACACTGACGAGTCTTGTAAGGATGAAACGTATACGTATGTAGATAAACAAACAAATATTTATAATTAATTATATATATATATATATATATATATACACACATACATATATAAGCAGATATACATGGATATATACATATACAAAAGTATAGTTTAAAAATAACTAGAAAATATTTTCCGAGGTAAAGGTACTATTCATTCCATATGACTGTTTGGTATATTATATCGTTTTTTCAAATATTCAATAACCAAAAGAAAGCCGGTTTTCACATCGAATATGAATAAATAAGTAAAAAGAAAATTACGATTATATATATATATATATATAATGAAGGAGAATGGAAAGGAATTAGAGAAAGCAAAAGCCAAATCAAAATTCAATTCAAAAGTTCAAAGCCAGGTATATTTCCTAAAAGTTCGCTTTTAGTACACCTCTTTATATATATATATATATATATATATATATATATATAAAATATATATTCGATATAAAGTAGAATTTTCCCTATAACTTTGACCAAACCAGAAAAATAATCAACTGCATCACAGGCTAAACTGGTCCACTCAGCAAACTAGCCGGTTCCCCCTGCCTGTTCCTACAAAAGATGAACTTACTACAAATCCATACTCTAATAATTACATTTTATCCTGGAAAACTTACACGCACAAAAATAACTTAAAAAGAGGGGGGTAGCTCGCCCCTTTTAACCGCTCTAATTTTTATACTAATCATTCAACCTACAATACCGTGTGATTTTTTATACATAGGCTAAATATTCACCAATCACCGATAAATTAAAGAATAACAGAATATTATTCTTTCATTCCAAATACATTCTATTACTACATTACGATACATAGAAATAGTTTTAAAACGAACACACAGACAAACATTATCCATTCTGACAACATGACGACCATAATAAATACATCCTAAAGTATTTTCCTACGTTTTTAAATGTTTATTTTTAAACTGAGGCTTATTTATTCCGTCCAAATACTTATTCTAATGATTTCTTCTTTCATTACAGAAAATACCAAACAGAAGATATTCTTTCTTTCTCCAATCCCCGTACATAATGACTTCGTCATCTTTTAACGATTTTAAAACATTGACCGGGATAATTTGGGTCAGTTAAAGTAAGACTCTTAAAAATAAGCAATACATCTTTGCATACTTAAAACTTTATTTAGACAAGTTGAACATTCAGTTTAATTGGTGGGGGTTGTTAATGTTTTCGTTTTTATCCGATTTGGGCGAATTTATTTCCGTAAAACTAAAGATTCTGTTTACATAGGCGATTACGTGTAAATATTCAAATTATTTGGGAAGACTGAAATACCATTTATTTAAATACATTTAAAGTAAATCTTTACTATCACACAGTCAAGTTTTTACCCGCTAAAAAACTTTGACACTACTGCAGTTTAGCAATTCGAGCGTTTTCTGAAAGATGGGAATTCAGAAGTCTATGACTAGACTCCAAACGTTAAACAAACAAAAAAAAACTCAGTTCGGTTCAATTCCTGTAGAAGCACAAACACCCTCTGTATAACTTTGAGCTCCAATCAACAAAAAATAATTCGGCTCACCGCAGAATCTCACTCAACACTCACCCTCCTGATTTTCTTCTCTTTTTATTAGCAGATTTTCCTTCAGTTAATTCCGCTTAACCAATCAGAAAAAAAACAATCATAATCTATTTGCCGTCAAGGCGAATCCATGTATTATTGTGCAGCAACCAATAGATTTGTTACTTCGAGGTTGCAAGTTCAATCCTCACTAGAAAACTAGTAAGCCAAAACTTATTTCCCTTTCCATCTGCAAGCCAGGCAAAGGCGGACCCTCTTACTGCGGGGATGAAGTAAGTCCGGGCCATCTCCACCGCTCGATTCTGGCTCAAGATCATCAATTCCGCCACATTTTCATTTTTTAACAATTGCATTTGTGACAAGGGCAGACAATCACAGACTTTTCAATATAAATGGGGATACAAAAAATGCCCATCGTCAATAACATCTCAAGATTAATACTGTGTTTCTTCGGTTTAAGAGCAAAAATAGAATCGTTTTGTTAAATCCTATTTCAGTCATGTAAATTATTTAGAGTAAAGATGATTTCTGCCTTATTTTCCTAACTTTTTTTACCCAACAAAACTGTCTATGGCATTCCTTTGTTTTTTCACTTTTTTTATTGTTACAACAAATAAGTGCTACAAGACGCAATAAAATTTACTTTTCTACTGACCTACATAGTTTTAACTTCTGAATGTTTTTAAAAGTTTTCTTATTTCAATAAAAGAGTTCATCAGTATCCACTCATGGGTCAGCCATTTCGGAATTTTTACTGTCTCCGAGACAGTAAAAATTCCGAAATGGCTGACCCATGAGTTGCTATTGGTGTTTCATTCATTAAATGCATTAAGAAAATGACTTTCCAATAACCCTAAGTCTGACTGGCAACACCCCCAGACTTAGAATTATTGGTAGGGTAGTAGCATTCATGTGTACTATGGTTAACAGAATATACCAAAAAATACTGCTTCTGCACTTATTTTAGTATCGGAACCCCCCCCCCCCAAAAAAAAACACCACAAAATTAGACTACTATAATATATGCTTAGTTAACACACACACACATACATCCAGCACCATACAATATTACCTTTAAATGGCCCGGAAGTGGTTTCTCATTTTCATTTAATTAATATAGGAAACTGATCCCCCACTCTAAAAGCTAAAATTCTTTTTTAGTCGAAATTCCTTATTGGCTGATATTTTCTCACAGTTAAATCATTCTTTGGTATCCCTCCAACATGGGCAACACTGAGACACGAGTCCTACTAGTATATATATAAAATGATGATTCGCTGAATCTTCACATACGATTAACATCTCATCATGTTTCTCTTTCACGTCTGTGACTGTAGGTGACTTTTGAGACAAACTCGTCACTCCTCCGTGACCATACAACATTTAGTATGTTTAAGTGACAGATGAGATTGCAGAGAGGCATCTGTTCATTCTTTGATTATAGTGACAAAAACTTGTACAACACCAATACAAAATGATCAACAATCACTTTAGTCACAAGTTTTCACTCCGACTTTAAATCTTGATGTCTTATCATAGACCTGGTAGAAAAGCTCCATCTACCCTTGTTTTGAAATCAAGGTGATTCATCTCTTAGACACACAATCATCCAAGCTCTACATCCTGAAAAAAAACTGGTTTAAAGTATCCTTAACCTTCTTTTTCACCCCTTCTATCTGTTCCAAACATTTCTGCCAGGAAAAGACAAGGGGCTGGAATTAAATGTCAGAGTCTCTTTAAAATGCTTAATGTTTGTGATATTTAAACAGCTAATTCCAATAATAGCAACCTTGGAAACCACATTATATATATATATATATATATATATATATATATATATATATATATATATACACACACACTGCGACCAGCGATAATAACTTTCTAATAAAAAATAAATTTATGTTTCTGAATTTTTTTAGATGAGGATTAATAATTTGTACAATTTTTATTATTAGGACTACTGTTCTCATCTTGAGTGTTATCACAACGTTTCGACTGCTGTAACCTCCGACCTTCTTCGGGTGTATCTTTTCGAACTCTGGAATATTTCTGTCGACCTCGGGAATCTGGACGGAATTTCGAATGGACCCTTTATTTAATCCACGGGGTAGCATGCTCTCATTCCAAAAGTCTTCAGTAATTCGCAATTCTTTGTATCGCCCACACCGAGGATTGAACCTTTGACCTTCAGATGACTATTACTTAGAACTGAATTTTACTTAGTACTATATCCACTGTACCAAGGACCAAGACACAAAAATGTGAGAATTGAATGGGCAAAGAAATATATGAAGATGGATATGAGTAGGGTTCTTTTCACTGATGCGACCCGGACATACCTTGATGGATCTGATGACTAGGCGAAAGGATAGGGTTTATTCCGGAGATTAGTCACTATCGTTTGAGACAAAACCAAAAGGGTGGAGGAGACATTGTATGGGCAGGTATCATTAGATATAGACTTGTTGGCCCTATAAAAGTATGCGAAGGATAAAAATTGTCTGCTGCATATTGCAATCTCTTGAGAGAATCTCTGGTACTTTGGATAGATGACATAAATCCTGCTCTAGTAAGGAACATTTTTTATTTACAACAATACTCATTCTCACTATGCCCATGCCACTTAAGCATTCTTAGCATTTTTGGGCATCCACGGTACAAAGTTGATGATCTGGCCTCCTCAGATTTAAACCCTGATAGAAAACTTTTAGTCTATCATCAAAAGAGATATTTATGCCAATGGACGTTAATTTTCATCTAAAATGGACTTATGGGAAGCCACTAATACTGCAGTAAGGGCAGTGCTACCAGCCACTATTAAAAATTGACTGATTCAGTCAATACAAGACTTTTTGAAGTTATAATGGTCTATGGTGGTTATGTGGGTAAATAAGGTATTTGTTCATTATATGTATTATATATTTAATTATATCAATTAATTGTTAAATATAACTGTTATCCATCTTTATTTTATTTATTTATTCCTTATTTTCACTAACAAACGTTTATTTTGGTTGTTTTAATTGAAAAACTATTACCATTAGGTGGTAAACTTACAGTGATTTTAACAAATATGTTATTTTGCAAATACTAGCTATGAGTTTTTGATTATTTTTTCGCAACACATTTATAACAGAGTGCTAGATTACCTGTGAAAAAATTTCCGAATCATAGAAAATTGAGAAATAACTATTTTTGTAAAAAAGCTATTATCGCTAGTCGCAGTGTATATAGATATATATAATCTGCTGCATCTTCACAGATGATGTCTGTCTCATCACGTTTTACCACAGCTAGACAGTTTTGCAACACTTAAAACATTTAAAAATAAAACAATTAAGATTTGTGTAAATTTCGGTGCAAATGAGACCCATAAAATGTAAGGAGTGTGTGACAAATTTAAAAGTGGACAAAACATAAGCTCAAGCAGTCAAAGTATCTTCAAAAGAAAAATGTCCAACATTGAAAGAAATTCATAGGGGAAATGATACAGATACTTGCTGGGGACTACCCTCCTTCTTATGCCACTGTGAAGAAGTGGGTTGTGGAATTCAAGTGGGGCAGGAACAGCACAGAAAATGACCCTCCATCAGGTCATACAAAAACCTCAGTCACTGATGAACAAGTTGATGCCATTCACCATATGATTTTAGATGTTTTACAATTCAATTAAGTCCATAGGCATTAGTTCCGGTTTGGTCCTCACTGTTTTAACTGAGATATTACAGATGTACAAGCTGACTGCAAGATAGGTCTTAAGAATGCTGATGCCAGTCACAGGTTGAAAAGGTTAACATTTCCAGGCAGTGGCATAGAAGACGGGGACATCCAATCATATTTAAACTATCTCTCTTTCTCATACTATTTCTCAATACTAGGACTTATACTTGAGTCTTTGGGGCACACAATCAAAGTTGACTGGACATCACCAAACTGCTGCACACCACTGTTTCCAAAAGAATTACCAACTCAGATTCAAAATGAACCCTGTGTTCTGAACTTCAAACCGGAATCAAATATTCAACACAAACAGTTGAAACTCTGATTCTCCACCAGCGAAGTGGTTCAAGTAGGCAGCAGCTATTGGGACGATAAGGACTTCTGTTTTAGGGAGTTTTAAAGACTTAGACACATGGAAAAGAGAAAACTATTAATGAAGAGTACTATGGATACAAACTAAGACAACTGATGGAAGCAGTCAACTTTAAATGCAAAGGGAAACTGGGGTATGTTGTCCTCTTTCTCCAGGATAACATACTTGTTTATACTGTTTAGCTTGCAGTAGCTGAAGCTGACAACAGTCGTCATCATTGTGAAAACAATAATAAAGTCATATGTGCGGTGGAAAATCTTTTGGAAGATCAAGATGCCATCTTTTTCCGTGACAGGATTGAAATACTGGAGCATTGTTGTATCAAGAACATCTACAGATGGAAAAAAATACTGAAAGACTATTTTTCTACTCAGACTTCTTCTGGCTAAGAACTTTTTGAACTACATTCGTATACATAAATATATACACACATAAAATATATATGCAAACAGAGATGACATACATGCACATAAAAATTGATATATATATACGTATAAACATACATGTATAAATATACGTGTAAACATACATGTATAAATATACATGTAAACATACATGTATAAATATATGTATAAATATACGTGTAAACATACATGTATAAGCATACATATAGACATACATGTATAAGCATACATATAAACATACATGTATAAGCATACATATAAACATACATGTATAAGCATATATATAGATACATGTATAAACATACATGTATTAGTATACATATAAAGATACATGTATTAGTATACATATAAAGATACATGTATAAGTATACATATAAACATACATGTATAAGTATACATATAAACATACATGTATAAACATACATGTATTAGTATACATATGAACATACATGTATAATTATACATATGAACATACATGTATAATTATACATATGAACATACATGTATAAGTATACATATGAACATACATGTATAAGTATACATATGAACATACATGTATAAGTATACATATAAACATACATGTATAAGTATACATATAAACATACATGTATAAGTATACATATAAACATACATGTATAAGTATACATATAAACATACATGTATAAGTATACATATAAACATACATGTATAAGTATACATATAAACATACATGTATAAGTATACATATAAACATACATGTATAAGTATACATATAAACATACATGTATAAGTATACATATAAACATACATGTATATGTATACGTATAAATATACATATGAACATACATGTATAATTATACATATAAACATACATGTATAATTATACATATAAACATACATGTATGAATATACATGTAAACATACATGTATGAATATACATATAAACATACATGTATGAATATACATATAAACATACATGTATAAATATACATATAAACATACATGTATAAATATACATATAAACATACATGTATAAATATACATATAAACATACATGTATAAATATACATATAAACATACATGTATAAATATACATATAAACATACATGTATAAATATACATATAAACATACATGTATGAATATACATATAAACATACATGTATAAATATCCACACACATAGGCCTCTTTTCAGACTTGAGGGAAAATGGATACCCCTGAAATAGTGTTTAGGTGGAGAACTGCACATCTGAATCAGCACTGCTCGAGTCTGTGGCAAGGAAAAGTTCAGGATGGCTGGAAACAATACCGGGATAAGCAGAGAAAGACTGGTATTATTTAGCGATTTTCCTTCTTCTCGACTAGTTTCACAACCAAGGCTTGAGAGTCTAGTCTACGCTACTATTTATTCCATTACTAGAGGGAAGATATATGGGTTCATACCCTTTCTAAGAGTATTAGTTAAATTAATTCAGTATCCCCAACAGAATTCGAACCCAGCACGCCAAGTCCACAGTCTATCTCTGTAACCATTACATCACCCCACTCCTATATATATATATATAGAGAGATATAGATACACACACATATATATACATACATAAAAATAAATATATAACATGTATAGAATGGAAGCCAACATATATAAGCTTAACCCTAGGCAGAGAAACGGTTATTTTCAAAAAGGAATCATTAACTTTTTGATAAAAAAGGGAACCCGGTTTTCCAATTCCGTCTCAAAATGAAATCAACACTTTCTAGAAAGTTATAAAGAATTCCTTTCAACTCGTTTCTTAACAACTAAATTGAAAAATCATATTACATAAGAAAATTACATACATTGAATTTGCGACTGCGTTTAAATGTTTATTGAATTTGCTTGTCAAGTTTTCACTAATTTTCTCTCGCTTCTTCAACCAATCAATTTGCTAACACGAAAATACTTCAAGTAAAAATTCAAAAGAATTCAGATGCACAGAGAAACACTTAAGTAAATAACATTATATATATATATATATATATATATATATATATATATATATATATATATATATATATATATATGAGATGTAAATTCTTGTATACAGTTGCATGCAAAGATCTTAATGGTTATTGAATCAGACTTTAAAGTCAGCAAAACTGAGTTCAAATACAATCGTATCTCTCTCTTATCTAATATATAAACTAAAGTTAGTTTCTCCATATGTTAGTGCTCAATAGCTTTCATAACAAAAGCTAAACATATAAATATGTTTCATTAATGAGATAGGGGACATATTGTTCTGTTTAAAAAAAAAAATGTTACTTTCGATTTATTTTTTCGATTTTTATATTTTATCCTACTCATTTAATTTTCTTGTTTTCATGAATAAAAGGAAATGGAAAGCCTCTTCATTCCTATTTCATATGTACTCTAACTCTTTTCATATACACCAGGACCCTAAATTAATAAGATACATTTCTACTAATTAACTGGAAAATAATGGAAATAGTGCGTTCGCTCACACAACATGCATTACACCACCAACTATCGAAAACATCCCGAAAAATATAAAAAAATATTACAACAGTCTGGATTTCGTATATAAATTGATAAACAAACCCCCACATTTACTTATTTCCCAAGATACATTAGTACAAACTTATCAGTGTTATTAGATATTATTTACATTGTGTCAGTTTTTTTTCTCTTTTGTGTTCAACGAAGAACTTCGATTTCTTTAAGTAGGCAAACAATACTGTCATCGCCTCCCCGCTTCACATGTTTTACATTGGTGTTGAACAAACACTTATCTTCTAACTATAAACGGGCGAATTTTTTAAAGAAAACCTGCTACAAATGCTTCAGTTGCACATATTTATGATTTCATCATGGCATTTTTTAGGATGTCATATTGAACACTAAACAGATTTGGCCACGTTTGCAATGGTTATCAGCTCTCTCCTCTACTTTGATAACAAACGGTACAGTAAACTATATGTACATTCGATTTTAAATATTTTTAAAATTAAAATAATACTTTGCATAATATTTTCACATTTCTACCTAAATTAACTATTTCGTTTATATTTATCATATCTTTCTTTAATTTTTCTTAGCTTTTTGTTTTACATTAATTAAATTTAAATTCATAAATTCATACTTACAAACAGATCAAATAAAGACTAGTGTTTCTTTCTTTTCATTCTTACTAATTTGGGTGACTTAAATAGCATTGGACCATACTAACTTTTAACAAAGTAATCTCACATTTTCTTCAGATTTTTAAAGGGTTGTCAACGTCACATTTTCATCTATTGAAATGCGATTTTAGTATGTTGATGAATTACACAATCCAAGTTTATTAGCGACGGTTATTCGAGGCTTCTTAAAATATATGACTAAAAATGTTTGTATCTATCACATAATATTCAAGCTTGAAGATTGTTTAAAGCAAAAACAACTATAGGACTTATATTCTCTCCTTAAACATTGATCAATTTTTAATCTAAACACTAATTTCTACTGTTGTTTTTTTTTCCAATATTTCCTTCATTCTTTCTTCTGCTGGTTTCTACTCGTCACTAACTATTTTATTTGCTAATGCATTTACAGACTCCTGTCTTCGTAGAATTTATTTTAATCTACTTTAATTTATTTTCATCGCATATCAACCCTTTTTAGGTTATTTAATCCTGGAAGCATTCATTTTAGTCTTCCAAGTGCTTAGCACCAGGCGGAATTTCCACAAAGGCTTCCCGCCTGTGGAACACATTACTGCGGGAGTTCCTTCATGCAGATTACAACATGATTAACAGATTCTTGTCATGAACCGTCCACACATGTATTCGAACTTGATCCATTCCATCAGTCATTCTCGGTGGTCCTCTTATAAAGTTCTTCATCTCTCAACTGACAATCTTTCCATCTCATAAACCCGTGTTCTCAAGTGGCTTTTGGCCTTGATAAATAGTGATTCATTAGTAAAAGAAAAAGTTTTTATACTTAAGGTTCTAAATATCTTCAAATATTTATTCATGGTATAAATTTCTGATTTCTTTAATGTAACAATATATTTTTGTGGAATCGATGTTTTAGAAGCAACTGATATAGCCGACTTTATTATATATATTTTTTATTGCTCTCAACAACGATAAAAAAAATTTTATGTTGAATTCTTCAAACCAATCTTTATTTTATATTGTAAGTCATATAGACTTACAATATAAAATAAAGATTACAATATAAAATAAAGATTGGTTTGAAGAATTCAAGATAGAAATTTTTTTGCCACTGTTATTTTAGTATTTTTAAGAGGGGCTAGTATTTAGAAGAGACGAAGAAAAATATGGTATTTGGGCCCTCCATAACTATAAAAGTCTGATTTTGATAAATAAATCTGTTTAGGGTCTGCATATCATTCATATTTTACAATTGCTATTTTGGTTAAGTAATTTTTATAAATTTATGATTGTTCCCAAAGGGTGTTGCCACTTTAGAAATAAAATGCCTCCTATTTGACCAGTTCCACAACATATTCCGAATTCTTTCTTTTAGTATTTTTTTAGCTTTATTCTATCAAATCAACATTGGAAGTCCTGAGGATTATATCATTTATTCCACTGATATATGTTCTGATAGCAAAGTCCAAAGTATTCCCTTAGGATCATCTCAATGGGATGATTAATTACTTTAGTCAGATCGGATCTAAAAAAACATGACCCACTCTTGTTAGAAAAATAAAATAAAAAAGAGCCTCATAGAGAGGAGCATTCCTATCTTCCGGCAATGGATGGCTAACCCTTTTGATACACAATAAATAAAGGCCCTTATCAAGGTAAATATCTCGTAAAAAGCAATTACAATACCAAATGCAGAGGGGCGTCCTCCCTTTGTTGCACAAAAAGACAAAAAATTACATAATCATAAATATGATTCTTTGTATGGCATTATGGGGGTGGGGGGAATTCTGATAAACAGTAATATTCATGTCAAATACGATTTCGAGCTTGTGTGTAGCTTATTTTTACTCAATTTAGTCATATCTGCTACAAGGCTATATATGTGCAAATCAAGTATAATATTTTTCTTATTTTTAAAATGCCTTTAAAAATCAGCATTCAAGATGTTGTTTTTTTTAAACAGAGCTTGAACATTGTGATAAAAGGCTAAATATTAGCAGATCAAGTACACGGCTGTACTCATTTTTCAAATACGTTTAAAATTAGGATTAAATACCCTTTGGGAGTACCAACTGTAAATAGCAGCTGAAAGAAATGAAGTAAATATAAAGTGTTTGTTTTTTTTAATTGAAAAATAGAGTAATTCTGAAGCCAAGTAAATTCGAAAATATGTTTCAATTACATCTGGGAAGGTATAATGTCAGATACAGTGTCATGTTCAGGTTTTAGCCACTAGTATAATTGGAATGTATTAAATTTAGTAGTCAGTGATCAGTTGTCTGACCAGTTTAGATGTGTAAGTATATTCTATGGGTTCTGATTGGTTGCTAGTACATGCGTGAATAATCCATATACATATATTGCTTCATTCAAGCAAGAATTTTTCTATCAACAATTTGGAGACTTTTATGCCGGTAAGTGCCAATTTGATTCTTTCAGAGTGATGAATATACAACTGGTTTTTACGTTTAACGGTTCTTTAACATTATGATAAATGTACATATATCATTGTACTAAATGTGAGTTGAACAACATTTCTTTTCCTATGGCTTTTTCCTATATACTTTAAACATAAAATGCACGTTAAAATATATACCTTAGTTCTGGGATTGAGTTATGTTTGAAATACATTTGTTTTAATTGTTCTAATTAGACGTAATTTATAATTAAATGAACAAGTTACCTATCTCTCTTTTAGCTGTCTATGTAGTTCTCTTACTAGTATTTAGAGAAAGAGGGGCTCTCTTTTTTGAGCACGTTATTTACATACGTGTATCTATACAAACCAGAAACACGTATGTAAATTAGATGGCAAAATTATAAATATCTTTACTTCTATATAATAATAATAATAATAATAATAATAATAATAATAATAATAATAATAATATAGAAGTGAAGAGATTTATTACTTTAGTTATGCAAGAAGAATGTTATAAAAGATATGTCAGAGTTTATGAATATTCAAATGAAATCAGAATAGAATAGTTGTAGTGATTATGACACAGCAGATTACGGATACATCTAGTAATTACTAAGCTGGCACAGTTAAATTTTATGACCATAGAAATTCCGCCCATTCTTAACAGTTGTGATCATCTCAAGCGAAAAAGATGCAGCAGATGCAATGCAGAAAATTTAGAAATTGTGACTGGCAAGAAGAAAATATTCCAAAGTGAGTTTGTGTCTTTTGTACGGTCTGTCGTGTACAAGGTGGGAGAAATATTGAATATAGTAGCTAGTGCTCAACTGTCTTACTAGATGAGCTAAAAACAAACAGTAAAGAACACTAGAAAGCCGGTTTATAAGAAGGCTGGGATGTTTCATCGATGCCAGTATCTGATTTGAATTGATGGGTCAGACAGAATCACACTGTGAAATTGTAGATTTCTCAGAAAACTTGAAACACCTGCAATTCCAGTCCCTATTTCCAGTGCTTTGCTTAAATCTCCTAAACCAATATCTTGAGATTCCAATACACCTGGTACACCAGTGGCACAAACCAGAGGAAGCATAATGATATCACCCACTCGCCAAACATCACCTAGCACCAAATTTGCTTTATGTATAAAAAGTGGGGGTGAGAAGTTTTTACTACGTCAATGTATGTGCGTTTCTTTTATTGCCCGTGAAATGTTGGACTTTCTTCTTTGTGATTTATTTGCAATTACGATTTTGCTTGCTAGACTGTTTACGACCGGTTTGCCCTCAGACTTTTTTTTTTACAGACTTGTGATTGAAACTACTCTTTTTACGTGCATTGTTTTGATGTTTATCTTACTGACCACATCCTTTAATAACCCTTCATAAAATTTCTTTCCACAAAAAAAATGTTCTTAATGACAGTCGTCAGACACGGTGCTTCTCAAAGTTACCAATAATAACTTTTGTAGTCTTAATAATAGTCAGCAAGTTCAGCCGCTCGATTTGAAAGCTAAAATTTGAGTTAGTTTTACTTGAGAAAGATCTAAACGTGTGAATATCCACCACATCTGCAAGTCAGAGAAACTGCATATCGCATCCACTCCATCACTTAACCTTCGCCCATCATGATATGTTTTGCAACGGAGTCACTTTCTGATCTCTTCAAAATCGTAACTTTGTAAATTCATAATTACACAAAGATCGTTTATGTTATCCTTTATTCTTCTTGTTATTGAAGAATGATAGACAGACCGACAGACAAAGCCTCTTTTAGAGATGCTTGGATGCATCTAAAATAAGATGCACCATTCAATTTGCGCTTTAGCGATGAAAAGGACAGACAAGCCTCTGCTAGAGATGTGAAATGAAAAGAAACAATTTAATAGATGGATTGTTCTGTTATCCTTACGGGTGAGATGACAAAATGTTTCAACATCTTTTACTCACGATTGGTTATCATAATTTATCAATGATTATTTATAATTCTTTTACCTTTAACATACTAAATTTATAACAGAAAGACAGAAACATATCTAATACACTTATAAATTCACACACACTGCGGATGATTACAAACGCCTCTCTTGGGTTGAGCACTGTGGTAAGTGAAATCACCAACTATGATTAGGGATAATGCAAAGATCTTTGTAACAAACGAAGTAAGTATTCTTCAGTAGTCGACAGTGTTTATATGAACATTGAGATTGTTATTACTTGTGACTCATGCCTGACGGCTTGATGGTTAGAATCTTCGACTGTCAACTAGACGATTGAGATTCGATCCCAGCTCGAAGCATTTGTCTATCTAGCCACACTAAGAACTGTGATACAGTAAAACAGTTTGTACATGACAGACTACATATGCCCTTATCCCTTTCTTGGATTGAGCACTGTGGTAATTGAAATCCCTAACTGTCATTAGCAATAATGCAAAGTTCTTTGTAAAAAAACGAATGGATCACTCTTCAGTAGTTGGTGGTGTTTATATAAACATTGAGATTTCACTTACTCATGACTGACGACCGAATGATTAGAATCGCCGACTGTCAACTAGATGGTCGAGTTTCGATCTCGGCTTGAAGCAGTTGCTTGTCTAGCTACATTGAAGAGTTGTGATACAGCGAAACAGTTTGTGGATCACACACACACATATAGCATCGCCGACTGTCAGCTCGACGGTTGCGTTTCGATCCCGGCTTGAGACACTAACTGGTCTAGCCGCACTGATGAGCTGTGAAACAGCGAAACAGGCTGTATGTGGATGACTATATATATATATATATATATATATATATATATATATATATATATATAATACACTATTCCCTTCAGAAATACATAGATACAGTGGTGACACTAAACTACAGAAAGTTTCAAAATCTACATAAATAGCCTTTAATTAATTATTGTTTACCAGAACTTTTATTTATTTTCGTCCAATTACTAAGAGTTCAAAACTAGTTTAAAATTTAATTTTTAGTTTAATACAACACTTTGATAGACACATTCATCATTTTCTGGTTATGCAGCCTCTACGCTAGAGCTGCCATAGCATACATCTATATATAATACACTTATTAAGAAGCATATACACATAAATTACATTTAAATTCCCATTATAGATATATTATGGAGAATATAATATTTGTCAATATTTCTTTGAATCCTGATTCTCTTTTGGGCATATTTATTATTTATTCACAAATGTTTTTAGGCGATTAGGATTTCATATTTAAGTTTAGACACAATAATTACACCATATTTCTTTTTGGTGTTAATCAAAGAATGTTGGGTTTTCTTTAATTGTTTTTTACACTCTGACATAGAAACGATACAGCTGATGATTTTCTCAATGCTATACAATTTACAAGGCTATAAGAAAGAAACAACTTTTGATAATGTTTGGTATTTAATTAGCTTATTTATTAATTTTTCGTTTTCCTTTTTTTTTATAAATTGAATCCAAGATGGCGGATTGTCATAAATAAGTGGATATTTTTGGTGCTGCTTTTCAAACGCAGTTAATAGTTTTTGTTTCGGAGAGAGGGGGGCTTTTTTTTACCGGCAACATGTGTTTCTGGATTTGCCTTTCAGCTTTTCATTACTTATAATAAATACTTATTACCGTTTTTTTTTCACCTCATAATTAATCCCTTTCTTGAGATGAAGCCAAGTCCTTATCAGAAAACAGAACTCTTCAATAAACTTACCAATACAAAAAACGGCCTTAGAAGGATTTTCTTGTAAATATCTCCAAGTTGTTTGTAGTTTGTTAGGTATGAATTGAGAAGTTCGTTATTTTCATCTTTAAAGATGAAGAGAAAATAGAATTAGAAATGGTGGCAGTAGAGGTGAAGGCTTGTTATACGAATTTTACGTTTCTTGTTTGTACTTTTTTTTTGGGGGGGGGGGCGTATTTCATTTAGGCAATGCCAAGTTTCCCATGGCTTTGTGGAAGCCTTTCTTGAATTGTAAACTAACAAGCACAAAGATGGATTCGGTATAGAAAAATTAAATAAGCCAAAACATTGGAAGAGATTATTAGAAAGAAAAATATTTACCATTCTAGTCATGGACATGGGAGGACGAGGAGGAGGAGAGGGTCAAAGATAGAGAAGTGAAGAGATAAGGATAAAGAAAGGTTGACGGGGTGGGGGGGAGAAAATAAAGAGGATGAAGACAGAAATTAGAAGCCGAGGAGGAAAAACGGATGATTACAGGGAGAAAGTTTCGTTTCTCTGTTTTATGGCACATCAGTCCTTAGTAGTAGTAGTAGTAGTAGTAGTAGTAGTAGTAGTAGGAGGAGGAGGAGGAGGAGGAGGAGGAGGAGGAGAGAAAAAAAGATCGAAGAGTAGAGAGAGGGGAAGACAAAAGGAAAAAAGGAAAATCGATGGAGGAGAAGGAAAATGAAGTGTGGTGACCCCTATTACGTCAGGTCACGATTAGGTAAAAATCCCTTCACACGTCGGAATGTCACCATTTTAGGTTTCTATCATCAGTTTTAGATGAAAAAAATTGAAACATGAAGAATAGCTCTTCAAAAGAAAAGAATAGAGCTAATGAACAACACTATTTATATACATACATATACAAATTTACATGGTGGGATGGAAATATTCAATTGTTTATTTGTATGTGTATAAAAGAGTTGAGAAAGTGTAATAATTGTTCATCTGTATTTGGATGTGAGAAAGGGAAATAGTGTCTATGTACCTGTTCGGAGTTCATGTTATTGAATCTACTGTGTGTGGTGTTGCTGCTGTTCTTATCTGTTATGTTGTCATGACAGTAATGATGGTTGGCCTGCATGTGTGGAGGCCAAAATGTTAAGTGTTTTGCTAGCTCACTGCTTTGTTTATATACTTAATGAACGGCTCCAAATCGGTTTATTTATTTTCTGGTAGGAAATATTTAATAATCCGAAACGCTAATTAATTTAGGAGTACATGAATTTAAACCGTGAGGGTGTAGTAGAGAGCACATCATGTGATCTTTCTTGTCCGATCAGCTTCAGAATTCTATTATTTTCTCTGAAGCCTCTGTTTTCGCAAAAATAGAATGTATTTTAGGGGTGTGTTGTGTCCCTCTTACTGTTTTTAAAATATAAGATATAAATCCTATAAAAGAAAGATTTTGTGGGAGATAGAGAGGGAGACAGTAGAGGAAGAAATAATAAAAGGTCAGAGTGGGAAGGAGAAGAAGGCTGGTTTTGCTGTCTGTTTTATGACATATTGAGGAGCAGGAGGAGGAGAAAGACAAAAGAAAAAACACAGCAGAAAAACAAAGAAATAAAAATTGGTGGGGGAGGAGAAAACAGAGTAGAAAAAAAAGGAAAGATCTGTTTAAGGGTGAGGAGGAAGATAAAGATAAAACAATCAATCTTGAGGAAGATAAAAATAGAAAAATAATAGTGATAATAATTTTGATAGAAATCAAATGAAAAAGACCCTTTAAAAAGTATGATCATTGTGATGGAAGCCTTATTTTCACAGTTTTCGCCATAGCAATGTGTTTTTGATTGGATTCAAGTATTTTGGGATCCGAACTTTTGCATTTCTTAAATTGCTTAAAATAGTGTCTTTGTATCATAAACCCATAACACAATCGCTATTTCCAACAGTAGTAAAAGAAAGAAAAAATGAAACAAATTTGCTTAAAAGAATCTGCTTTGATTAAATTTGTTTAATATATTTTTCAGCTAATGAATTTATGTTTGTGCATTAAGTTTTAATAATTTATGTATTTTTATCTATTCATGACATAAAAACTGAACAAAATAGAATCATTGTAATTTTATCATAGCATATGCATATTTCATGTATAATGTAATTAGTATATACTGTATCATTGTATAATACAATTAGTATTAGCCATGGCAAATTTGATAGCGTTACTGTCCTTTTTTCCTTTAAATAAAATTGTAAAATGTATCTTCCCTTGAGACCGATGTTGAATGTATCATGCGATTCTCATAAAACCGAAGCTAATTGTGGAGCTCACTAAATATTAATACCATATTAAGAGAAAATTAACTAAATTTATCAATGACTAAACGATTGATGAGAGGGGGGGGGCATATTTTATCTTCAATAGATTTGATATTTTTCTTACTAACTTTGTAAAATTCTTCTCTGGGATTTCCTCTTACCATAAAGAATGGATACTAAAGATGAAATCAATTAAATTTGAGTGTTTAGCGGTGTAAAATGCTACTTTAATGTGAGAGTGACGAACGGACAGATCCTCTTGTAGAGATGCTTGGACGAATCTAAAATAAGATGTGTCCATTCGATATGTACGTTTAGTGATAAAAATGCTATTTCAATCTTAAGTGTGTCAGACCAACGAAAATGCTATTTTAAACTTAAGTGTGTCAGACCAACGAAAATGTTATTTCAAACTTAAGTGTGTCAGACCAACGAAAATGCTATTTCAAACTTAAGTGTGTCAGACCAACGAAAATGCTATTTTAAACTTAAGCCAGATAAACCAATGAAAATGCTATTTTAAACTTAAGCCAGATAAACCAATGAAAATGCTATTTTAAACTTAAGCCAGATAAACCAATGAAAATGCTATTTTAAACTTAAGCCAGATAAACCAATGAAAATGGTGTTTTAAACCTAGCATGACAGACCAATGGAAATGCTATTTCGAACATAAACGTGACAGATCGAAAAAATGCATGACAATAACGAGAATGCTATTTTAAACTTAAGCACAATATACCATCGAAAATGCTATTTTAAACTTAGCATGACAGACCAACAGAAATGATATTTCAAACTTAACCATTAAATGCTTTATTCTTTATATTGGTTTGAAAAAAAATTATCATCGAAGATACTGACTACCTAATTTAGCAGATGTGCTGATGCAACATCATACTAATACCTACTCACACTTGCCAACAGGGTTGTTGCAGATGTGAAACAAGTTGCAGTTTGACACATTTTTGTTGAATTACATTGGCATTCTGTTGGAATGTGTCATATTTAAAACAAAAAGCATTTAAGGGTTAAATGTGACAGATCGAAAAAATGCTAGTATAAACATAAGCATGACAGACCAACGAGAATGCTATTTTAAACTTCAGCTCAATGAACCAACAAAAATGCTATTTTAGACTAAAGCGTTACAGACCAACCGAAGATGAATGAAGCCTCTAATAAAGATACTTGGATGCATCTGAAATAAGATACATCTATTCAATCTGCACATGAATTGAAAACTGAAGCGTGACAGACCGGTAGACAGATAAAACCTCCCAAACAGATGCAAGAATACATGTAAAAAAGCAAACAAAATTAATAATCTTCTATCATGGCAGATGTTGTCGCTTGTCTCATGCAATTACTATTAGTTATATCAAAAAATGTTTCCCCCTTTTAAGTAAAATATCCTTTTGAGACCTAATCTAACGTATCTTATCTCCAGGGTGGCGTTCTACAGATGAAATCTGTTCGAAAAGCATCAAGAGAGAAATGATACCAATGTCCACGGTACTAAGCAATCGTCAGCTTTTAATTTATTTATAATATAATTAATCCTGTTTTGTCTGTACATTTGTTAATCACTTACAGATTCCCAAACTACATAACAGAATTGTATCGAATTTGACAGGAAGTATTCCTGAAATACCGGGTGTAAACATGACATTACTTTTACTACTGCTAATACTAAGTTAAATAAACAATAAACTCTTACAGGCTCCCAAACTACTTGGAAAAATCTCACCAAATTTGAAGTACACTTTGCATGGAGGTCAAGATTTAAATACTGCTACTACTACTACTACTACTACTGATAATTTATATAATAATTGCACTTATTCCTCTCTTAGCACAATCGTAAAAGCTAGTTTAAACGTTGCCCAAAATGAAGGCTCTGTTTAGTAAGAATTAAAGCAGCATGACATGAAGATTAAGTCCGGAGAGTATAAGAACAGAAGACTTCAATGGTATGGCCACATTGAAAGAATGCACGAGCATTCTTGGTTTAGTAGATGTAGAACAGTTGAGGTAGAAGGTTCAGTTAACAGGAAAAGGCCATGGAAAACATGGGAGGAAGTGATAAAAATGGACCTGGGAGAAAGAGGGATCAATAAGAACCTTTCCAGAGATAAGTTAGTTTGGAAGTAATTTTTTTTAAAGCCGTCCAACGCATGCCAACATGTAAAACTACTGATGATGATGATGATGATGATGATGATGATGATGATGATGATGATGATGATGATGATGATTAGAGTAAATGTTAAAAAGGTCACAGAAGAAAATAAATCATTTAAATTCTGCAAATGAGAATACATGATGTGCATTATTATAATTGATGTGTGTGCAATGAATGGATTTAAATTTGTTTTAATCACTTTTCAATATATCTAAGTAAACTTTGAAGAATGGTATTAATATCTAAATGAATTACCAAAACGAGTACATTTAAATAAAATAGCTTAAAGATGTTAAACCGAAAACAGAAAGTCGGTCTGTCGTAGGAACTTGCTTTTCAATGTGTGTGTTAGGG